>JANAVB010008999.1:471573-1014073 GCA_029216955.1 Iris pallida
TCCAAAGATATCAAGTAAGACTAAATGTGCTAACAATTCTATAAGTAAATAAGAATCAAAATGTCCCAAACACAAAAGTCATCTCGTATATAAGAAAGTTCCAAGTACAAGTCCATAATGTAAAGCTGGATACAGGTCCATCCACAAAATATATAGTCTAATACTGACTCTCAAAAGTCCAAAGTAAATAGACAACTAGACGAGTTTTTCTGTAGGTACCTCTCGTAAGACAAGGCCTGTCCTCGTAGCAAACTTCATAATAGGAATCGCAGAGCAACTCCTCCTCAGTAAGTATACCTACAACGTTATTCTGTCAGGACGGAGCAAGTACTGATTCAACAACATATAATACTGATCATGTGATGGAAAGAAATGACATATCATGTTTATCCAGTTTTAGATACATTTTATCATGGCAATAATTATTTTTTTAAAGTTTAAAACTGTAGTAGGTGAGTGATCAGTCAATAGGTAATCAGAATGTACAGTGGTACATATCAATTTTCTGAAGTGTACATATGTCCCTTAACGCATCGGTGTATGTCCATACACAACGCGGGATCAAACATACGAAAAAGTTACATATAGAATGTAACAGTGCTCGGTAAATATATACGGAGAAGGGGGGCATGATCACGTACACTACTAATAGTTTCTCCTTAACCCTTGTTTAAACATGTGAGAGATATGAAACTGTCATAAAATGGTAGAGACTGAAAGTAATACACATGTGAAGTTTTAACTTGCTACCCCAAGGATCAGCATTAACATGGTTGAAAATCACAGTTTATGGTTATAGCAGTGTGTAAAGTTTGTAGAATACTTGCCTTTAGCAAAGCAAAAAATGATAGAAATGCTATAGATCCTGGTGACTCGTCACTGTAGAAAATACTAAACTTAGTTTTTATACTAAGTTAAACACTAACGCTAGTTGTGTGTTACGACTCTCTGACTGGACACCTAGCCAAATGGTGACTTTAGCATAGAAGACCAAAGTGAGGTGACACAATACCCAAACTAACTTTCTAGGTCTTTATCTAGTGTGGGGTGAGGTCTAATACGACTATAACTCAAAACACACAAAGTATTACAAGTCGTAATTATTCAATAAATAAATCAAACTGTACACTATGTTCTAACAATTTTTGAGATAGACAAAATGCTCATTTTATATAAAATAAAGTACCAAATGATCCTTGTAATTATAGAATTATACTAATTTTTATGGAATTATAAACCCTCATAAATATTTTTAAAAATCAGCAAACATATGTATCCTGAAAATGAGTTCTGTTTTCCCATTTTTTATAAAATACCAAAAGTACTTATTAAATGAAGGAAAATCATATTAAATTAGCTAAATTAACATAATTTAAATACATTTTCTCAGTTTTTACAGCATTAAAATATTATATATAATTCAAAACCGCAAGTAACACTTTCTGGAAAATAATTAATTAATTATTTACTATTTTGGTCCATGTATTCGAAATGAACCGAAGTCCAATACCGGACCCAGAGCCATGAATCAGTCCAATATGACTTGTACAGACTCTGAATATATAGACACAATTGGGCCCAAAAACCCATGCTAGGTTTGGACATCAATTGGTCATAATTAATAAAATACATGAATTTTAAATATAAATATATATTTAAACCGTAAGATATGCATCACAAAAATACATAATAAAATAACTTGTAAATTTTACATATAATATTTTGTACAAGTAGAATTTGAAATACAACATAAATACAACACAATATTTATATTTATACATATAATATAATATATATATATATATATATATTATATATATATATATATATATATAATATATATATATATATATATATATATATATATATATATATATATAATGGATATATACAAATAAAAATACATATATATAATATATATATATATATATATATATGTAATATAAAGTACTAAATATAAATATATAATATATATATACAAATACTGTATATATATATATATACTATATATATATATATATTATAATATAATATATATATATAGATATATATATATATATATATATATAACATATATAATAGAATAATATAATATATACCTAAATACATATACATATATATATCATATATGTATATATATATATATACATATATACATATATACTAAAATAAACAAACACCACAAAAAAAGAAAAGAAGGGAAGGGGCTCGAACTCGGCCAGGGGGGTAGGTTTTAGCGCGCTCGGCTGGCCAGGGGGTCGCCCGAGTCATTTTTAGGGAAAGGGTTTGGGTTAGATTTATTAGGGTTTAAGGTTAATGGGTTTCTGAACCCAATAGCATGATCTAAACACGTTAACCCAATAACCTAAATAACAGTTCGGCTTCATATCCAGACTGTTCAGGACACGAGCAAATAGAATCTGACCAGTGTCGTGTGTCCACGCCCAGCACGACACTACAAACGCATGTCCAACCCTACTGTTAGGTCCCCCTGTCCAGGCGAACGTCATGCGTGAGTTTGGGACACGCACGACACAATTTTGGGGCTTTTACCTTCATGTCCGACGAGCTGGGGGTTGTGGAGGTACTGGACGGCGGCTAAAGGCGTCGTGGTCGGGGAGCTGGGGTGGCACTGCACTCGCATGGCTCCGACGAACACGTTGGTGGTGGTCGATGGCGGTGAAGGTGGTTATGGAGGTGGCGCTAGGGTCATCGGAGTTAGGGTTTCGGTGGGGTCTCGTCGAGGAAGAAGGAGTAGAGGGGCGCTGTGGGGGGTCGTGGTGGTGTGCTAGGTTAGGGTTTGGTCTGGGGGTATTTATAGGAAGGAGGAGGTCGGTCTTAGTGGCTAGGTCGCCGGGAAAGGCGGGGAAAGGTCGGTGGTCGTCGGGGCAGATGGCCAGCGAAAGTGGGGGGGGGGGGGTGACGGTGGTTTTGTAACAAGCCCCTAGGTTTTAGGAATTTACAGTTAGGTCCTTCCCACTACTAATACAAAAATGAATTTGCAAATCCCCTCCCGCTCTGTTTATATGCAAATTAAATTTGCATAGAACATTTGGGAAATTGCAAGCAGTATTTAAACAATCTAAATAATTGTAAACTCAATTAAAACATTTATAAAATTGCAAACTTATATTTTTTATAATAAAACTCATTTAAAATCATTTAAAAATTCTAAAAAATTCCCAAAAATTATAATAAATCATTTTAAAGCTAAATAGGTCATTAACATCTAATTAACACTAATTAACCAAATTTGAAAAATAGGGTGACAAGTCTTTCCTTCTTGAAAAAATTTGTCCTCGAAATTCACAAGGATAGAAAACTCTACAATCATTCTAACATAACAAGCAATGCAACAAATGACTAAGGCTACGATCAAAACTAACCTCTAAGGTATCAAGCGGGAACGGGTGGTTCCCTCGTAGCTGTTGGCTCGAACAAGTAAGGATATCTCTTCCTCATGTCCGACTCCCTCTCCCAAGTAGATTCACCCAGAGAGTGACGGCTCCAAGCTACTCATACTAAGGGTATAACTTTGTTCCTCAGCCTCTTCTCCCTCATGTCCAATATCTCCACTGGCTGTTCAGTGACTGTAAGGCTCGATCCGATCTCCAACTTTGAATGATCTAGCACATGGCTGGGGTCCGAAACATATCTCCTCAGCTGAGACACATGAAAGACATCATGAACTCCTGCTAGGTTGGGTGGAAGTGCAACCCTGTAAGCTACCTCTCCAATCTTGCCAAGTATCTTGAACGGCCTGATGTATCTGGGGCTCAGCTTGTCTCCTCGTCCGAACCGGATCGTCCCTCTCGTAGGTGATATCTTCACCAGCACCATATCTCCGTCAGCGAACTCCATCGATCTGCGACTAACATCGGCCCAGTATTTCTGCATGTCCTGAGCGACTCTGAGCCTGTCTCTGATCATACCGACCTTCTCTGCTGTATTCGTGATCATCTCTGTTCCAAGCATAACTCTATCCCCAACGTTGTCCCAAAAGAGCGGTGTACGGCATCGTCGTCCATATAGTAACCTCGAAAGGAGACATACTGATACTGGCTTGGTAGCTGTTGTTGTATGAAAACTCTACCAAGTGCAGATGGCTCTCCCATGATCCACCAAAGTCCAGCACACAAGTCCTCAGTATGTCCTCTAGCGTCTGTATCGTCCTCTCGGACTGCCTATCTGTCTGCGGGTGGTACGCTGTACTGAACTTGAGCCGACTGTCCAACTCCTCTGCAAGCTCCTCCAGTAGTGGGACGTGAATCTGCTGTCTCGGTCCGACAAGATGCTCACTGGTACTCCATGCAAGCGAACTATCTGCTGCATGTATAGCTCCGCCAACTTCTCGGTGGAAAGCCCCACCTTGAAGGGTATAAAGTACGCATATTTCGTCAGCTTGTCCGCGATGACCCAAATGGCATCCTTTCCTCCTTGGGAACGAGGAAGCCCTAAGACAAAGTCCATCGTAATGTGTTCCCATTTCCATTCGGGAATAGGTAACGGCTGCAACAGACCAGCTGGCCTCTGGCGCTCTGCCTTGACCTGCTGGCAAACTAGGCATCTCGAAATGAAACGTGATACATCTTTCTTCATCCCGTGCCACCAAAAATGTTCCCGCAAGTCACGGTACATCTTGTTGGCACCAGGGTGAATAGAATATCGAGATCTATGCGCCTCATACAAGACTGCCTCTATCAGCTCTCCCTTCAGCATGCACAACCGGCTGCCATGCCTCAAGGATCCATCATCTGCTATGGTAAAGTCATCCATCAATCCAGCTAAAGCCTGGGCTCGAAGTCTGCGAAGGCTCTCATCTGTAGATTGTGCTTCCTTGATCTGCTCTATCAAACCTGACTGAATGTCAAGCGCCATCATCTGTATCACTGATCCTGGCCGAACCATCTCGATATCGAGCTTTTCCAGATCTTCCCGCAAATGCTGTAATGCCTGTGGTTCGTATTATATATTTCTGGAATACGTGTACGTATTTATTCTTGTATTGTATGGTTTCCTTGCTTAATTTCCTCCCTAGGCTTGGTTTATTCTTGGTTCGGTTTGGGATTGCTCTTGGTTCATCATGAACCAAGGGGTGAACCCCCTACCTACCACCACCACTTATATTTATTACCTCTTCTTCTTCTCTCTTCATTAATCTCTTCTTCTTCTTCCATTACTTCCTTACCTACCAAAGAGAGGGAGAGAGAAGTCTAGGCAAGTGCAACTTGCTTCCACAAGAGAACCCATTTTTATTGTTCCATTAGCTTCTCCTCATATTTCTAAGACAGATTAGAACTTGTCATTTTCCATTTGAGGCTTTAATTTTTATAGATCTAGAAATTAGTTATTTTCGAATTTTGGTGGTTTTGATCTATCAAGCTTCCGTGTTTTCAAGTTTTGATGGTTCCATGTTGTAGAGAATTTAATTCTACCCAATTTTGACCTTTGAAAAGTTGGATTTGCACTTATTTTGACCAAGTTATGGACTTTTGAAGCTTTGGGTTCAACCATGGAGTTCTTGCTGTTTGGAGAAGACAGAGAGCAGTGCACGAGCTTTTTAGCTTGCATCACTGAGCTGTGCACGCTCTTTAGCGCAGCACAGTATGGACCCCATACGCTGCCTTTTGGAGGCGTATGACTCGCATACGCTCGCTTGCTTGACGAGGAGTCGTATGGACCCCATACGCTGTCTTTTGGAGGCGTATGACTCGCATACGCTCGCTTGCTTGACCAGGAGTCGTATGGACCCCATACGCTGCCTTTTGGAGGCGTATGACTCGTATACGCTCGCTTGCTTGACGAGGAGTCGTATTGAGTACATACTCTGCCTTTTGGAAGCGTATGACTTGCGTACGCTGACCTGAGCGTAGCTTGACCTGAGCGTAGCTTGACGTGAGCGTAGCCTGACTTGTGCGTAGCCTGACCTGAGGGTATGACTCTTGCACTGAGCGTATGGCCTTTGGCTGACTTGGTCTTATGTCAGCGTGTCAGTTTGGTTTTATTTTCCTTAAGCTTGGCTCTTCTATAGCCCTGTATATTGATATTTTATTAGATATTTTTACGTCCATTTTATATCCTTACGCCTTTTGTCATGAACTTGATAATCACGAATTTACTTGATATGTTTGAAATTGATAATTGAGCCTGACACGACAGTGACCCGTAGTGGTGCACTCTTGACAAGTAACCTGACATGACCTGATAGTGGCCCATCGTGGCGCACTCCTGACTAGTACACTTGACATGATAAACCTGACATGATATATCTTGATAAGCTGTTGCGACGGCTACCTGACATGACATGACCTGTATAATGACCTGGACACCGTGGGCGATTGTGCTTGTACAAATAAACCAGTCCTGTCTTGCATCATGTCTAGGACAGGGACTCCTGAGTACCACGGTCAGGAGTACCTCCTAAAATGGACTAAGGCTAATAACTAGATTAATACACTAGTCATAAAGAGATCTCCCAGCTACAGGCAATCCCGTTACCTGGGCACGCCTTGGGATCTGTAGCCTGCCGTCGAGTAGGACACATTTCCAGCACACTGTCATGTGTTGCACCTTTCAAGCTACCTAAGGGTACATTCGTTTCCTGGACTGTACCCACCTGAATTCAACTCTAATCTTTTAACCCGGGGAACCTGGATGGTCTGCAGGGATTGTGGCTGTGGAATAATCTCCCTGCATCTTGTTAGTAATTAGGATTGTGACAACCCTAGTTAGTTAAAGTATCAAGCCGTAATTCTTGCTTAGCCGTGAAGTGATTGGATGGAGTCTAACCAGTCTAGTCTTGCCCTGATCCTGTTCCAGATTACTGCATAACCAGAATAATTGTATTTATTTTATCGATAAATGGTACAAATTCCAAGTTCTGTTCAGACGAAGGGTTACAACCCCGGTCCTTGTTTGGTTACGGGTTGTAACCTGGTTATCTGAATAGTTCCATGGTTATCTCGTCGTATATCATCCTGGTGTATTTTCTTTATTTCCAGTTCTTACTTTTATTTATATCTTATGCTGATTGCTGGTTTTAGTTCTTAAGTGAAGCCTCCTTTGTGGCACTTGCTCTTTCTGGGGTCTGACCCAGCTGGTTTTGTATGGCCAGATTTCGGAGCAGCTACCGAGGATCTCCCAACCTTCCTGCCAGATGGTGAACACTAGAAGGAATCCTGGCAACGAGTGGGTTATTTTTGGCTCTCCCACTCTATTGTAAAAATTATTCTTTTGAGGCGTTTAGCCGACGAGCACCTGTTTAGCTCGATTGCACTTACTTACTGTCTTCCTACGGGCTGTAACATGATTAACAGATCCTAGGGTTGATCATGTATGACTAAACTCTTACTAGTCCTGATATTTTGTAATGACTAGCTTCATGATCAGCTGAATATGTAATATTTGGGACGCCTTATTATTGTATTTTAATGATCATACATCTTGTAACTTTTACTTACTTGCTTGTGATTGAGACAATAGGCTGTTCATGACCTTAAGAGATTGCTGGCTTGTAGAAAAACCCTCATGTATCTAGATAGCCGTGACCGTATTACGAGATAGATTCCATTTCATATACGTAGCTGGCTATGTCTACCCCCGCTCTCTAGTATTCTAGTTCTGGGACGTGACATGGTTTAAGTGGTGGCCCATGCAGGTCCTGTAAATCAAGATATGTGAGGGTTTACCGAATAGATGTCTCAATCAGTATTCGTCCTTGATCTCTGCTCGTATCTTCTGAATCCCTGGATTCTTGTCCTGATCATATGCTTGCATCATTGGTCTGTCCTGGTCCTTCCTTATTTGTTTCCTATGTCGTCTTCTTCAGCGGTATAGTACCTGACCCGGCCGATCAGCAAGGCGGAGCACCTCCCGTCGACCAGCAGCAACCTGGAGATCAAGCTCAGCATTCCGGAGTAGCCTCCAGAGTCGTGCCTTCTGGCGGAGAGCCACCAGTCCAGCCAGCTCAACCTGTAGAACATGATGACGGCACTTTGGTAGGACTCGTCAGGACCTTGATAGCTTCCCAAGACCGGCGTGGAGATGCCTTGCAACAGGCAGTGGCGGATGCTTTGACCAGAGGAGGTCATCAGGGTAACAGCGCGGCCAACAGCTTCAAGCGCTTGAACCCTCTATTCTTCGACGGTAGTGAAGATGCTATCGCGGCAGATGCATGGCTTCAGGACACAGAGGTGATTCTAGAAGCAGCCAAGACCCCGGAGAACGAGAAGGTGGCCGTTGTGCGCCTGTAATTGTTAGATCTTGCCCGCAACTGGTGGGTAGCGCAGGCCGTTGGATTAGCAGCACCCATTGCTTGGGCAGTATTCAGGGAGAGATTCCAGACCAAGTATTTCGATGTCGTAGCTCGGTATGATCTACAGACGAGGTTCACAAATCTGAAGCAAGGTGGCAGAACGGTCGACGGATATGCGGCCGAGTTTTTCAGACTCAGTCGGTTTGCTCCCACTTTGGTGGCAACCGAGTATGATAGAGCCCAACGGTTCCAGCAGGGACTTCACCTGGAGGTCTTGTTGGCAGTTGAGCAGTTTGAGCATCAGACTTTTGATGCAGTCTTGAGAGCAGCCCGGAGGCATGAGTATACCTCCCAGAGGATTGTGGATAGGGCCGGAGGCCAGAAGAGATCTCACGGCCAGATGAATCAGTCTTCAGCACCGGCCCCGGCAGCCAGGGCTTTGACTATTGGAGCTCCGAAGCGAGCGGCCTCAGTAACGTCGGTTCAACATTTAACTCCGACGCACCCTCAGCAGCAGAAGCAGAAGCAATCTTCCGTAGTAGGTTGTTCTTATTGTGGGAAGCCAGGCCATGTGGTAGCAGAGTGTCGCAGGGTACAGGGATTGTGTCTGGCTTGTGGAGCACCAGACCATAGGGTTGGATCCTACCCGAATAAGGGTGGTTCATCCTCGTCCAACCTTTCTAGCTCTTCGGTGAGAGGACCAGCTCCGGTCCAGCAGCAGCAGTATCCATTGTCGAGGCCCTTGCCGCCTCAGAACTAAGTGTTCCAGCAGCAGAACCCCCAGCAGTATGTACAAGTCTAAGCCCAGAGTCAGAGCAGGCAGCGAGGATTCCAGCAGAGGGGACCAGCACCCCGAGGGCACGGTCAGGCTATGGTGATGACCGTGGACGAAGGATTGGCACCAGGAGAGGTAGTGGCAGGTACTATTCTCGTCAACTCCTTTCCAGCTTCAGCTTTATTTGATTCTGGTGCATCGCATTCATTTATGTCTGCACGATTCGCGACACGGATAGGATTGGAGCCCGAGCCATTATCAGTAAGGCTTAATATACTTCCTGGTAACGGACTCGTGGAAGTAGATAGAGTGTTTTCCTTGTGTCGAATCGTAGTTAGCGGTAGAGAGTTCCCCACTAGATTGATAGAGTTCCCGATGGCCGATTATGATGTGGTCTTAGGGATGGATTGGTTGAGGAACCAGTATGCTAGGATAGACTGCCACATTGGTAGGGTTGTTTTTAGCATTCCAGGGGAGCCAGAGTTTTCTTTCTCTCGAGGCGAGGTTGAGCCATCTCCTCCGATATTGCGGATAGCAGTAGCAGCAGTTCAGTTGCCCAGGATAGTGGATGAGTTCCCAGATGTTTTTCCAGAAGAGCTTCCAGGTATGCCTCCGGAGCGGGAGATCGAGTTCACTATAGACTTGATTCCTGGGACAGCCCCAGTGTCAGAGAGAGTCTACAGGATGGCGCCATCAGAGTTGGAGATCTTGTACAAGATGATTGAAGAGCTTAGAACCAAGGGATTCATTCGTGCTAGTGGATCGCCTTGGGGAGCCCCGATGCTTCTTGTGAAAAAGAAGGATAGTACGTCCAGGTTATGTGTTGATTATCGTACCTTGAACTCAGTGACAATCAAGAACAGATACCCTCTTCCAAGGATAGATGACTTGTTTGATCAACTCAAGGGGGCTTCGGTATTCTCGAAGATTGACTTGTGCTCAGGTTATCATCAGATCAGAGTCAGAGAGTAGGACATCCCGAAGACAGCTTTTAGATCGAGATATGGGCATTGGGAGTTCCTTGTTATGCCTTTTGGAGCAACCAATGCACCGGCAGTATTCATGGACCTCATGAATCGCATCTTCATGCCTTACTTAGATCAGTTTATGATTGTGTTCTTGGATGACATTCTGGTTTACAGCAAGAGTGAGGTGGAGCATGAGGAGCATCTCCGTATAGTTCTTCAGATCCTCAGAGAGCACCAGTTATATGCCAAGTTCAGTAAATACGAGTTCTGGCTCGATCGTATTTCGTACTTGGGTCATATCATCACTAGAGGAGGAGTAGAAGTGGATCCCCAGTAGATTGTGGCTATTGAGTCATGGCCAGTGCCCAGCACAGTTAGAGAGGTTCGTAGTTTTCTTGGATTGGCCGGCTACTACCGGTGGTTTGTTTCGGATTTTGCTCGAATTTCAGCACCATTGACGCAGTTGACCCGCAAGGATGCACAGTTTGCTTGGACAGCAGAGTGTCAGAGTTCTTTTGAGCAGTTGAAGTGAGGCCTGATAACAGCTCCTATTCTCACGCTTCCAGATGGGATCGGAGGATTCTCAGTGTATTGTGATGCTTCAGGCAGAGGTTTAGGATGTATTCTGATGCAGCATGGAAAGGTAATAGCTTATGCGTCACGACAACTTCGTGATCATGAGAGGAATTACCCAACCCATGACTTGGAGCTGGCAGCAGTGGTGTTTGCACTTAAGTTGTGGAGGTACTACTTGTATGGAGACTGGATAGAGATTTTCACCGACCACAAGAGCCTGAAGTATGTTTTCACCCAGAAGGATCTTAACATGCGTCAGAGGAGATAGCTGGAGCTACTTGTGGATTATGATGTCAACCTGCAGTATTATCCTGGGAAGGCTAATGTTGTTGCGGATGCATTGAGCAGGAAAGCGGGAGTTTATTTTCTAACAGCGCAACCAGAGCTGTTAGTAGATCTTCAGAAGATGGGTATTGAAGTTGTTCTCCCTTCTAGTGTGGCATTGATGGCCAGTATGCAAGTTCAGTCCACTATAGTTGAGAGGATCCGGATGGCGCAGTCGGCAGATTCCAAGCTTCAGCGACTCAGAGCAGAGTACGAGGCAGGACGAAGACCTGAGTTATGCATTCATGAGGATGGTACACTTCGACATGGTAAGCGTCTTTGTGTACCCAGCGGAGATATCCGGCAGGAGATCATGTCAGAAGCGCACAGTTCGCAGTATTCCATCCATCCCGGCAGTACGAAGATGTACCGTGATATCCGTCAGCACTTATGGTGGAATGGAATAAAGCGGGAGATAGCTCGGTTTGTCTCTCGGTGTTTGGTTTGCCAACAAGTTAAGGCTGAACATCAGAGGCCAGCAGGACTTCTACAGCCCTTGCCGATTCCAGAATGGAAGTGGGAGCATGTGACCATGGATTTCGTGACTGGATTACCTAGATCTCCAGCTGGTAGAGATGCTATTTGGGTTATAGTTGACCGGCTCACGAAAGTGGCTCACTTTCTTCCATTCAGAGTTGGTCAGTCGACGGCTCAGTTAGCAGAGATGTACCTCAGGCAGATTGTCAGATTACACGGTGTGCCAGTCAGTATCACCTCAGACCGAGATTCAAGATTTACGTCGCACTTTTGGCGTAGCTTGCAAGAGAGTTTGGGAACTCATCTCCAGTTCAGTTCAGCATATCACCCGCAGACAGATGGCCAGTCGGAGCGCACGATCCAGACTCTTGAAGACATGTTGCGGTCTTGTATACTTGACTTCGGTGGTTCATGGGAAGATCACTTGCACCTGGTGGAATTCTCGTACAACAACAGTTTCCAGGCCAGTATCCAGATGGCCCCGTTCGAGGCACTGTATGGTAGGAAGTGCAGATCCCCGCTAGCCTGGGATGATGTTGGAGAGAGACAGATGCTCGGTCCAGAAATGATTGCCCAGACAGTTGAAGTGGTCAGGAGGGTCAGAGATCATCTTCGTGTTGCCCAAGATCGCCAGCGTCATTGGGCCGATTCTCATCGGCGCCCTCTCGAGTTTTCGGTCGACGATCATGTATTCCTGAGGATTTTGCCTAACCGTGGCGTCATTCATTTCGGCGTACGGGACAAGCTTAGTCCTAGGTATATAGGACCGTGTGACATTCTGGAGCGAGTAGGAGATGTATCCTATCGTCTCGCTCTTCCACCGTCGCTAAGCGAGGTGCATAACGTGTTCCATGTATCCCAATTACGACGGTATATCCCGGACCCGAGCCACATCCTGGATCATTCGGAATTGGTTGTTGGTACCAACCTTTCGTATGAGCAGAGGCCCGTGTCTATATTGGATCGGAGAGAGAAGATCCTCAAGAACAAGACTATCAAGTTAGTCCGAGTTGCTTGGGGTCATCACTCTTTGGGGGAGTCAACGTGGGAGCGTGAGGATGATATCCCATCGCGATATCCCGACTTGTTTGACTCGTGAGGTATAATGTCTTTCTTATGCCTCATGCCTTCGATTCTTTGCTTAAATGAGTGATTGACTGCCTAGTTATAGCTTGCATGTGATTAATGTAGCTTGTCATTGCTCCTCTAGCCTCTTGATTAAATTCTGAGGACGGAATTCTTTTAAGGTGGGTAGAATTGTAATGCCTGTGGTTCGTATTACGTATTTCTGGAATACGTGTACGTATTTATTCTTGTATTGCATGGTTTCCTTGCTTAATTTCCTCCCTAGGCTTGGTTTATTCTTGGTTTGGTTTGGGATTGCTCTTGGTTCATCATGAACCAAGGGGTGAACCCCCTACCTACCACCACCACTTATATTTATTACCTCTTCTTCTTCTCTCTCTTCATTAATCTCTTCTTCTTCTTCCATTACTTCCTTACCTACCAAAGAGAGGGAGAGAGAAGTCTAGGCAAGTGCAACTTGCTTCCACAAGAGAACCCATTTTTATTGTTCCATTAGCTTCTCCTCATGTTTCTAAGACACATTAGAACTTGTCATTTTCTATTTTGAGGCTTTAATTTTTGTAGATCTAGAAATTAGTTATTTTTGGATTTTGGTGGTTTTGATCTATCAAGCTTCTTTGTTTTCAAGTTTTGATGGTTCCATATTGTAGAGAATTTAATTCTACCCAATTTTGACCTTTGAAAAGTTGGATTTGCACTTATTTTGACCAAGTTATGGACTTTTGAAGCTTTGGGTTCAACCATAGAGTTCTTGCTGTTTGGAGAAGACAGTGAGCGGCGCGAGCTTTTTAGCTTGCGTCACTGAGCTGTGCGTGCTCTTTAGCGCAGCACAGTATGGACCCCATACGCTGCCTTTTGGAGGCGTATGACTCGTATACGCTCGCTTGCTTGACGAGGAGTCGTATGGACCCCATACGCTGCCTTTTGGAGACGTATGACTCGCATACGCTCGCTTGCTTGACGAGGAGTCGTATGGACCCCATACGCTACCTTTTGGAGGCGTATGACTCGCATACGCTCGCTTGCTTGACGAGGAGTCGTATTGAGTACATACGCTACCTTTTGGAAGCGTATGACTTGCGTACGCTGACCTGAGCGTAGCTTGACGTGAGCGTAGCCTGACTTGAGCGTAGCCTGACCTGAGCGTATGACTCTAGTACTGAGCGTATGGCCTTTGGCTGACTTGGTCTTATGTCAGCGTGTCAGTTTGGTTTTATTTTCCTTAAGCTTGGCTCTTCTATAGCCCTGCATATTGATATTTTATTAGATATTTTGTGTCTATTTTATATCCTTACGCCTTTTGTCATGAACTTGATAATCACGAATTTACTTGATATGTTTGAAATTGATAATTGAGCCTGACACGACAGTGACCCGTAGTGGTGCACTCTTGACAAGTAACCTGACATGACCTGATAGTGGCCCGTCGTAGCGCACTCCTAACTAGTACACTTGACATGATAAACCTGACATGATATATTTTGATAAGCTGTTGCGACGGCTACCTGACATGACATGACCTGTATAATGACCTGGACACCGTGGACGATTGTGCTTGTACAAATAAACCAGTCCTGTCTTGCATCATGTCTAGGACAGGGACTCCTGAGTACCACGGTCAGGAGTACCTCCTAAAATGGACTAAGGCTAATAACTAGATTAATACACTAGTCATAAAGAGATCTCCCAGCTACAGGCAATCCCGTTACCTGGGCACGCCTTGGGATCTGTAGCCTGCCGTCGAGTAGGGCACATTTCCAGCACACTGTCATGTGTTGCACCTTCAAGCTACCTAAGGGTACATTCGTTTCCTGGACGATGTACCCACCTGAATTCAACTCTAATCTTTTAACCCGAGGAACCTGGATGGTCTGCAGGGCTTGTGGCTGTGGAATAATCTCACTGCATCTTGTTAGTAATTAGGATTGTGACAACCCTAGTTAGTTAAAGTATCAAGCCGTAATTCTTGCTTGGCCGTGAAGTGATTGGATGGAGTCTAACCAGTCTAGTCTTTTCCTGATCCTGTTCCAGATTACTGCATAACCAGAATGCTTGTATTTATTTTACCGATAAATGGTACGAATTCCAAGTTCTGTTCAGACGAAGGATTACAACCCCGGTCCTTGTTTGGTTACGGGTTGTAACCTGGTTATCTGAATAGTTCCATGGTTATCTCGTCGTATATCATCCTGGTGTATTTTCTTTATTTCCAGTTCTTACTTTTATTTATATCTTATGCTGATTGCTGGTTTTAGTTCTTAAGTGAAGCCTCCTTTGTGGCACTTGCTCTTTCTGGGGTCTGACCCAGCTGGTTTTGTATGGCCAGATTTCGGAGCAGCTACCGAGGATCTTCCAACCTTCCTGCCAGATGGTGAACACTAGAAGGAATCCTGGCAACGAGTGGGTTATTTTTGGCTCTCCCACTCTATTGTAAAAATTATTCTTTTGAGACGTTTAGCCGACGAGCACCTGTTTAGCTCGATTGCACTTACTTACTGTCTGCCTACGGGCTGTAACATGATTAACAGATCCTAGGGTTGATCATGTATGACTAAACTCTTGCTAGTCCTGACATTTTATAACGACTAGCTTCATGATCAGCTGAATATGTAATATTTGGGACACCTTATTATTGTATATTTAATGATCATACATCTTGTAACTTTTACTTACTTGCTTGTGATTGAGACAATAGGTTGTTCATGACCTTAAGAGACTGTTGGCTTGTAGATAAACCCTCATGTATCTAGACAGCCGTGACCGTATAGCGAGATGGATTCCATTTCATATACGTAGCTGGCTATGTCTGCCCCCGCTCTCTAGTATTCTGGTTCTGGGGCATGACAAATGCTGATCTATCATCAGATACCATGCCATCGGATGCCTGTTCAGCGCATCCGCCACCATATTTGCCTTCCCGGGGTGATACTGTAAATCGATGTCGAAGTCCTTCATCAACTCCAACCATCGTCTTTGCCTCATGTTTAGCTATTTCTGCGTGAACACATACTTCAAGCTCTTGTGGTCAGTAAAGATTTCTACACGCTCTCCGTATAAGTAATATTTCCATAACTTGAGTGCAAAGATCACCGCAGCTAACTCTAGGTCATGGGTAGGATAGTTCCGCTCATGAGTCCGTAATTGCCTAGATGCATAAGCAATCACTTTCCCATGCTGTTGTAGGACACATCCTAGCCCCTTTTCCGAAGCATCGCTGTATATGGTGAAACCTCCAGATCCTGAAGGTAATGTCAGAATTGGAACGATCGTCAGCCTCCTCTTCAGCTCCTCAAACGCTGCCTGGCAGTCCTCTGACCAGATGTACTCTGTGTCCTTCCACGTCAGTTTCGTCATGGGTTCAGCTATCCTAGCAAAGTCCAGGACGAACTTCCTATAATAGCCGGCTAAATCCAGAAAGCCCCTGATCTCTGAAACTGACGTCGGAGCCTTCCATGTCTCAATGGTAGCAATCTTCCTGGGATCCATCGAGATCCCCTCTCCAATAACTATATGACCGAGAAACTCCACTCGATCCAAAAAGAACTCGCACTTCGACAATTTGGCAAACAACCTCTCCTGCCTCAGAATCCCCAAAACTGTTCGCAAGTGCTCTGCGTGCTCCTCCGACGTCTTCGATTATATCAGGATGTCATCGATAAATACTACGATGAACTTATCCAGATAATGGTGAAATATCTTATTTATCAAGTTCATAAAGACATCTGGCACATTTGTGAGACCAAATGGCATCACCAGAAATTCGTACTGCCGTACTTCGTGTTGAACGCCGTCTTCTGGATGTCTACAGCCCTGACTTTCACCTGGTGGTACCCGGATCTCAAATCTATCCTAGAAAACACCTTCGCCCCACTCAACTGGTCGAATAAATCATCTATCCTGGGCAGAGGATATTTGTTCTTAATGGTGATGGTATTCAACGCCCGGTAGTCAATGCACAACCGAACTGTACCATCCTTCTTGGGCACAAAGAGCACTGGCGCTTCCCATGGAGAAGCACTAGATCGAATGAAATCCTTTTTCAATAGGTCATCAATCTGCTCCTTCATCTCTACGGCCTCCTTGGGGTTCACTCTATAGCAAGCCTGGGATACTGGTGATGAACCCGGTACTAAATCTGTAGTGAACTCCACATCTCTGTCAGGCAGAAGTCTTAGAAGATCCTCTGGGAATACATCCATAAACTCCCTAATGATAGGGTATGGCGGTGCTAACTCCCCAACTGTCGCACAACAGTTCGGCTCTAGGCTGATCTTCGGCCCTGTCCTCCTGACTCTGAATGTTGTCGTGCCCGGAGGACTGAACAGAATACTACCCTCATGACAGTCTATAGCTGCATGGGCATAGCTAAGCCAGTCCATCCCCAATATGATATCATACCCGGAGAGTGGCATCACAAAGAATCGTCCCCTAAACTCTTTCCCAGCTATAGTAATAGAGCATCTATAGATAGCTCTAATGGGCACTGGTCCATCTTCCGTCATTACTCTACTCATCTCCTCGGTAGGTGTAGCTACTAAGTGGTGTTTATGCAAAAACTCTAATGACAGAAAGCTATGAAATGCACCGGAATCAAACAAGCATAGAGCTAGAAAAGTATACAAATAAACATGACCTGTGATAACGTCATCCAAATAATCTGGCTCCGAAACCTGTTCCGACTTTGACTCAAGAGCCAGACTATAAGTCTTCCCCTGGGGTCCCTTCTGCTGCTGCAGATGTTGCCCAAACCTCTGCTGCTGAGTCGAAAGCGGCGATCCTCTAGACTGTGGTCCGGTACCTGGTACCCTCGCTACTGGGCAGTCCCGAAGCTGATGGGTGGAAGACCCACAAGCTAAATACTGCCCTAACCTCTTCCTACATACGACAGCGTCACGGCCTGGCCTCCTAGAGAATACACACAAAGCTCCCTTCTGCTGCTGCCGGGGTCCCGGGGCTCTAACTGGCGGGGTCGGGTGATGTGGTGTAGGGGGACGGTATGTCTGCTGGTGCAGCGTCAGTGCTCTCGGCTGGAAAGCCTGACGCTTGGACGGTCCCTCGAGGTGTACAGAAGCTGGCCTCTTGCAAGACTGAAGACGTTCCTCTATGCTCCAGGCCAACTCTAGGATCTGGTAGTAGTCAGTCGTACCATTCGCCACTATAAGAATGCCAATGTCTGGAACTAGACCATGGCAAAACCTACGCGTCATCTCCTTTGGGTCTGCAACTAGACTAGGAGCGAAATGGCTCAAACGACTAAACTCTGCTGCATACTCGTCAACAGAACGGTTCCCCTGCTGGATGTTCTGGAATCGTAGCCCCATGGCTACCCTAGCGGTGGTCGAAAAGAATTTTTTCTTGAACTGGGTCTTGAACTGATCCCAAGTGGCCCTCCCTCTCGCGAATAGCGGCTCATTTCGGAACCAAACTCCTGCCAATTCTATCAGCAGAAATCTCGCTGCCTCGACCTGGAGGTCATTTGGCAACCTAGCTCAAGGAGCTTCCTCTCTACCGAGTCTAGCCAGTCATCTGCTACTACTATGCCCTCAGTCCCTAAGAACTCCTTGGGGTTCAGACCCATGAAGTCCTTGATTATCCCCGCTCTCTGCCGTGGCTCTACATGTGGTGGGACCACGGTACGCTCCTCAGAATGCTCCATGCTCTGAAGGAGTAGGGTGGTCTGCTCCTGATGGGTCGTTAGGAACCCCTGGATCAGAGTGAGCAGTTGGTTTCCGTCGAGTGTGACGGAAGCCTGGGCAGGTATAGTAATATGTGGTAGTACGAGTATCGGGTCCTGCTGGGACTGTGATATGGAAGGTGGTGGAGGCATCTGGGTTGGTGGATTTATTGAGTGGGGGAGTATGGTAGGTGGAGGTATATCGGTCAACTGGTCAACCGACTGGATAGGGAGTGTGCCATTCTCAGGTGTGACATACTGGGATGAGCGGGTAAGCACCATCTAAAATAAAAGGACTTATAAGGAGTCTTTAAAGTAAACAATCATAAGTAACAAGAAAATCCAATTTGTAACAACGAACATGTGATGCGTTTTCTATGTTGCAATCCTAGTAATCCTCTAGATGTTCTAAGCGTCATTACTAGTGTTGTCTAATTACCTTAAGTTCCTAATTGCAGGCATGCTTGGTACAATAACGTAACCAAACAATTTAGTCAGGACCTGCGTGGGCCACCACTAAAAACATGACACGATCCGCTACCCAAATTGTTGGGCCAGGCCGAGTCATGTCCAGCCTACGCTTGAGATAAAGCGTAGTAAGCTGTTCCAAAGATATCAAGGTAAGACTAAAATGTTCTAACAGTTCTATTAGTAATAAAGAGTCAAAAATGTCCCAAACACAAAAGTCATCTCGTATATAAGAAAGTTCCAAGTACAAGTCCATAATGTAAAGCTGGATACAGGTCCAGTCACAAAATATATAGTCTAATACATGACTACTCTCAAAAGTCCAAAGTAAATAGACAACTAGACGAGTTTCCCCGTAGGTACATCCTCGTAAGATAAGGCCTGGTCCTCGGCAGTAACTCCATAATAGGAATCGCAGAGCAACTCCTCCTCAGTAAGTATACCTACAACGTTATTCTGTCAGGACGGGAGCAAGTACTGATTCTAACAAACAAATAATACTGATCATGTGATGGAAAGAAATGACATATCATGTTTATCTAGTTTTAGATACATTTTATCATGGCAATAATTATTTGTTTTAAAGTTTAAAACTGTAGTAGGTGAGTGATCAGTCAATAGGTAATCAGGATGTACAGTGGTATATATCAATTTTCTTAAGTATACATACGTACCCTTAACGGCATCGGTGTATGTCCATACACAAATACGGGATCAGACATACGAAAAAATTACATATAGAATGTAACAGTGCTCGGTAAATATATACGGAGAAGGGGGGCATGATCACGTACACTACTAACAGTTTCTCCTTAACCCGTTGTTTAAACATGTGAGAGATATAAAAACTGTCCTAAACATGGTAGAGACTGAAAGTAATACAACATGTGAAGTTTTAACTTGCTACCCCAAGGATCAACATTTAACATGGCTGGAAATCACAGTTTATGGTTATAGCAGTATGTAAAGTTTGTAGAAGTACTTGCCTTTAGCAAAGCAAAGAAGCGATAGAAATGCTATAGATGCCTGGTGACTCATCACTGTAGAAATAATACATAAACTTAGTTTTTATACTAAGTTAAACACTAAGACGCTAGTTGTGTGGTACGACTCTCTGACTGGACACCTAGCCAAATGGTGACTTTAGCATAGGAGACAAATGTGGGGTGACACAATACCCAAACTAACTTTCTAGGGTCTTTATACTAGTGTGGGGTGAGGTCTAATACGACTATAACTCAAAACAACACAAAGTATTGCAAGTCATAATTATTTAATAAATAAATCAAACTGTACACTGTGTTCCAACAATTTTTGAGATAGACAAAAACCTTAATTTTACATAAATTAAAGTACCAAAATGATCTTTGTTAATTATTGAAATTTATACTAATTTATTTGGAATTTATAAACCCGCATAAATATTTATTAAAAATCAGCAAACATATGTATCCTGAAAATGAGTTTTGTTTTCCCATTTTTATAAAATACCAAAATTACTTATTAAATTCTGGAAAAATTATAATAAATTCGATAAATTAACATAGTATTTACATACAATTTTTCCCAGATTTTTACAGCAACTAAAATATATATAGAAATTCAAAAACAGCAAGTAACACTTTCTGAAAAATAATTAATTAATTATTTACTATTTTGTCCATGTATTCGAAATTGAACCGAAGTTCAGATACAAGACCCAGAACCATGAATCAAGTCCAATATGACTTATATAGACTCTGAATGTATTAGACACAAATGGGCCCAAAAACTCATGCTAGGTTTGGACATCAATTGGTCATAATTAATAAAATACAGGAATTTAAATATAAATAATATATTTTAAAGCGGTAAGATTTGCAAGTCACAAAAATACATAATAAAATAACTTGTAAAATTTTACATAATAATATTTTGTACAAGGTAGAATTTGAAATACATACATAAATATACAACAACAATATTTATATATATACATATACATATAAATATATAGATATTTATATATATAATGGATATATATACATATAATAAATATACATATATATATATATATATATATATATATATATATATATATATATATATATATATATATATATATATATATATATATATATATATATATAAATATATATAAATATATATATATGTATGTATATGTATATATATATATATATATATATATATATATATATATATATATATATATATATATATATATATATATATATATATATATATAAAGTACTAAATATAATATATATATATATATATATATATATATATATATATATATGTATATATATATATATATATATATATATATATATATATATATATATATATATATATATATATATATATATATAACAGTATATTTATAATAATATATATATACATGAATACATATACATATATATATATATATATATATATATATATATATATATATATATATATATATATATATATATATATATAATAATAAAAAAATATATATATATATATATATAAATACTTATATACATATATACATATATATAATAAATAAACAAAACAAAACAAAAAGAAAAGAAAAGAAGAGGAAAGGGGGCTCGAACTCGGCCAGGGGGGTAGGGTTTTAGCGCGCTTGGGCATGCCAGGGGGTCAGCCCGAGTCATTTGTTTAGTGAAAGGGTTGGGTTAGATTTATTAGGGTTTAAGGTTAATGGGTTTCTGAACCCGATAGCATGATCTAAACCCGTTAACCCAATAACCTAATAACAGTTCGACTTCGTGTCTAGACTGTTCAGGACACGAGCAAATGGAATCTGACCTAGTGTCGTGTGTCTGCGCCCAGCATGACACTACAAACGCGTGTCCAACCCTACTGTTAGGTCCCCCGTGTCCAGGCGAACGTCATGCGTGAGTTTGGGACACACACGACACAATTTTGGGGCTGTTACCTTCGTGTCCGGCGAGCTGGGGGTTGTGGAGGGTACTGGACGGCGGCTAGAGGCATCTTGGTCGCGGCGCTGGGGTGGCGCTGCACTCGCCTGGCTCCGACGAACACGTCGGTGGTGGTCGATGGAGGTGAAGGTGGATGTGGAGGTAGCGGTAGGGGTCGTCGGAGTTAGGGTTTTGGTGGGGTCTCGTCGCGGAAGAAGGAGTGGAGGCGACGCTGTGGGGGGGTCGTAGTGGTGTGCTAGGGTTAGGGTTTGGTCTGGGGGGTATTTATAGGGAGGAGGAGGTCGGTCTTAGTGGCTAGGTCGGCCGGAAAAGGCGGAGGAAAGGTCGGTGGTCGTCGAGGCAGCTGTCCAGAGAACGTGGGGGAATGACGGTGGTTTTGCAACAAGGCCCCTAGGTTTTAGGAATTTACAGTTAGGTCCTTCCCACTAACTAATGCAAAAATGAATTTGTAAATCCCCTCCCGCTTTGTTTATATGAAAATTAAATTTGCATAGCACATTTGGGAAATTACAAGCAGCATTTAAACAATCTAAATAAATACAAAATTTAATTAAAATGTTTTGTAAAATTACAAACTTACATTTTTTGTAATTAAAACTCATTTAAAATTATTTAAAAATTCTAGAAAAATTCCCAATAATTATAATAAATTATTTTAAAGCTAAATAGGTGATTAACATCTAATTAACACTAATTAAACCAAATTTGAAAAACAGGGGCTGACACCGTCTAACAGTGTTTGTTCAGTCAATACACCTCACGTGTTGACTGTTTGATTTCTAACCCAACCACATGTTGAACCTTGGTATTCTAAAACACACAGTACATATGATCTTTGGTTGCTATATTGTTCATTTATTTCCTTTCCATCGAGTCGGCTGTCATGTTGTCCTTACGTTATAATTATACTTTTTCGCGTTATGCATAGAATTAGGGCTACAAATGAGCCAAGCCGTTCGCGAGCTGCTCGAAGCTCGGCTCGATGAAAGCTCGTTTGAGCTCGATTCGTTTACTAAACAAGCTGAGCTCAAGCTTCATTTTTGAGCTCGTTTAATAAACAAGCCAAGCTCAAGCTTAGAAGTACTCGGCTCGTTTAAGCTCGCGAGCTGGCTCATTTATGAGCTCACGAGCTGGCTCATTTAGAAGCTCGTTTAAGAGCTCGTTTAGGAGCTTGTTCAGAAGCTCTTTTGTTTTTTTTTTGAATTCTAATTATATTTTTGTTTGAATTCTAATTATATATATATATATATATATATATATATATATATATATATATATATATATATATTTGTGCATTATATATTTATATGTCCTTAATAATTGATATTAAGAAACTTTTTTAATTAAATTTTTATAAATAAATTGTTAATATTATAGGTACTTGGATTCAAACCTAACTAAATTGAAATCGAGCTCGTTAAGCTTGAAATCAAGCTTAATGAGCTTGATTGTGAGCTTATCAAGCTTGTTTATCAAGCTTGAATCAAGCTTCCTTATCAAGCCAAGCTCGAGCTCAAACCAAGCAAGCTCAAGCTTAATATAAACAAGCTCGAGCCAAGCTCAAGCTCTAAAATAAAAAATTTATCAAGCTCGAGCTTGAGCTCGATTAATTCTAGTCAAGCCAAGCTCAAGCTTACAAAAGCTTGGCTCAGCTTGGCTCGTCTGCAGTCCTACATATAATTCGTGTTCCTTATTATTGCTTTCTTCATGCATGTATATTATATTGTGTAGTGTGGTGTTATGGTAAACTTGTTCCAATCCTGACTGGATATATTTTTTAGTTGACAGATTCTTGATGACTTGTTATCTTTCTTTGGGTTCCTTCGGGTGGAGCTAGACATATCTTGGAGGCCAGACATAGATTCTAGTTAGATTAGATAGTTCTTGTATTTAATGTTTAGCAGATTTATTCCCAAATATTTTTTCAATTTATTATTGTATTGTAATATGGATAATTGTTGTGAATGAGCAATAGATGTGATTTTGATTGATATAGAGACCTAGACAGCGTACTACTGCGATGTTGTGGTATAGGCTAGACTTGCCCACGCACTCGCATCCCAAAAAGAGGGTGTGGGTCATGACAAGTTTTTTGGTGGCCTATGCAGGTCTATTTTTGCAAAATTATACGAACTCGTGATAGTACTTAAGTTAGTCGTATTATTGCGAGCCTGCGACTAGGAAAGTGCTCATTCGCAATTGGGATTGATTTGATTTTAGGAGAATGACTAGGGCTAGGTTTACAATAGGAAAACCCTTATCTAGCTTGACTACTTGGGTAGTTAAGGTTGCTCAATAGGCTATGTGGTTAAAATAGAAATATATGCTAAATTTTGAGGTTAGATCAATCAGAGGAACTTTTATATTTATTAGTATGAGGATTGAAATTTATTTTGATATGATATTACGATCAAAGGTGGATATAATTCTTGATTAGTAAATTAGTTTTCGAGGATAATTAATTGATGATGATTATAATTTTAAATTTTGTGGATGAATATGATTTTGTTGCTATGGATGAAATTTTTGAAAGAAAATAATTTTCAAAATTGTGATTAAGAATTTGGAGATCGATCTATTAGAATTTAAATATTGTGGAAATTATGAAGGTATGGATTTGAATTTAAAATTATTTTAAAGAATTTAAATTTCATGGAAGACTATGATAAGATCATTGGATATGAACAAAAAAAAAAGGATATTGAATTATTAATCTAGATTGAATAATTGGAGTTGAGAATTTTTATATATTTGAGCATATACGATTTATAAGATCGACATAATTCTAGTGGGTGACCAAAGAAATAGGTTAAGTCATTGATGGGATATTAGGTGGCAAGCTCCTCTCACTATCTTCTATTCTTATTCCTATTCTAAACTCTTCATAACTTTCTAGGATTCAAAACCCTAATCTCGATTTCTTCCACCCTTCCAATGATTAGATCAATCTTATTAGCATTTAAAGTTTTATATTTTCTTGTCTTGATATTTTACTGATACTTTATGCTAGATATTTTTAAATTCGAGGACGAATTTATTTTTAAGGTGGGTAGATTTGTAAGCCCACTTCCCGGTTTTTTTTAGTTTTGAATATTTTTGTGAGAAAATATTTTTCAAAATCGTATAAAGGATATGTTGAATAGATTTTTCAAACTATTTTTTTAATTTAAATTAATTTTGTTCTATTAAAAAGATATACTCTCAAAACTATTAATTCTCAATTATAAATTATCTGTAAGATTATATTTATAAAAATCTTTTTTTAAATATTATGGAATTACTAGATATTATTGGATTTAAATGTGGCAATCCTAGAGTAAGTTTGATCTCAGTCTTAAATTATTGATTATTGCCTTTAAATCTACCGCTATATTATTTTGAAAGATATTTGTATATACATTTAGGAATATTAAAATGACTCTTATCAATATTTTATTTGATTATATGAAATCTAATTTAAAAGCTATTTAAAGTATTAGATTTTATTTACAGATTGAGATTGATTAATCTGTTAGATTTAATTATATGAAAGGATTTGATCTAATCCTAGTCCTTCCCAAATTACGGAATATCCAACTCCCATCTATAGAGGAGCCTTCCTCTATAGAGGAGCCTTCCTCTATTCTCAACCACAACTCCAATTTAATTATTTACACAGTCACATATACCCAGTCAGCAGGCAGTGGCCCACCCGTCAGCCATCTAGGGTGAGTGGAGCAGACCACATAGCCGCCCAGTCAGCGACTGACTGGGCTCTGGCTTCTTTATAAGGAAGCTCGGCTCCAGCATGGCTCAAGCCAACCCGGGTCTCCATCTGGCCGTCCAATTCTGGCAGGACGCACCAGATGACGACACGTGGCAAGCCAAGCCGCGACTCCACCGCCCCTCACTCGGATATATATATATATATATATATATATATATATATATATATATATATATGTGTGTGTGTGTGTGTGTGTGTGTGTGTATGTGTTATGTTTTCCGAAAATCCTATTCTTTTGGCCGATTTTGAGAGTTTTGATTCCTTCGAGACCTCCGACTTCCCGGAGCAATTGCGGATAGCCCCGACCTCATATTTGTATGCTATTTTTTTGTTGGATTCATCTTGAAGTAAGCTTTCCGAATATTTATTTTATTTTATTATATTTTTCTTCTGAATTTCTTGGAATTATTTTAGTGTTGCTTGTCCAAAACTCGACACGTCGTACAGTTTTTGAGATCCTGAGAGATCCCGTACTCCGATTTGTGATCCGTTTAATGTTTTGGAAAGCTAACACGACGATCTTCGAGATATAATTTTTACAGATTTTTAGAGCTTCGTTTACTATTTTATTATTTAAGTTAAACTCAGATTTGATCGGTAAATCTCAACTTGGTCACGGTTAGCCATAACGGCGATATCTTTTGACCAAAGCATGATTTTGATGCACGGTTGATTCTGGTGCACTAGTGGCACTGAAATCTACCAAGATACACTTTCAAAATCTCGAGTTCGTGATGTTTGACTATATAGTCAACGACACGTCTCGATTTGCATGCCATGGTTTCCAAAATTGGAAACATAACTTTTTGTGGCCAAACTTCCTTGTTTAGATTATGTTTAGATTATTATTAGGTTAAATTAGGGTTTTAAGTGATTTATTCCAAAATTACTTAATATTAGATAAGGAAACTCATTAGCCACTTATTACATGATTTTAGAATTAGAATCTTAGAATTGACTTGTGGTTTTCGTGCACGGTTCGTAGTACGATGGTGCGATATGGATGATAGCTTCTAGGTCGGCATTTCTCTCATCCTCTACTTGTGACAATGGTTTGTGCAAGGGTTCAGGCAAGTACAGTATTGCATTATGTTTTAGTTCATTATAACGTTTCCTTTATTGTTTCTTTGTTCGATATTCCATTGAGACATTGGTTGGTATCCCGTTGAGACACGATGGTGACATGGTAGGCTTATTATATCCTTCTTATTGTATCATTGATCGTTATTGATTGTTTAGTGAGTCAAGAGGGAAAATACACAATAGGTATATAAACAAACCCAAATATTGTTATTGTGGATAGCTAAGTCATACACCGCACGTATGAGTTAGCCGTACCCTATTATTTTGGATAGCCATCGTATGATGTGCCGTATTAGCCCAGTCGTTCATGTATCGAATGGTATTTCACACACACATAGTTGTTTCTATTGTTCCTTTATCTAATTCATGTCTTACTAGTTCATATCGTGCTAGTTTTTTATATGCTCTTTGTCATCATTGTTTTTTATTGTTCTAACTTATTTTGTGCTAACAACTTTAAATGCAATACGGTTATACTCTGCTCTTTTCCTGACTAGATCATTGATATAGATGAGGATGACGTGCTTCCTACTTTTGTGATATGGACCATATGGGGGGAGATAGAGACTCAAAGGCCAAATCCTAGAAGACTAGTTAAATAGAAGTGTTGATTCAATATTGTCATATGTTGTATTTTTTCAAGTGTAAAACTTGTGAATATTGTAATTTTTATTTAGTTGCTGTGAATGAGCAGTTAGTATTTATGAATATTTTATTTATTGTGGGCTAGACAGCATACTACCGCCGACACTGTGGCATAGGCTGGACTTGGACACACACTCGTATCCCGAAAAGCGGGTGCGAGTCGTGACAAGTATTGAGTCATAGCTGGGATTACGATTGATACAGGACGGTTAGGTATGTCCTTTGATAATTAAGTTCGGATAACTCGTTACAAAATTGTGATGGTTAGCATTATGCTGGGTAATGAGAAATTGAGAATATGAAATGAATGTCTTGGTTAGAAATGGTATGAATTATAGATTCAGGCGATGACTTAAATCAGTTGGATAAAATGATTGTAGGCTCAGTGATGATGGTGGGGTGCTACAATCAAAAGATTTGGAAGAACAATATAGACCAAATATAGAACGATGTTAGAATTGAGTAGAGGATATGCATGTTGGACATCAACAAATTGATGGTGATGTTAGGCGCTTATCAGAATGTTGTGAATGATTTAGAAGATGCAAAAAGTTGCATCAGCGACCCAAAGGTAGACAATAGACTTGAGAAAATATATGGTTTTTGCACATGTGCAGTTGTGCTTATGAGAATTAGATGTGTCCCGAATTAACAAGTTATGACCCTTAACTATTTTTAAGCATAGATAATGAGTACTTGTCCCTTGATGCATAATCGAAAGAGTATATATTCCTTATGAGGCTCTGATGGCTGGAATACAAATAAATATTAAGGTGCAACAATATGTAATAGACTTTGTCGATGAATAATATTGTCGCATGAATGATAAGTTTGGGTGGAATATAGAATTATCGGATGATGACTTAGCTAAATGAGTTATATCATATTCACTAAGATGACCAATATAAAGATGCTAGATGATTGGTGCCATAGAGATTGGATCGGTGCATGAATAGTAAATCTTCTTATAGAATCACAAGGAGATGATGCAAACGAATATTGATGGTTAACGTGAATTGCTAAGAGATGACCGTGTTTGGTGCTAGCGAGAATTCATAGAGGATGCTTCCAGAAGAGATACGATTATATAGTTACCTTATTTTATTGATTAAAAGAGTACAGACTGTATCGATAATCTAAAATTATAGAAATTGAATATGTCGCGAAGAGACTGAAGGAAAGAGATAGTAAATGATAGACTATTGAGATAGCAATATTGGAATATGACTCGGAATAGTTGGCCTAATTGAATAGAAACAAGTTGAGTAAGATATGAGAATGTAAGTCGGATTGAGCAGGTGATGCTGTGTCTATGCAAGTGAAAACTGAGATTTGAATATTCGATTGATAAATTTATATGATGGCTTCGAGATTGACCCATAAAGATTATTGGATAGATTTTTTCAGTTGTGGGTAAGTCTAGAATAACTTTATTGCATATAAACCGGGATGAGTACAGGTAGATAGACTTGACCCTAGAGTGTCGATTGGTTGTCTAAGTTTCGGATTAGTTGGCGATAGTATATTCAGTTGTTCAAATATTGGGAATAAGTTCATAAGATTGGGGTGGTGTCCCATGTCCCTTAGATTGGTCGACTCATAGATTGTCCCTAAGATGAGATAGAGTCCCTATGATAAGAATTGGTTGCCTCTAAGATAAGTATGTCCCTATTAGCTATCCATTTCAAATGAGTTAGCTGAATGTCTGGTTTAGCTTAGAATAGCTGACCATAGAAACTTGACCGAAAGACTAAGTTGTCTGTTGGAGACCCTTAGGATGTCCCTATTGATGTTGCATAGGTATAGTCGGAATGAGTGAGATGTGTCCGGAAGTAAACTTCAAAATGGAATGAAGATTGGAAAATTCGATGTTATAATGTTGGATGGAATGACGGATCATATTGGTTTCGAAACTTGGTTGCCTTTATTTGAAATGTTGGAATTTGTTTGAATTGGTTGGTTGAATCATATTGAGCTATGCAAATTAATGATAGTTGCCATGAGACAGTCAGAATTACTTTATTGATGGAATAATCAGATCAGAATTGAGAAAAAGTGGAACAATTGAATGAGGTAGTGCATATAGTCGAGATCGACGAAAGCGAATAAAATTTTGAAATAACCCTCAGAATTAATGTTGCTGGAAATGAGAGTTGCACATGCGAGGTGATAATATGTTGGCTTGATCAATACAAGAAAATTCTTGAGTACATGAGAAATTTTGCCAAAATCGAATGTTGGTACAACTCAGAAGATGAATCATAAATAAAAAATTTACGAGTTGCAAATAAAATATATGGATGCGAACAATAATGGATACATGAGTAATCGGTTAGAATCGTGGTATGAAAATGGAATGTGGTTGTTGGTTTTATTAATTTTGGTGGTATGAATGACAATAGACTTAAAAAGGGAACTCTGAATTCATTGGAAAAACTTGATATAACTATGTCAGAATACTTTGAGAAATTTTGGATCGATTGTGGGAAATTATTCAAATTGGAATTGGTAACATTTATCATGTTAATAGTTGGTTGGAAGATTGAATTAATGAGTTGAGACTATACGAGATGCTCAAAAGGAATTGCTGATATTTGGGAATGAAGTTATACTTGTAGCTCGTCCGTATTCTCTATCCCTGAACTTGGTTGAAGTGCATGTATTTATGGGATGCCTAAAATACATGTATGATTCCATCTAAGTGGTATACTGAATTCAAACAAAGCCACGGGAGAGAATTATCATGTGCTAAGAAATTGCATGAGTGTTGGAGGAAAGAATGAGAATGGTAAACTATTTTAAATCAAATATGGATGCTATAGCGAGGTGGTACATCATGTGAAATCAATCACGATCTTGCAGAGAAATGTTAAATAATGCAATTTGATCGTTAGAAAGTTTCATAAATTCAGTTGAAGTTATGAGGATGAGTTTTGTTTAAGTTTCGAAGATGAAATTTTTTTTATGTGGTATATATTGTAGTGCCCCAACCCACACGGTGTATTATATTGGCTGGTTGGTTCGATGAAGCCTTGTTGGACTTGGGAATATACGAAGGATCGCTTGGAAGGCTATACGATCGTGGCAAGAATCGTCTTATAAATATGAGTAGTGTAGAACCCTTCGAAGATCCTTTTGCTTCACGCTTAATAAAAAAAGATTGTATGCTATATTTCTTGTTTAGTTGCTAAAAGCTATCTTGCAAGGAACCCAGAAAGAAAATGAAAGATTGACCCAAAAACTGTTGCTAATCATTTCGATGAATTGTATGCTTGTGTGTTGTTAAAATAAAATACATGATATGTGAAGAAAAAGTCCCAAATACTTGGGTGGTGAGTACATCGAGCTTCAGTTCGATGAATGGATGGTAACACAGATAATAAGACCCAAGAACTGGGCAGTGAGTATGATTGAGTTATGACCCCCGAAGGAATGTATAGTATTAAAGATGTAGAAAAGAGATTGAGTAATCACATTCTATTATCCGGTGCCGATATAGAATATTGATTACACTAAGGCCCTGGATTGGGCAGATGGTAATGCGAGTGTTGGCTCAAGGCATATGTGGCAATACGAATGAGAATGATGGCTTGTTTGAGAATGGTGGCGTATTTACTTAGTTCTCCCTATCATGTCTTATATGTTTTCTTCATAGATAAGTTGCATATATTAGCATGGTCATGGACAAGTTATCGACAAGGTGGTTTCTCGAATGGTATTCTGACACCTCAGAAACCGATTCGTCCTAGGGGAACCTCGTGCTGAAGTAGTAGCACGGTGATTCGGGAACCTTCCGGACTGGGCTAGCTACCCGCCACTGAAGGGGAGCCGTCTAACTATAAGTCCAAGATAGCGTGTAGTTAGTGGCCCGCATATAGAAATGTCACATGCTAATGATGTCTTATGTAGGTGTTCGACATTGCTTCTGAGCTTGAAAATAGGCTATTGTGAAGTACTGCGAACGAGAATGCAAAAAGGAACTCTTGAACAGGAATCCCTGATCGCACTTTGTTTTTTGATCTGGGTTGTGATGATGGAGGGTTATTTCTTCACTCCGTTGATGATCTGACTGTAAGGGAGTACTGTCAGGCTCAACTTCACTGGCTGAGGGTGTAGAACCCTAGAGGGGGAGTGAATAGGGTAATTAAAAAAATAACTACAACAATTGATGCAATAAGGACAATTGAAAGTAAAGAGTTGAAAGATCATGCGCAAACGCAAGGATGTATCCTGGTATCCTCTTTTGAGACAGTCCAGTCCCGGAACTCTCTCCGGCTTTAATCCACTATTTAACCAAATAGTACACACGAGTTTGGATCCGAAGAACTCGCCAACTTCAACACGAGTTTGGATCCGAAGACTCGCCAACTTCTACACACGAGTTTTCTTACGAAGGCTTGCCAACTTCAAACAAAAGAGAATGAGAACTTGTTGATCTTCTAACACGTGAAGATCGAAATGTACAACTCTTTAATACTCTAGCACTTTTGGGAGAGGATGACAATAAAAAGCTTGGAAGAGTATTAATGGTGGAGCTCTTGGTTGTTGGAAAATTTATGGAAGAGTTGGTGAGAAAGCTCAAGAGAGAGAGAGAGAGAGCTTTCTTTTATAAGAGAACCAAGAGTTGGTGGCATTTAATGCTCTGAATACAGACAGACCGGCATGCCGTCGGTATGCAGCGGCATACCGTCGGTATACCGGCCAAATAGTAACGGTCATATTAATGACCGTTTGAGAGCATTAAATGCGGCCATTAATGCTAGTCAGAGCAATTCGAAAACCAAATATTTGAAACTCGGTATACCGCCGGTATGCCGGAGCATGCCGCCGGTATGCCGACAATTCGTCACAGCAAGTTTTGAGTTGCTAAAAACGGTATACCGCCGGTATGCCGGAGCATACCGTCGGTATGCTAACAATTTGTCACAGCAACTTTTAGGTTACTAAAAACGGTATACCGTCGGTATGCCGGAGCATGCCGTCGGTATGCCGACATTTTGTCCCAGCAACTTTCTGGACAAGAAAAGCGGTATACCGTCGGTATGCCGAAGCATGCCGCCGGTATGCCGACTATTTGTCACAGCAACTTTCTGTATACCAAAAACGGTATACCGCCGGTATGTCGGAGCATACCGCCGGTATGCCGCTCTGCAGCTATTTGATTTTTGACTTGTTCTTTTTACTGTCATCCGTCCTTAGGTGTTTACAGATATACCTAGACCAGTACAGACTCGAAGACTCTAAGCAGGAGGACGCCGTCTTATGTAGGGAACGCCGGTAACTGCTACAGTCTTCAAGGAAGAAGGAGAATGCTCTTGAACGAAAGAACTCCATGTAGTAGATCTTCTGAGAATATTTGAATCTGAAGAACAGAAGACTAAACTACGAAGATGCTGTTAATTACACAAAATAAAATGTGCCAACAAACTCCCCCATTTTGATAATTGATAAAATAGAGAGATAGCATCTTCAGGGAGTAGCTCTCCCGTAGGTAGACAGCTCCCCCTCAATACGATTTCTCCTCCTTTGTCACTTAGTCAAAGATGGGGATAACCAATAGAAACAGTGCATAAAAAATGAGTATATAAAGAGAAGCATGCATTAATATATTGAAGTGAACAAAGAATACATGCTTGACAGAAACATAACATTCTGAAAACATAAAAGACTCTCCATCATGAGAGCCAAATACTAGAGAAACCCAGATATTAAGTCCCCGAAGGACAACAAACAACTAGTAACAACCACATACCGGTCCCCGAAGGACCACAAAAGACAACATAAAGACAAACACATAAAAACTAGAAACACTCAAAAGCCGAAACCATCACCAAAGGAAGTCCATCCCTAATCCTCAGCCAGATCATCATCATCATCACCCTGAGCTTGCTGGAAGGCGCCAAATGGATCAATGCCGTCAGGGCCTATAGGCATTGGGGTCAGAGAAACGCGGGGCCGTGTACATGGGATCCTGAAGATTAAGATCCAGAAAGGCATCTCGGTCTTGCAGAGTGCGCTGAATGAAATACCCCTGATCGTGGAAACGAGATTGGATCAGGGTGCCAAGTCCACGAGTGTGGGCCCGCATCTGCTCCTCCGCCTGGGCCATCCGCATATCAAAGTGCTGCTGAGTGAGCGACATATAACGGCCCGAAGTAGGAGGGGTAGATGTGGGAGCAGCAGGAGTGGATGCCGGTTGCTCTTGGGAAGATGAGGCACGGGAAGTAGATGCGCCAGCAAGGGTACGAAAGACAGCAAGATATGAGGGGACGCCATCCGAGGAGCAGAGAGACAGGTCAACATGTTTGGCCTCCATAAGCAGAGTGATAAAAGAGCCATAGTAGAGATTCTGCTTCCCCGAAGGCAAGACACGCCGGAATTGCAGAAAAAGAGTCTTCGGGAAGGAGAATCGCTTCTGGGCATAGAGATGATACATGCAGACGAGGGCATCACCGGTGATTACGTCATAATTCCCGCCCTTAGGAAATAGAGTGTGGCACACGATCCGATGGAGCTCGTAGTAAAACGGCTCCAGCTGGACAGAGAGGGCCGGGATGGCAGGAGGGTTGGGACCCTTACAGATGATACGGCAGAATTCGTCGAAAGGTGACGCCGCCGAGGAGTTGAGAGCACCCAAAGATGGTAACGCTTCTCCTTTGTCCGGGATGCCTAAGATGTTCCCCACTTCCCGAGAAGTAAGACAGAAGTGGCGGTCATTGACCATAGATTGAATGGCGGATGGATCGTCGTCATCCCCTCGCATGTTGCAATAGAAAACTCGGACAGCAGCGGGGTAGATCGGTGTGCCGGCCGAATGGGACTATGGATCAAAGGACAAAATGCCTAGTTCACGGCAAAGGAAAGAGAAGCGATCTTCCGGGAGAGGCTTAGTGAAGATATCGGCTAATTGATAGGTAGTATCAATAAATTCAAGACGGATATCTCCTTTTTGCTGATGGTCACGAAGAAAATGGTGTCTAATTTCAATGTGCTTCGTGCGTGAGTGACAAATCGGGTTTTTCGTGAGATTGATAGAGCTAGTGTTATCATATTTAATAGGGGTGCAAGAATGAGAAATGCCATAATCTAAAAGTGTTTGTGACATCCAAAGAATTTGTGCACAACAACAACCAGCCGCAATATACTCTGCCTCAGTGGTTAAAAGAGCAACAGAGTTTTGCTTCATACTAAACCACGATACCAAGGACTTCCCGAGGAATTGACAAGTGCCACTAGTGCTTTTGCGGTCAATCTTGCATCCGGCAAAATCTGCATCTGAAAAGCCATGAAGCTCAAAGGATGAGGATTTCGGATACCAAAGACCCATATTAATGGTACCTTTGAGATAACGAAAAATATGCTTAACGGCACTCAAATGTGATTCCTTTGGATTGGCTTGATATCGTGCACACAATCAAATACTAAACATGATATCCGGACGGCTAGCAGTTAAATAGAGTAAGCTATCGATCATACCTCTATACTTACGAATGTCGACCGATGTGCCATCTTCATCACCGTTAAGCTTTGTCGTTGTGGCCATAGGAGTCCTCATTGATTTGGATGAGTCAAGGTCGAAACGCTTGAGGAGGTCCTTGGTATATTTTGCTTGATTGATGAAGGTTCCTTTAGGTCCTTGTTTGATTTGTAATCCCAAGAAGAAGGAGAGTTCACCCATCATACTCATTTCAAATTCTTCCTGCATAACTTTGGCAAATTCTACACAAAGTGTGTTGTTAGTAGAACCAAAAATAATATCATCAACATAAATTTGAACCAATAAGAGAGTCCCATCATGGGATTTAATAAAAAATGTGGTGTCAACTTTGTCCTTTAAAAAATTGTGAGAAACAAGAAAAGAGCTAAGACGCTCATACCAAGCACGTGGAGCTTGTTTGAGGCCATAAAGGGCTTTATGGAGTTTGAATACGTGATTAGGAAATTAAAAATCTTCAAAACTGGGAGGTTGTTTAACATAAACTTCCTCTTTAATAATACCATTTAGAAAAGCACTTTTAACATCCATTTGAAATAGCTTAAAGTCATTAAAACAAGCAAAGGCGCAAAACATACGAATGGATTCAAGACGTGCAACCGGAGCGTAGGTTTCGTCGTAGTCAATGCCTTCCTCTTGGTTATAGCCTTGAGCAACCAATCGGGCTTTGTTACGAGTCACTAACCCATCTTCATTAAGTTTGTTGCGAAACACCCATTTAGTTCCAATAATGGGGTGATTGCTAGGTTTTGGGACAAGTTCCCAAACCTTGCTTCGCTCAAATTGATTTAGCTCCTCTTGCATAGCTATCATCAAAAATTCATCAAGAAAAGCATCATTAACATTTTTAGGCTCTATTTGAGAGATAAAAGCCACATTGGCACAAAGATCACGAGTGGCGGATCTTGTGCTAACACTTGAGGAGGGATCCCCAATAATAAGCTCCTTAGGATGATTGGTGACAAATCTCCATTCTCTTGGGAGATCCTTTGAAGGAGGCTCGAGAGGAGGAGACTCTTTAGATGGGGTCACAACTTCATTGTTAGATGAAAAAGGACGATCCTCAATAGAGGAGTTCTCCAACCCAAACGAGATGTCATCAATATCCTCGGAAGAGAAGAATGTAGAAGAGTTGAGTTCATTAAAAGAGACATTGATTGACTCTTCGACAACAAAAGTTTTGTTGTCGAAGAGTCAATCAATGTCTTTTTTAATGAACTCAATTCTTCTACATTCTTCTCTTCCGAGGATATTGATGACATCTCGTTTGGGTTGGAGAACTCCTCTATTGAGGATCGTCCTTTTTCATCTAACAATGAAGTTGTGACCCCATCTAAAGAGTCTCCTCCTCTCGAGCCTCCTTCAAAGGATCTCCCAAGAGAATGGAGATTTGTCACCAATCATCCTAAGGAGCTTATTATTGGGGATCCCTCCTCAAGTGTTAGCACAAGATCCGCCACTCGTGATCTTTGTGCCAATGTGGCTTTTATCTCTCAAATAGAGCCTAAAAATGTTAATGATGTTTTTCTTGATGAATTTTTGATGATAGCTATGCAAGAGGAGCTAAATCAATTTGAGCAAAACAAGGTTTGGGAACTTGTCCCAAAACCTAGCAATCACCCCATTTTTGGAACTAAATGGGTGTTTCGCAACAAACTTAATGAAGATGGGTTAGTGACTCGTAACAAAGCCCGATTGGTTGCTCAAGGCTATAACCAAGAGGAAGGCATTGACTACGACGAAACCTACGCTCCGGTTGCACGTCTTGAATCCATTCGTATGCTTTGTGCCTTTGCTTGTTTTAATGACTTTAAGCTATTTCAAATGGATGTTAAAAGTGCTTTTCTAAATGGTATTATTAAAGAGGAAGTTTATGTTAAACAACCTCCCAGTTTTGAAATTTTTTAATTTCCTAATCACGTCTTCAAACTCCATAAAGCCCTTTATGGCCTCAAACAAGCTCCACGTGCTTGGTATGAGCGTCTTAGCTCTTTTCTTGTTTCTCACAATTTTTCAAAGGACAAAGTTGACACCACACTTTTTATTAAATCCTATGATGGGACTCTCTTATTGGTTCAAATTTATGTTGATGATATTATTTTTGGTTCTACTAACAACACACTTTGTGTAGAATTTGCCAAAGTTATGCAGGAAGAATTTGAAATGAGTATGATGGGTGAACTCTCCTTCTTCTTGGGATTACAAATCAAACAAGGACCTAAAGGAACCTTCATCAATCAAGCAAAATATACCAAGGACCTCCTCAAGCGTTTCGACCTTGACTCATCCAAATCAATGAGGACTCCTATGGCCACAACGACAAAGCTTGACGGTGATGAAGATGGCACATCGGTCGACATTCGTAAGTATAGAGGTATGATCGGTAGCTTACTCTATTTAACTGCTAGCCGTCCAGATATTATGTTTAGTATTTGATTGTGTGCATGATATCAAGCCAATCCAAAGGAATCACATTTGAGTGCCGTTAAGCACATTTTTCGTTATCTCAAAGGCACCATTAACATGGGTCTTTGGTATCCGAAATCCTCATCCTTTGAGCTTCACGGCTTTTCGGATGCGGATTTTGCCGGATGCAAGATTGACCGCAAAAGCACTAGTGGCACTTGTCAATTCCTCGAGAAGTCCTTGGTATCGTGGTTTAGTAAGAAGCAAAACTCTGTTGCTCTTTCAACCACTGAGGCAAAGTATATTGCGGCTGGTTGTTGTTGTGCACAAATTCTTTGGATGTCACAAATACTTTTAGATTATGGCATTTCTCATTCTTGCACCCCTATTAAATGTGATAACACTAGCTCTATCAATCTCACGAAAAACCCGATTTGTCACTCACGCACGAAGCACATTGAAATTAGACACCATTTTCTTCGTGACCATCAGCAAAAAGGAGATATCCGTCTTGAATTTATTGATACTACCTATCAATTAGCCGATATCTTTACTAAGCCTCTCCCGGAAGATCACTTCTCTTTCCTTTGCCGTGAACTAGGCATTTTGTCCTTTGATCCATAGTCCCATTCGGCCGGCACACCGATCTACCCCGCTGCTGTCCGACTTTTCTATTGCAACATGCGAGGGGATGACGATGATCCATCCGCCATTCAATCTATGGTCAATGACCGCCACTTCCGTCTTACTTCTCGGGAAGTGGGGAACATCTTAGGCATCCCAGACAAAGGGGAAGCGTTACCATCTTTGGGTGCTCTCAACTCCTCGGCGGCGTCACCTTTCGACGAATTCTGCCGTATCATCTGCAAGGGTCCCAACCCTCCTGCCATCTCGGCCCTCTCTGTCCAGCTGGAGCCATTTTACTACGAGCTCCATCGGATCGTGTGCCACACTCTATTTCCTAAGGGCGGGAATTATGACGCAATCACCGGTGATGCCCTCGTCTGCATGTATCATCTCTATGCCCGGAAGCGATTCTCCTCCATGATCACTCCTAATTTTGTTGATAGAAAAACCTTTCTCATTTTGAACACGTTTACAAAAAGCAACAAATTCACGAAAAGTATCACTTTTGCAAGCAAAAAAATAACCCAAGTAAATCTCGAAAAATCATCAACTAAAACAAAAGCATAAAGTTTGCCACCAAGGCTAGCTACTCTACTAGGCCCGAAAAGATCCATATGAATAAGTTGAAGGGGTCTAGTGGTCCTCACAGAGTTAATAGATTTGAAGAATGACTTGGTCAACTTACTTTTTTCGCATTCTTCACATACCATATCCTTTTTGAAAGGGATACTAGGAAGTCCTCGTACAAGCTTCTTGGAGGCGAGGCGAGAGATGGTATCCATGTTGGCGTGTCCAAGCCTCATGTGCCAAAGCCAACTCTCATCGTTCTTTACAACTAGGCACCTGTCATTGTTAGTACCTTCAACAAGATAAAGAACATAAATATTATTTTCTCTAATGCCTTCATACACAATAGTTCCATTGGAGCTATCGGTAATGTAGCATTTGAGTTTAACAAACTTGATATCATAGCCATTATCGGTAAGATAGCTAATACTAAGGAGATTATGCTTAAGATTAGTAACAAGACATACATTATTAATATAAGGATAAGGAGGAGAACCGATATTACCATTTCCAATAATATAGCCTTTAAGATTGTAACCGAAGGAGACGTGTCCTTCTTTCTTTATCGATAGCGTTGTAAAAAGTGAAGCATCACCGGTCATGTGCCGTGAACAACCGCTATCGAGAATCCACTTACTTCTAGCATGAGAAGGATTCGTCACCTACAACATAAGTTGAAGATGAACATTTTGGTACCCATGATCTTATGGGTCCATGAGTGTTAGTCTTAGGAACCCACTTAAGAACTCTCATGTCAAGTTATTTTCTTGTATAACAAAAGTTTGAAGTGTGACCGACCAAACCACAATAATTGCACATCAAAGAAGATTTAGAAGAAGAAGTGTGAGTGTTGTGCATATATGAGTTTCTAGTGTGAGAAGTTCTACCATGAGTGTTATGATGATAGTAAAAAGCATGATGAGAGGTGTTCTTCTTAACAAAAGGTCCTTTTCTTGTGTTAGAAAAGGAGTTGTGGGTAGTGTTCATGTAATGCTTATGCCTAGCATTGTGATGAGTGTGAGGGTGTCTTGGAGCATGCATGTGAGTGGTATTCTTATTACCTAAATTCTTACTTCGTGTAAGAAGATCATTATACTTAATAGAAGTGGAATATTCTCTTCTATTAGCATCTTGACATTTGCGCATGGAAAATTCATAAGAGCTTCTCATGGATTGAATCTCATCATCCTTTTTCTTGATGGTATAAAGAGATTCTTGAAATTTGAGTCGCAAAGACTCTATTTCATCCGTGTCGGAAATAGGAGATTTTCCCTTCACATCAATAATGATACTAGAGAGCCTCTCTACTTCAAGTTGAAGGGCCTCAACCTCCTTAAGAGATTTCTTGTATTTATTCCGAACACCTTTGTGTTCTTCATGTAACTTAAGAATGGCTTTCTCCAAATCATCATAGGTAAGAGTGTTTAAGGAAAAATCATCAAGTACCTCATCGGTTGCCATGAGACAGACGTTGGCATTGTGTTTGCACTCCTTGTCGTTGTCGGAGTCGCTCGCGTCGCTTTCACACCAAATGCTAGTGTTGGCGAACTTTCTGGAGGATGAGCTTCCCTTGCTAGGCTTTTCGTACTTGCTTGAGTCTTTTCGTATCATCGGACAATCCCTCTTGATGTGTCCGGGTCTTCTGCATTGATAGCAAGCCGGGTCTTCTTCATTGTCCCTTCTAGAGCGGTTGGCCTTGTTGAACTTTAAGAACTTCCGGAAGTACTTAGCTGTGAGAGCTATTTCTTTATCATCGTCCGACTCATTGTCGTCGGAGCTATCCTTGGAGTAGGACCTTGATGCTTTGAGAGCAAGAGTCTTCTCCTTTTCTTTAGTCTTCTCCTTCTCCTTCTCTTGAATGGAGGATTCCTCTTGGTCCTTCATGTCAAGCTCATGAGTCATTAGCTTACCCATGAGGGTCTCTAGGTTCATGACGATTAGATCGTTCTCCTCAATGATTGCGGTAGCTTTAGGACTCCAAGCTTTCGTCATTCCTCTAAGAATCTTCCTTATCTTTTCATGAGCGAGATATTCATTTTCAAGAGAAGAGAGAGGGTTAATGATGTCACCAAAACGAGTAAACATGCTAGCAATAGATTCATCATGCTTCATTTTAAAAGACTCATATTCTTGCGTGAGTCTACTGATCTTGGATTCCTTCACTTGTGAAGTACCCTCGTGTGTGACTTCAAGTAACTTCCAAATCTTATTGGAAGTCTTACAAGTAGAGATTCGGTTGAATTCACTACTGTCGAGAGCACAGTAAAGAGCATTCATTGCCTTGGCATCTCGACAAGCAAGCTTCTTCATGTTTTCAGCAAGTATTTCCCGAAGGGTGTCAGAAGCAATATTCTCAATAGCTCTAGAAGGAGTAGGAAGGCCATTTATCATGCAATCCCATAAATTGAGATCTATGGACTTTAGATAAATGCCCATCCTAATTTTCCAGTAGTTATAGTTGGTACCATCAAATAGGGGAGGCCTATTTGTGGAGTGTCCCTCATTGTGAAACGTGTTGATGCTAGGGTTAGAGGCCATGGATCACTCAAAGGGTATCCAAAACAAGAGAACGAAGCTCTGATACCAATTGTAGAACCCTAGAGGGGGGTGAATAGGGTAATTAAAAAAAATAACTACAACAATTGATGCAATAAGGACAATTGAAAGTAAAGAGTTAAAAGATCAAGCGCAAACGCAAGGATGTATCCTGGTATCCTCTTTTGAGGCAGTCCAGTCCCGGAACTCTCTCCGGCTTTAATCCACTATTTAACCAAATAGTACATACGAGTTTGGATCCGAAGAACTCGCCAACTTCAACACGAGTTTGGATCCGAAGACTCGCCAACTTCTACACACGAGTTTTCTTACGAAGGCTCGCCAACTTCAAACAAAAGAGAATGAGAACTTGTTGATCTTCTCACACGTGAAGATCGAAATGTATAACTCTTTAATACTCTAGCACTTTTGGGAGAGGATGACAATGAAAAGCTTGGAAGAGTATTAATGGTGGAGCTCTTGGTTGTTGGAAAATTTATGGAAGAGTTGGTGAGAAAGCTCAAGAGAGAGAGAGCTTTCTTTTATAAGAGAACCAAGAGTTGGTGGCATTTAATGCTCTGAATACAGACAGACCGGCATGCCATCGGTATGCAGCGGCATACCGTCGGTATACCGGCCAAATAGTAACGGTCATATTAATGACCGTTTGAGAGCATTAAATACGGCCATTAATGCTAGTCAGAGCAATTCGAAAACCAAATATTTGAAACTCGGTATACCGCCGGTATGCCGGAGCATGCCGCCGGTATGCCGACAATTCGTCACAGCAAGTTTTGAGTTGCTAAAAACGGTATACCGCCGGTATGCCGGAGCATACCGTCGGTATGCCGACAATTTGTCACAGCAACTTTTGGGTTGCTAAAAACGGTATACCGTCGGTATGCCGGAGCATGCCGTCGGTATGCCGACATTTTGTCCCAGCAACTTTCTGGACAAGAAAAGCGGTATACCGCCAGTATGCCGAAGCATGCCGCCGGTATGCCGACTATTTGTCACAGCAACTTTCTGTATACCAAAAATGGTATACCGCCGGTATGCTGGAGCATACCGCCGGTATGCCGCTCTGTAGCTATTTGATTTTTAACTTGTTCTTTTTACTGTCATCCGTCCTTAGGTGTTTACAGATATACCTAGACCAGTACAGACTCGAAGACTCTAAGCAGGAGGACGCCGTCTTATGCAGGGAACGCCGGTAACTGCTACAGTCTTCAAGGTAGAAGGAGAATGCTCTTGAACGGAAGAACTCCATGTAGTAGATCTTCTGAGAATATTTGAATCTGAAGAACAGAAGACTAAACTACGAAGATTCTGTTAATTACTCAAAATAAAATGTGCCAACAGAGGGGAGCAGCAAGGACTTTCTCTGGCTTGCTCGGGAACCTCTTGAGGAATTCGGGAACTGGAGGAATCGAGAGCTTCAAATGGAGAGGAACTCCTCCTATTTATAGTTGATAGAGAGGGTAGCACATGCGCCTATGAGTAGGCCGGTGTGAGCTTCAACTTGCCACATGGCGCCCCTAAATAGGGGTTGGTTGCGGCCAGGCGTACACTTCACTGGTGAAAAGACCATAGTCGATCATCACGTAGTAGATATGTTGTTAGAGAGAATCTCAAAATGCTCCAAACTCGTTCCTTAGCGTGACTGGGCATTTAGACACGTGGCACATGCCCGAGTCACACATGCGCCTAGGAGTCACTGTTCTAGGTAGCACGTGGTACGTAGGCACGGGGGTAGAAGCACACACGCCTAGAAAGGCTTAGGGAGACATAGGCCTATTTATATTGTTCCCGAGAGGAATGAACCTTGCCTTTAGTATTCGTCACTTGTACGAGAATCGTAGTGTTGTTCGGTAGTCTCGAGAGAGCCATGCTCATCAAATGCAGTCTCGAAAAGAGCAATTAATAAGTATAGACGGGGGGCATGATGGATCAGGTGCGCCTAAAGTGATGAGGTGCGAGGAGAGAGGGCGCGCCTAGCTGCGTGATCCGGGTGAGTGAATGAACTTCAGTAAATGATAGCTCTTCGACTATTGTGTCGTTGCCACCTTTGGTATAGGAACGAAATGTCTAGAAGATTTTGACGCCTCCAATGCAGTCTTGGGAATGGAGGTAATCCTGAGGTGTAAGGCCTAGGCGTGCTTGTGGAGTTGTGGCATGGGTGGGGGGAGATGCGCCCTTAAGGGGTTGCGATTGGCCCAGAGCATAGAGATTGAGATGTCTTTTTCTGATGCCTTGCTGCTCTTAGTCAGGTTTGATGCTAGAACAAGGCGTGGGGCATACTTCGATCATTTGGATCGCAAGACCCATGCACCTATAACAGGCAGAGTAAGTTATGAATTATATACAGGGAAGGATGTCGGTTGTTGGTAAGAAATTACCTGAACGGTGAACAATATGGTAATTATGATATTATTTCTAATAATGTCTTGTACAGGCAGAGTAAGTATTATAAATATACAGGGATGGCTACATGACCGTGGGTAAGAATTCACCAAAAGGGTGATAACATAGATGCTTTACATTATGCTGGCTATATATAAGATGCATGCTTTATTTATGTCGGATATTGTCACTACCATATTTCTAGTATGAGGGTATTTTTGTCATTTTGGGGGTTATTTTAATTTATTAGAATTTATTTGAATTTCATATATTTTTTTATTTAGGAATTTTTAATGATTATTTTAAGGGTGTGATTAAATCCTATTTAAATTGTTGCCAAAGTGGTTTTGGTTAGCCTAACCTAGATTGGACCTAACCTAGTTTGGTCATAACTAATTTTAGTTAGCCACTTGGAGAATTAGATGGGTTGGATTATGGTTTAAGTCAAGTTAGTTAAGTTAAGTGAGTTTGTTTAAGACTAGAAAGCAACCCTTTGTTCTAGACCACTCAATACCCCTTGATTCATTCCTAGCCCTAGGATACCACCTAGAAACCCTAACCTAAACCTAGTGGCCGGCCAAGGCTTGTCTCTCTCCCTATATAATATTATTTAGGGATTTGAGCCTCCTTCCAATAGTTTATGATTCTTTCCTCAAGACAAGGTAAGCCTACACCTCATTTCTCCATAGATCATTCAATATAGGTCCATTTTCATTGGGATTTCCTCCATAGCACTCTAAATACTATTCCTCTATTGATTGTGGAGTCACATCACAGGTTTGGGACAATTTGAGGGAGTTTTGAAGCTTGGAGAACCATTCTCTATTGGGTCTTTTTGAGGATTGTGCAACCATAGGTAACTTCCTTAATACTCAATGAAACTCTGTTATTATTCCACATCTAGGGACCCCTAGGCCTAACCTAGCTGTAGGAATAGGTAACCCTAGGTTTTGAGCACTGTATGTGTCCGTATCGGACACGTATCAGTCACTAATCATATGTATTTGACAAAATGCCTCAATGGGCATTTTGTATTGATTTTCGATTTATTTTTAAATGGAAATTTATATTTTGTTGTCGCTTACACATTCGTGATCGACTGAGGTGATTCCTGTGTCGTGTCGTTCAGGACACGAGCACACGAGGGTGCATGTGCGTGCGCACAGGCAGCGTGTCCTGCCTCTCGGGGTGGATTCCTCGATGGACACGGCGACTCAGGTCATGCCACTTGGCGTGGGCCAAGGGGCAACGACTGACACGAGTCCCTCCAAATATTATATGCTCTCGTGTCGTGTCGGATACGGAATCGATCGTACACGGGGAAATGCATGTGCGTGCTCATTCTGTGTCGGTTTTCTGTGATTTGTTTCAGTTTGGTTTAGTTTAAAGCATGATTTTAATTGTTGTTTAGCTCCTAATTATCATGTATTGACTATGTGAGATTAGATTTTAAATATTAGTTTAGGTGTTTGATGTGGGATTGGATTCGAACCTGGTAAGTTGCATATTACTGATACGTAGACTGTACACAGTATTTTTCCCATTTTTCCTAAACTGATTAATTCATGTGTTAATCTATGTTAGATTGTTGTTCTGATTGTTTGATGATTCTCACATGATATGTTGGTTCATGATAATGCAATATTCATTTGAATTAGGCTTTGGTTTGAGTAATGGATAGTCAAAACCTGAGTGAGTTTACTGTTCAGGACTGATACTTGTAACCTGGAAATTCCCAGTTTTCTAATGCCCATTTGGACACTTAAATTAACCCTGTTAATGCTGATTAAATGATGGTTTAGTTTCTATACATATTTCTCCTATTAGTAGACTAATTGTGTGTTGATTTTTGGGTCGTTTGGTGTTGTGGGAAATTGATTTTGACAGTGAGAAAGTATGGCCTGAAATGTTAACTCTGAACTATCTACTACCTGGCTGTTTAAACTGGATTATAATGTTGAACCTGGGATTCATTGCAACTGGAATATATGAACTGCTCTCTTGAGTTTTAGGAAACTTACATGATCTTGGTTATGGAACTGTTAGACATATTTAGCTCACTGTTTTGATAGCTAACAACTGATTTTTATACAAACTGATAACTGTTTTCTTTCCCTTTCATTTGGTTCTTGGACCTGGGAATTGGTGATTGAGTATCTAAATACTTTTGTCAGCTGATCCTTTGAATTATAATTGTCCGCCTTTGTTATTTTGCTTCTTTCTCAGAAATTGATACTCTTGTTTGTCTATCTTCAGGATGGTAGAGACTAGATCGCAGCGTGCTATTCATGAGAATGCTATAGAGGGGACTGCTACCTCTCAGCCAGCACGGCGAGACCAGGGGACTGCAGCTCCTGCCACCTCAGCTCGTGTTCAGACCTCGGCAGCCGCAGCAGGGGGTATGCATCCACCGACTGAGAGGCAGGACCCGGTCATTCCAGAGGATCCCTTTCAGCAGCCACCGCCTCCAGGACACGTGGACGTAGCTCAGATGTTTGCATATTTCCAGCAGTTCATGGACCGACAGCAGGCTCGACAGGACAGAGACATGGAGTTGGCCATCACGACAGCCGCAGCTCGACCAGTGGTGCAGCAGCCGAGGACACCGGAGATCGAGCAGTTTCAGAAGATGAGCCCCAGAGACTTTCTGGGGACAGAGGGGATCTTATATGCCGATGAGTGGATCGAGCATATAGAGGAGATCTTCCGCTTGGCCAGGATTCCAGCAGACCTTCAGATCGAGGCCGTAGCTAGCCGGATGCGAGATCTTGCTCGCACCTGGTATCAGTCAGACCCCAGAGTGGGGGTACCAGGGCAGACTTGGGAGCAATTCAGGGGCTTTTTCAAGAAGAAGTTCTTCCCAGATTCAGCAGTCAGAGCCTTAAAGTCGCAGTTTGAGAGCTTGGTCCAGGGGAGCCTCTCAGTAGAAGAGTATGCTGGAGAGTTTAGTCGTCTTGGCAGGTTTGTAGAGGGTTTGAGCGAGACGGCGAAGGCCCAGAGGTTCCGGAAGGGTCTGGTCAAGGAGGTCAAGTCCCTGACCAAGGGCAGCAGAGATGCTACGTTCGAGGAGATCTTGACAGGAGCCCAGTTGGCAGAGGATGATCTTGAGCTTAGGCTCAAGAGGGAGAGAGACCCAGTTGGAGGCAGCAGCAGCGAGGGCCAGGCCAAGAGGCCCCACTTTCAGCATCAGCAGCTGAGACAGTTTCTGCCGCAGCCGATCCAGCAGAGGCCAGTTCAGCAGCAGCAGCAGAGACAGCACCAGCAGGGTCAGAGACAGGGGGTCACTTGTGCCTACTGTAAGAAGCCTGGGCACGTCTTCAATGAGTACCGGAAGAGGCTGGGCCTATGCATGGTGTGTGGTTCAGCAGACCACCAGATGAGGGAGTGTCGCATGGGACGAGCAGCCCAGGGAGGAGGAGTCAGAGCTCCAGCAGGCCAGCAGAGGGGACCAGCCCTGTCGACACAGCAGTAGAGGTTCGTTCAGCACCAGCAGCAGGCCAGGGGAGGCCAGCAGGGGCGAGCTTTCGCCATGGCAGCTGGAGATGCGGAGGTGACTGGAGAGCTGATTGCAGGTTCGATTCTTCTCGACTCCAGTCCAGCATTTGCATTATTCAATTCTGGTGCTTCGCATAGCTTCATATCAGTATCTTTTATGATTAGACATGGTATCATAGCTGAATCATTGCCTAGGACTTACAAGATCACGACCGGGGGTGGCATTATCCTCGTGAGTGATGTTTGTAAGGGTCGGAGAGTAGTTTTGGAAGGTCGTGAGTTGGAGGTGAGCCTGCTCATAATGCCATTGCCGAACTACGATATAGTACTAGGCATGGATTGGTTGAGCAGGCACCACGCCGGCATTGATTGCAGAGGGGGTAGAGTTCTCTTCAGAGCACCGGGGGAGCCAGAGTTCGAGTACTCCAAACGTTAGGCAGAGCAGAGCAGCGAAGTTTTCTGTGGAGTCTCGGTCGAGGAGCAGACGATTCCATACCCCTTGATAGCAGATTATATGGATGTTTTCCCAGAGGAGTTACCGGGACTGCCACCAGACAGGGACATAGAGTTCTCGATAGACTTAGTTCCAGGAGCGGAACCCATCTCTCAGCATGTCTATCGGGTGAACAACAGCGAGCTGGTGGAGCTGAAGAAGCAGGTGGATGAGCTACAGGACAAGGGCTTCATCTGCTCGAGTTCGTCGCCATGAGGAGCACCAGTGTTGTTCGTGCCAAAGAAGGATGGGTCAGTACGCTTGTGTATTGACTATTGGGCACTCAACAACCTCACGATCAAGAACAAATACCCACTGCCACGGATCGACGATCTATTTGACCAGTTGAGCGGAGCTCGGGTATTTTCCAATATTGATCTGAGATCGGGATATCACCAGGTGAAGGTGAAGGGGGAGGATATTCCTAAGACCGCTTTTAGGACGCGGTACGGGCAGTTCGAGTTTTTGGTTATGCCGTTTGGGCTAACCAATGCACCAGCAGTGTTTATGAACCTTATGAACAAGGTGTTCCACCAGTATCTGGATCAGTTTGTGGTAGTGTTTATTGACGATATCTTGATATATTCCAAGACTGAGGAGGAACACGAGGAGCATTTGAGGATAGTGCTGGAGATTCTCAGGAAGGAGCAGCTTTACGGGAAGCTCTCCAAATGTGAGTTCTTCCTGGATCGGGTGGACTTCTTGGGGCATGTGGTGACTGAAGATGTTATCTCAGTTGACCCCAAGAAGATTGTAGCAGTTGAGGCATGGACATCACCGACTTCAGTTGCAGAGATCAAGAGTTTTCTGGGGCTGGCAGGATACTATCGAAGATTCGTACAGGATTTCTCCCGGGTTGCAGAGCCGTTGACACGGTTGACCCAGAAGGATGCTGAGTATGTGTGGTCAGAGGAGTGTCAGGCAGTTTTTGATGAGTTAAAGAAGCGGCTTACGACAGCTCCGATTCTGACATTGCCTTCAGGATCAGGTGGTTTCACTATTTATAGTGATGCTTCAGGGAAGGGGCTGTGTTGTGTGTTGCAGCAGCACGGGAAGGTGATTGCCTATGCTTCTAGGCAATTGCGTCCCCATGAGAAAAACTACCCTACCCACGACCTGGAGCTGGCAGCAGTAATATTTGCTCTGAAGCTGTGGAAGTATTATCTGTATGGTGAGAGGGTGGAGATCTTCACTGATCACAAGAGCTTAAAGTATGTGTTCACTCAGAAGGAGTTGAACATGAGACAGCGCAGGTGGCTAGAGTTGATGAAGAATTTTGATATCCTACATCAGTATCACCCAGGGAAGGCCAACGTGGTTGCCGATGCCTTGAGTAGGTATCCGATAGCCATGTGTTTGACCATGGATCGGCATTTGCTTGCCGACTTGGAGAGCCTTGGGATTGAGGTGATCGTGCCCAGAGTGCAGATGCAGCTATGGGGGATGCAGATTCAGTCAGACTTGGTGGAGAGGATAAAGTCGGCACAGTTTGAGGACATTGCTCTACGGTGTCTCCAGGAGCAGGTTCGAGCAGGTTTGCTGGAGGACGAGTTTTCTCTTGCAGAGGATGGTGCCTTGAGGCACGGTTCCAGATTATGTGTGCCCAGCGGAGAGCTCAGGGAGCAGGTTATGCAGGAGGCCCACAGATCTCAGTACTCTATACACCCGGGTGCCAACAAAATTTACCGAGATCTGCGGGAGCATGTATGGTGGTCAGGAATGAAGCGGGAGGTGGCTCGCTTCGTAGCTAGGTGTTTGGTCTGTCAGCAGGTCAAGGCAGAGAGACAGAGGCCCGGTGGATTGTTGCAGCCGCTGCCCATTCCCGAGTGGAAATGGGAGCATATCACTATGGACTTCGTTTCAGGATTGCCGCAAACTCTAGGAGGAAAAGACGCGATTTGGGTCATCGTTGACAGGTTGACCAAATCGGCCCACTTCTTGCCATTCAAGGTGGGTACGTCTACAGAGAGGCTGGCGGAGTTGTATATGCGACAGATAGTCAGGATCCACGGAGTTCCGGTCAGCATCGTTTCAGATCGGAATAGCCGTTTTACTTTCCATTTCTGGAGGAGTCTGTAGACCAGCTTGGGCACTCAGCTCAAGTTTAGTACTGCATACCACCCCCAGACGGACGGACAATCAGAGCGGACTATTCAGACCCTTGAGGATATGCTGCGGTCGTGTGTCCTAGAATTTGGAGGTTCCTGGGAGGATCATCTTCATCTGGTGGAGTTTGCCTACAACAATAGTTTCCAGGCCCGTATTGAGATGTCACCTTTCGAGGCTCTGTACGGGTGTAGGTGTCGTACACCCCTATCCTGGGATGATGTTGGTGAGCGAGCTTTACTGGGGCCAGAGATGGTTGTTGATGCGGCCGAGAAGGTAAAGCTCATCAGGGACAGACTTTGCGTGGCGCAGGACAGACATCGGTACTGGGCCGATAGCCACCGGAGGCCCTTGGAGTTTGAGGTACAGATTAGAGTAGGATTAGATTTAGGTTTCCTTGTTTGTGATTTTTGATCATGTTTGTTTATTATATTAATTGAGACCTTGCTTGTGATTAGGTCGGAGGCCAGGTTCTCTTGAGGATATCTCCGACTCATGGTACGATACGTTTCGGTGGAGACGGGAAGCTTAGCCCGCGCTTCATCGGCCCTTTCATTATCAGCGGGAGAGTCAGTGACGTTGCATACAGGCTAGACTTGCCGCCTGTACTAGTGGGGGTCCACAACGTATTTCACGTATCATAGTTGAGACGGTACGTGGCTGACCCTAGCCATGTGCTCGATCATTCAGAGATAGAGGTTGGGCCTTCTCTCAGCTATCCAGAGCAGCCAGTGGAGATTCTGGATCGACGGAAGAAGGTTCTGAGGAACCAGGTGATACCTTTGGTGCGCGTCGCATGGAGGCATCATTCTCCAGGAGAGTCTACCTGGGAGCGGGAGGATGAGATGCGCGAGCGCTACCCTTATCTTTTTGGACCGTGAGGTATGCCTTCTATCCTTCTCATCAGTTGTATTTCGCCTTTCAATTTCGAGGACGAAATTCTTTTAAGGAGGGTAGATTTGTCACTACTACATTTCTAGTATGAGGGTATTTTTGTCATTTTTGGGGTTATTTGAAATTATTAGAATTTATTTGAATTTCATTTTTTTTATTTAGGAATTTTTAATAATTATTTTAAGGGTGTGATTAAATCCTATTTAAATTGTTGCCAAAGTGGTTTTGGTTAGCCTAACCTAGATTGGACCTAACCTAGTTTGGTCATAACTAATTTTAGTTAGCCACTTGGAGAATTAGATGAGTTGGATTATGGTTTAAGTCAAGTTAGTTAAGTTAAGTGAGTTTGTTTAAGACTAGGAAGCAACCCTTTGTTCTAGACCACTCAATACCCCTTGATTCATTCCTAGCCCTAGGATACCACCTAGAAACCCTAACCTAAACCTAGTGGCCGGCCAAGGCTTGTCCCCCTCCCTATATAATATCATTTTGGGGATTTGAGCCTCCTTCCAATAGTTTATGATTCTTTCCTCAAGACAAGGTAAGCCTACACTTCATTTCTCCATAGATCATTCAATATAGGTCCATTTTCATTGGGATTTCCTCCATAGCACTCTAAATACTGTTCCTCTATTGATTGTGGAGTCACATCACAGGTTTGGGATAATTTGAGGGAGTTTTGAAGCTTGGAGAACCATTCTCTATTGGGTCTTTTTGAGGATTGTGCAACCATAGGTAACTTCCTTAATACTCAATGAAACTCTGTTATTATTCCACATCTAGGGACCCCTAGGCCTAAAATAGCTGTAGGAATAGGTAACCCTAGGTTTTGAGCACTGTACGTGTCCGTATCGGATACGTATCAGTCACTAATCATATGTGTTTGACAAAATGCCTCAATGGGCATTTTGTATTGATTTTCGATTTGTTTTTAAATGGAAATTTATATTTTGTTGTCGCTTACACATTCGTGATCGACTGAGGTGATTCCTGTGTCGCGTCGTGTCGTTCAGGACACGTGCACACGAGGGTGCATGCGCGCGCGCATAGGCAGCGTGTCCTGCCTCTCGGGGTGGATTCTTCGATGGACACGGCGATCAGGTCATGCCACTTGGCGTGGGCTAAGGGGCAACGACTGACACGAGTCCCTACAAATATTAGATGCTCTCGTGTCGTGTCGGACACGGAATCGATCGTGCACGGGGAAATGCCTGTGCGTGCTCATTCTGTGTCGATTTTCTGTGATTTATTTCAGTTTGATTTAGTTTAAAGCATGGTTTTAATTATTGTTTAGCTCCTAATTATCATGTATTGACTATGTGAGATTAGATTTTAAATGTTAGTTTAGGTGTTTGATGTGGGATTGGATTCGAACCTGGTAAGTTGCATATTACTGATACGTAGACTGTACACAGTATTTTTCCTATTTTTCCTAAACTGATTAATTCCTGTGTTAATCTATGTTAGATTGTTGTTCTGATTGTTTGATGATTCTCACATGATAAGTTGGTTCATGATAATGCAATATTCATTCGAATTAGGCTTTGGTTTGAGTAATGGATAGTCAAAACCTGAGTGAGTTTACTGTTCAGGACTGATACTTGTAACCTGGAAATTCCCAGTTTTCTAATGCCCATTTGGACACTTAAACTAACCCTGTTAATGCTGATTAAATGATGGTTTAGTTTCTATACATATTTCTCCTATTAGTAGACTAATCGTGTGTTGATTTTTGGGTCGTTTGGTGTTGTAGGAAATTGATTTTGACAGTGAGAAAGTATGAACCTGTATGGGCCACCACTAAAAACGTGTCACGACCCGCACCCTAGAGTAAGGACACGAAACGTGGGTACGTCCAGCCTACGCCGCAGTATCGGCGGTAGAACGCTGTCCTAGGTCACAACAGCTAGCAATATATCTCTAAGCAGTTTATACTCCCCGATTGGGGGTGACATAGCAGTAAAACTCAATCACAACTAAGGAAGAGATAGCACGATATGAAATAGAACTCAAGGAAATAAATAGATAAAATAGTCTAAGATAATCCCAGCAATATCCAGAAGTACATGGTCTCGGATACAGAATGAAAGAATATATACAACTCTAAACTCCAAATATAGTCTAGCTAAAACATGTCTCAAGACTGCATAAAGTAAGATAAGCCTAACTAATCTAGTCTAGGCAATCGGGGTGATATCCTCAGCTAGAGCTGGGTCCTTCTGAGGGTCCAGCTCGCAGGTGTCATCTAAGGCTGCCCCGTAGTAAGTGTCCAGGCAAGCCTCCTCCTGTCCTGACTGGATCTGATTAAAATATTACAGAGGACGAGGAGGAGGCTTGCCTGGACACTTACTACGGGGCAGCCTTAGATGACACCTGCGAGCTGGACCCTCAGGAGGACCCAGCTCTAGCTGAGGATATCACCCCGATTGCCTAGACTAGATTAGTTAGGCTTATCTTACTTTATGCAGTCTTGAGACATGTTTTAGCTAGACTATATTTGGAGTTCAGAGTTGTATATATTCTTTCATTTTGTATCCGAGACCATGTACTTCTGGATATTGTTGGGATTATCTTAGACTATTTTATCTATTTATTTCTTTGAGTTCTATTTCATATCGTGCTATCTCTTCCTTAGTTGTGATTGAGTTTTACTGCTATGTCACCTCCATTCGGGGAGTATAAACTGCTTAGAGATATATTGTTAAATGTTGTGACCTAGGACAGCGTTCTACCGCCGACACTGCAGCGTCGGCTGGACGTACCCACGTTTCGTGCCCTTACTCTAGGGTGCGGGTCGTGACAGATATGAACAGCTAATTGACCCTAAGGTAACGAGAAAAACCACATTAATAATGTTTCTATCACATGACTACTTAGTGTTGTCTTCTTAGGTGAGTTGGGCCAGCACCGCTTGCCAGTACATAGATGATGTATTGACCCATGTTGTTGGTATTATTTCAGGTACTCGTGCATGGGGAAATCATTTGATCAGTGCTTGGCATCGACGAATCAGATGGGTACGCATAAGCTCTTCTTGCAAGATGATGTCTTCTACTATACGGGACATAATGTATGGAACAGTGTAACTCGGATGAACCAGTGAGATTGTAAGCCAAATTGGCAAGTTTATTGTAACCCGAGTCAGCATGTTCGATTGTAAGCCTAAATGGCAAGTAATTCAGTTGGCTATTCAGGAGTCGTTGTAAATCTGTTATAAACTCTGTATTCAGCTACAAGTCTTGTAATATGTTACAATTATCAATAAAGAGATATATTTTTTCATATCTTGTTGTGACTTCAATTTATCTGCTTGGCTGGCTACGCTGTCGTGGTTTTCTGTAAAATACCGAGAACTATAATGGTTTTGTCTTGTACAAGTATAATTTAGACTTGTACAACATCATGCCCAGTGGCTAGTTTTTGATCTTCTGGGATCGGAGCGTGACATAAACTATCTATCAAGAGTTCCTAATAATGAGACTAACTAATCTTTAAAGTCATGATCTAACTTATGCTACCTTAGAGGTCCTATATTTCGATTCCAACCGGTTCGCCTACTTCTGTGGCTTAGATTTCCTCAAATCGTCTCTCCTAGCAATATGGTATTTTATGTAGGAACAAATTATAAAGCACAATACTCTAGAGGGGGTGAATAGAGTAGGCAACGAAAATTAGCTAATTAAAAATGTTAGCAGCAAGATCACAGATAATATATCACAAGTAAGTAAATGAAAAGCATCAGAAAGCAAACACAAATATGCTGATGTATGCTGGTTTTCCTCTTGTGAGGACTGGTCCAGTCGGAAGAACTCTCGCTTCCAATTGAATCTACTATTGGAAAATACCATAAGTTTTCATCCGAAGTTCTTGCAACTTCTACAACGCAAGCTTTGATCCAAAGTACTCGACCAACTTCAATTGTGAAGTGTCTTTCTTCAATCAAACCTCTGATTACAATCACTCTGAAGCTTCTAAACCGTACCGCACTGGCAAATCGACTAGAGGATTGTAACTGGCTTGGAATTTGAAAATGAATAGCTCAGAACACTTTGGAAGAAGTAGTAGGCTTATAGAGAAGAGATATGAAAGTGAATTGGTGTGCTAAAATGATCAAAATCCTTCTCTATTTATAGTTTTTCCAAAGGCAGAATTCTGATAGAATTCGGGCAGAACTCTATGAGAAAATCTCGACAAGATCTGTAACTGCAGGAGGACCAAGTTCAAAAAGTAACGTTCACTAACCGAACTCTAGCCGAATTCGGGCCGAATTCTATTGGGATTCTGTCAGAGTTTTTGTAAATTGGTTTTGGGCTTTTTGAAAAGATCAAGCAGTTAGGAAGTAGTTTGGACTTTTGTAAGTGGGCTTATTTTCCAAATGAAAGGGTATTTTGAAAACTTTTCTTGGATAGCCTATTTTTCAGTACGATGCAGTGTATATCGTAATCCTAGACTCAATAAATATGAAAAATACATTGATCAAATAGGAAAATCAATAGCCCTTTGGTGACGTCTTTCTTCTGAAATTTGAGTAAACTTGAAGATGCCTTTTTCCTTGATGGCGGTCGTCCAAAGATAAATAGATCTGAAAATCTGAATACCTTTCGGGGGCTTCGTCCCCGAACCCCGACGGGAGGCGCTACCCCCCTTGACCCCTGTCCGCTGACCTGACAGCGGAACCCCCAATGCGAGGCCCCGGATAGGTCGTTGGGCGATTCAGAGAAATCTTCTTATATAACGCCGTCTTTGGTCCATTAATAATTTTCTATTACATATGTCCTGGTTTGACAAAGCTTGATCATGCTTACTGCATGTCTATAAGAACATGTTAGACAAACAAAACAATATGATACAAGCATAGCAATATGACATAGAAAATTTAGGACAATGCTAAGTTTAAGTAGCAACATGATAGTGATTACAGGAATATTAATGATGTCATTATGGTAAACTTAATTGATTATCCATATTCAAAAATATGATATAATCATTGGGCTGACAATCTCCCCCTTTTTGATTATGGCAAATCGGTTAAGTTTAAGATATATACAATAGATGCATGTATCACTAATAAACACATAATACTAGAATATTGTGTGCTAACTTAAACTTATTTTTTCCCATTTAACATGATAAAAAATAAGCTCTCCCATAAAAAGAGCTAAAATGAACTCAAGCATAAGTAAAGGAAGAAGGCAAAAATAATCATGATCAAGAATTAGGAGAACAGTGTAACGACAAGTTTAGAAAATTGCATAACTAAAGTATAAAAACTTGTCAAAACCCAATATAGTTGGTTGAACTTAGAAAAAAGAAATCAATCAATACATAGTTTACCAACTAGAAATCCAAAATTAACATTCAAAACACAACATGATGAATAAGTATAACTGTAGTTTTAAAATAGACCAATAAAGGATTTTAAAAAATAGATATCAATATAGTAGAAATCAATTGTTGGTCATAAATAATTTATGAGAAATTCATAGATCTAGTATATACTAATATAAAAAATATAATGATACTTTTAACAATGATCAAATATATATATATATATATATATATATATATATATATATATATATATATATATATATATATATATATATGATTCATAATTTGCCCATACAAATTAGTGAATCAATTCCATAAAGAGTATAATCATCGAAAAAAATAAAAATAAGTATACTAGAATCTATGCAAAATCTATACCAAAGTTCATGCATTTGAATTCAGTTACCTTAGCATGATATATGAATATCCATTAGATAAACATGAAGGTAATGAAGACAAAATACTTGAGAATGAGAAATTCAGTCGACTTGAATGCTCTCCCGCAAAGTATGATCAGTCCAAATATAGATAATCATGAACTTTGAGATAAAACCTCAATAAGAAATGCGAAAATTAATTTAAACTCAAAGAAAAATCAAATAAGGGTAATTGAATATATTTGGCAGGATAAATTTTAGAAACTCAAAAATGAGAGAATTAAAAATAAATAAATAAAAATAATTATATATTCTCTCATAAACTTACTAAAATCAAAGATCATGAACAAATCAACAAGATATGTTGAATAAAAGAATATATGTCCATTATGAACTAGGTATATCACATATTAAGGGCATAAAAGAATTGAAACAATTAATTTTGCTCCCCCTTAAAATATGCGTGTCTAGTTCCGAATTAATTTATATACAAAAATAGATAAAATAAATAATAACATAATCTAAGGAATATCCAAGATATGGATCTTTCTTTCCTTTGATTAAATGCATATAAAGTTCCAAAAACAAATATCATCTTTAGGCAAAAAAATATCCAATAAATAAATGCTTAAAGATGAACAAATAAAATATATCTTCAATATATATATATAAAAGAAATATTTCAAGACATTAAAAGATTTTGAAAACTGTATTTAATAATAACATTTGAGTACCAGACAGATTCAATAAATCAAAAAGAAATCAAAAAGACTTTTCAAAATTGTGGAATTTATTACGAAAAACTGTCTTAATAAATGTTCGAATGCGTCCATTTAATCCTCAGACTGAAAGCTGGCGATTCGAATCACGAAAACAATTTCAATAAAAAAATCTATAAATCATAAATAAATCCATTTGAACAAACAAACATAACTAGATAAATGTCCAAAGAAAAGTGTATTCTAGATATATGGCATGTCAAGGGGATAACTGATTTGAAATAATTAACTGGTCCACCTTTACATGGCTATATCCAAAAAATAATAGTATTGATAAAAATTTTAAAAATTTCATAGACATATTTTCAGAAGTAGAAAACTAATTCAAAAATATTAGGTCTTCTTATCAAAGTTCATTTTTTTTCCTTTTAAAGTCTTAGCACGGTGTCCACCTGACACCCGTAAGGTTAAAGAAAAAAATGCTTTGAGAGAGATTCAACTTGCATGCCTTCTCTCCCGCAAAGAATTACTGTTGTAGACAATAAGTAACTTGAATAAGAAGATAATAATATAAAGCTCAAAATTATTGAATATTACACAAGTTAAAGACGAAATCACAAGACCATAATATTCAATGAGTAGTCAAAAGATTATCAAGTCTGAATATCGAATAGTGTGACAGAAAAATGAACATATCAAAAGATGACAAACATTAACCTATGAAGATCAATATATGTTACCTTTTGTAAAAAAATTAATAAATAATATTATCCATCAAAGCTAAAATCCAAAATCCATCATATAACAATTGCAACTAGATCTCAATAAATCTTTAGTTTATAAAGCGTTGATCAATCTTGGGGTAGCTGTAGAGGTACTGTCCCAGCTAACGGAGGTTCACCGGAGAACACTTAAGTACCATTTCGCTTTGGCCTTAGCCGTGGTGACAGACAGACCCTTTGTAGGCTTGTACCCAAACAAATCTTTTCTTTAATAACCGAGGATTTAAGAAGAATTAGTGCAATATGAAATAAATTATATTCTATGGACTTAAAAAAATCTTAGAACAATGTATCATACAACATAAGATGTATCAATTACATTTATTCATATGTTTGCAAAATCATTGGGTAACAATAAAATATAAAACATTTATAAATCAAAATGTAGGACCTAGATACACTGATGTATTCTGGAACCTAGGGACTGGGTTCAGTACCTTGGATCCAGAACTAGACGATAGTTGCAAGTAGACCTTAATAAATCTTAAGTCTATAAAGTATTGATCGCTTTGGGTTAGCTGTAGGGGCCGGTTCTCAGCTAGCGGTAGTCCGAAGACTAGTACACCGTATCGCTTCAGGCTATTTACACCTGTATGACAGAAGGACCCTTTCGGCTTGTACCCAAAATAATCTCTACTTTTAAGAACTTAGATTTAAAGGAATATATGCAGTATCATCGAACAACATCGAAATCCAAAATCCCTAAATATAAAAGAAGTAAATACCCAAAGAATGGTTTATCAAGATCAAGATTTAAAAATAATTTAAATAAGAGTCATGTATCCAAAATGTCAACCAAAAAGCCAAGAAAAACATTATTAAAATAGACTTTGAGGAAGAAGCTAATAAAGAGAAGAACATAAATTTGTTCAAAGTAATCAATAGCTAAAGTATGAGATAAGCACAAGTTTGAAACTACTTTTTAAAATAATATAGAACTTAAACTTAACTCCTATATCAGACAAAGATGTAACTGATTCATAAGAAATTAATCAAAATAAAATATGAGAATCAATAGTGAATATATTATGCAAGCACAAGGTTAACATAAAAGTATATGTATATACTTTTCAAGTAAATAGAAGACTTGTGCTAAACATACATACTTATAAAATACCGATCAAAGTAAATATGACATGTTAAAGACAAATCGATAAGAAGTGACCATTAAAAAATATTAAAGACGAAGAGTCAAAAGCATATTAACAAAAAACAAAAGCTCCTATGGACTAGAGTGGTATGCATGCTTCAAGGATAAAACTAAAATAAAGAGCATACATAGATAAATGTGTCACACTAATAGAAAATAAAATACTATATAGTGTGAACTAATCATTTAAGCTAAACAGCTAGTCAATCTAGGATTATGTCTCACATTGATTCAAACAATAAACAATTTAAAAGATATCAATGAAAGCTAATAGCAAGATATCAGTCAGAACATGCTTGATATTAAAAACTATTTAGGAAGCATGTTACCGAAGTGGTTCTAGTGACCACACTTCTGTTGGTGCAATTGCATGGAAGATGACCTTTGTAGTTTTGCAATCACCAACATGTTCCATGGTCCTATTTGATATGAGAAGCTTCACCTGCAATATTAGGTGAAGACTTTGGTATCCAATACTTGGATCCACATTTGTTAGCTTTGGGAACCCATTTGCACAAGTTTATATCAACTAGTTTTCTAATCTGACGACGATTAGAAACGTGTCCATTCATACCACAATAATGATAGAAAGTATTAATATTAGTGCTATGTGCAGTGGTGTGATATGATGTGCATGGATACTTGTAATAGAAAGCATGGTTGTGTGAAGCTTTAGCTTTGCTTGCTTCATTTGTAAAAGATCTGACATGTGTGACTTTGTGATGTGCTAAGTGTCTTGTGTTAGACTGAGTCGTAGGTTGTATTACCTATTTTTCCAGTCTAATCTCTAACTTTTTAGAGGTAGTACAGATCTTATCATATTTAGCATTAAGAGCATCAATGCTACATGAAGCAATAGAATACTTCTTCTTTTCTGATTCTAATTCCTCCTTAAATTTAGCATTTTTTTGAATATTTTTCTCAATGTAATCAAGTGCCTCATGCAATCTAAACTCAAGTGTGGAAATCTCAGTAGAATTATCAGAAGGAGAAGTATTTCTAGCATCATTCAATAAGCAAGTAAGCTTTTCATTCTCACGCTTATAGGATAGAATATCCTTTCTAGCTTGCTTATACTTATCTAATACTTTCTTGTGTTCTTCTAATAGATCACTGAAAGCATCAGATAACTCATCATGAGAAAATTCACTCTCTTTATAAAAAGAATTATTTTGTACCTCTTAGATAATACCATTGAGCATATATTTGTAGCTTGACGAGGTCTCTCTTCTTCTTCTTCTTCTTCTTCTTCTTCTTCTTCTTCTTCTTCTTCTTCTTCAGAATCTCTTGCTTTGCTTTCACACCATATGATCATGCTAGCGTACTTGTGAGACGATGATCTTCCTTTATTTGATCATTCATAGTGACTCTCCTTTCTAGTAGTACAATCTTCTTGGATGTGGCCTATCTTCTTACAATTGTCACATACAAGCTCTTCTTCGTATAAGGGATTGTGTTGTACCTTAAATCCTAATTCCATCATGCACATATTTACATCATTATGAAGACTATCCTTCTCTCTGAAGTTGCTAGCTTTGCTTTCATACCTGCACTCATAAGTAGCTTCAAGAACTTTTCAAATTTTATGAGATGTTGTACAAGTAGTAATAAGATTGAATACATTTGTGTCTACAGCACAATAAAAGATATGTGTAGCTTTTGCATCAAGGCTAGCTAACTTCTTCTCTTCCTCCGTGTAACTATAATAAGACTTATTGATTATAGAGGATGTGAGAATATAAGTAATAGTAGGCTTTTTGTAGCCATTGAAAACAATTGACCATAAGTCAAAATCTAGAGACTTCAGGTAAAAGCTCATCTGTGTCTTCCAATAACTATAGTTTGTTCCATCAAATAGTGGGAGTCTATTTAAGGATTGCTCTTTAGTTATGAAGTACATAATTGCCAAATGTGATACTATGATCTATGTAATAGCTATAATAAATAAGAATATAATAGCAATGTTACCTCGCTTTACCTGTATAACCCGCTCTGATACCAATTGTAGGAACAATTGGTATGAGCAGCAATATCTATATAACAAACACCCGCTCAGATACCAATTGTAGGCAATTGGAATCAGAGGTTAACAATTGATAATAAGGATCTACTCTAAGGATGTTAAGCCAGATAATAGAGTCCTTGCTCTGATACCAATTGTAGGAACGAATTGTAAAGCACAATACTCTAGAGGGGGTGAATAGAGTAGGCAGCAAAAATTAGCTAATTAAAAATGTTAGCAGCAAGATTACAGATAATATATCACAAGTAAGTAAATAAAAAGTAGAGATCAGAAAGCAAACGTAAATACGATGATGTATACTGGTTTCCCTCTTGTGAGGACTAGTCCAGTCGGAAGAACTCTAGCTTCTAGTTGAATCCACTATTAGAAAATACCACAAGTTTTCATCCGAAGTTCTTGCAACTTCTATAACGCGAGTTTTGATCCGAAGTACTCGACCAACTTCAATTGTGAAGTGTCTTTCTTCAATCAAGCCTCTAATTACAATCACTCTGAAGCTTTTAGACCGTACCGTACTGACAAATCGACTAGAAGATTGTAACTGGCTTGGAATTTAAAAATGAATAGCTCAGAACACTATAGAAGAATTAGTAGGCTTATAGAAAAGAGATATGAAAGTGAATTGGTGTGTTGAAATGATCGAAATCCTTCTCTATTTATAGCTTTTCCAAAGGTAGAATTCTGACAGAATTCGGGCAAAACTCTATGAGAAAATCTCGGCAAGATCCGTAACTACAGGAGGACCAAGTTCAAAAAGCAACGTTCACTAACCGAACTCTGGCCGAATTCGGACTGAACTCGGGCTGAATTTTGTTGGAGTTCTGTCAGGGTTTTTGTAAATTGGTTTTGGGCTTTTTAAAAAGATCAAGCAGTTAGGAATTAGTTTAGGCTTTTGTAAGTGGGCTTGTTTTCAAAATGAAAGGATATTTTGAACATGTTTCTTGGATAGCCTATTTGCCAGTACGATGCAGTGTACATCATATTCCTAGACTCAATAAATATGAAAAATACATTGATTAAATAGAAAAACCAATAGCCTTTTGGTGACGCCTTTCTTCTGACATTTGAGCAAACTTGAAGACACCTTTTTCTTTGACGGCGGTCGTCCAAAGATAAATAGATCTGGAAATCTGAATACCTTTCGGGGGCTTCGCCTCCGAACCACCATGGGAGGTGCTGCCCCCTCGACCCCTGCCTGCTGACCGGGCAGCGGAACCCCCGATGCGAAGCCCCGGATAGTTCATTGGACGATTCAGAGAAATCTTCTTATATAACGCCGTCTTTGGCCCATTAATAATTCTCTATTGCATATGTCTTAGTTTGACAAAGCTTGATTATGCTTACTACATGTCTATAAGAACATGTTAGACGAATAAAACAATATGATACAAGCATGGCAATATGATATAGAATATTTAGGACAATGCTAAGTTTAAGTAGCAACATGATAGTGATTACATAAATATTAGTGTTGTCATTATGGTAAACTTAATTGATTAGCCATATTCAAAAACATGATATAATCATTGGGCTAACATTTTACACTAAAATATGGTCAGCTAGATCCTAACCATCCTTGATCCTTCTTTGTATAAAAGTATATCTAGTCTAACACCGTCCTTTCCACTCTTCACCAAACATCCCTAGATCGGTACCATGGTACAACTTATTATCACGTATCATTTTGATTCATTCCTTTGATAAGAATCTTCCTAGTAAATATCTGTCAAGTCACTGTCCGAGGTAACTTTACATATGCATACCATCATGTTTTCTATATCCTTCAAATGAATATTTTCTAAACCTATTTGCAACCTAAAATATCTTTAAGGATTCTAAAGTACCTTATTGAATCATCATATCCATAATAAGACTTTTAAATTCTTTCAAATACAATTGTCTCTAATTAGGAAGTCGTATCTAACTCTAAAATTCTACCAAATATTTTTCCAAGTTACTCTATTCATTTCGATTGAGAATCCTATCTTATCTTCCTCAATATACCAAATTAAATTGTTCTATACTTCTACCCCATCTCTATATAACCAAGGTATTCTAATCCGTCTCTACCCACCATAGGTGAATAGCGGAAGGGTTATAGTCCATTGCTCCTAGAGTCTCTCACTAGGGTTAAGTCTCCTATAAAAATTCTATTTTACCAGTCCGATCTACTCGGTCTATCTAGTTGAGGCGTCTATCCAAACCCTTACTACCTTAGATAACTAATTTCTTTATAAAATACTTTTATCAACTACGTTCTATAAACGATGGAATATAATCCAAATGGTTTACCAAGCACGAGTATTCGTCTTTTCGAAATAGAAAAAAACGATAGTCCAAGACAAGGAGTTCACATAGGATGATCGACTTCAATTATGAGTTCCAAAGGCGATAGATAAAAACAAAAGGATTTTCAAAGCAATTGTGGATTAAGATCTGTAACGCCCCAGTCCCAAATACTTGAGACTAGATACGTATCATGCCAGCTATATACATACGAGTAAATATACGGCTCGTATGTATACATAAGCTGTAAAATATAGAAAGCCAAGACACTAAATCTCATCCACAAAGATAAATAATAATATAAAAGCAACTTTGTGTTTGTCATGTATACAATTGTTGGGCGGAGACAAATCCACTACCAACTAATTTAAATAGAAAAGAAATATAAAAAGAAAGTGATTGGTCGAGCGAAGCAATGACGAGTCCAAAAGAAATTATCACGAAGGAAGGAATGGCCTTAGCTAGAGCACCTGCAAGAAATCACGAAACACACACCTGGAGAGATCACCAGGTCCTCAGAGGGACGTAACAAGACACATAATATTATGCCGATAAATTGAATAAATAAAGCTCAACAGAAAAGGATGCATGAGTAAAGGTTCCTAACCATTCTAGGTGATATGCACTTTGAGGACAACGTTCTACGCAGGGGTTGTAGGCTCAGCAGAGTAAATAAAGAGTGGCAGTAGGTAGCGCTCATCCGAGTCACTATCGGCCTTGGACAGAAGGTAGTGCTCATAAGAGTCACCTTCGGCCCAAAATGTGTGTAAAAATAAAATGTAGCCCCTACGCTAATAACTGTCCCCTCCCTCCAATGATACTATACATGTGTCGACTCCACGACACTGTTTAATCCTTAATAACTACCAAGTCTTCTACACAATCTATTGGTAGTTATATCCTAACGCACGGCCTGTACGCACCAATGATCAGTCAGTACGCAAGTCCGCATCTATATGCAACTCACAACTCACACACAATCCGTGGCACATCGTGACAGTTTATTAGATGCACTAAACATTCGGTGGTCCATTAACTCTAAGCCAATTGCATAAAATATAATAATTTGCACATATATATATAATTTTGAAAGAACAACATAAAAAAAAGCATGCATGATATTGAGCAAGAAATTAAACAGTAAAGGCAAGGTGTCTTACCTGGTGTGCCGTCTGGTGTGGTACAATGATCCAACAAGTTTTGCACTGTCCAATTGCCAAGGCGACTATGTAGGGGGTTCGAAGTCACGAGAAAATATGACATACGATTAGTCGTGAGCAATGGGGATAATTGGAAGAATTTGTGGAGTAGATAGTGTACAAATTCCTAGAAAGTATTTATATTACTTTTTAAAAACATGTTTAAAAATTCATTTACGGAATACTTTGAAAATATGTATATATAATAATTTTGATCATTATATCTTATTAGTCAGAATACTCTAAGTTGTAAAATATGAATAAGGTGGGAACTAAATTTCATAATTTAAAATATCTATTTAAGCTAAATATTTAAAATACTTCTAAATCATTTAGACCAAAATATAACTGGCCAAATCGAAAATAATATTTTAGTATTTTAAAAATTAAGTTGAAATTTGCTAAAAAATATTTGTCCAATTAAAATAATAGGAATATTACTAATATTTACAAACTAATATTATTAATAGTATATAAACAATAAAACTAATAATAATTAATAATAATGATAACAATATTAATAATAACAATTTAAACCAAACACTACAGCCTTCTTTTAAATAATAATAATAATAATAAATTCTAATAATAATAAAATCCTAAATAAAAACTATATTGATCCCTTCCCCATTCGAGACTGAGGGAGAGAGAGAGATGGGAGAGGGTTTTTACCAGGCGGCGGATGGGCGGTGTGCGACGCCGGAGGTCGATGGCGCGGGCTGAGCGCGCACGGCGAGACAGAGTTCGACGCCGGCAGGGGTTTCGCCGGAGGGTGATCGGAGCTTGGTGGAGAGCTCGTCGACGCTGGAAAATGGGGGCGGCGCGCTCCAGGCGGAGGCCGACGGCTCCGCGGGGCTGGATGGTGGTACGCCGATCGGGGAAGGAGGCCAGGCGCGTGCGAAGGGAGGTTCGGGCGGCGATCGAGGGAGATCGACGGCGTTGGGGTTTGGTGGAGGCGATCCGGCAGCAGGAGGCGGCCGCGAAGTCGGCGTCGGGGAGCGGCTGCAGCACCCGACTGCGGCTCACAGCGACGGTACTGTGCGAGGCTCGGCCGTCGATGACGATGGTGGCCCGGCAGGGGGCTTGGCTGCGAGCGGGACCGGAAAGTCGGAGAGGCGGCGGATCTCGACTCTACTCGCGGAGGAAGTCTCGAACTCGCGGGGACTGGCTCATCCCAGTGGACCCAGGTGAGGTTCTCAGCCATCTCTGTGGATGTGGTGGTGGGTTTCAGATTTTGGGTGGAAGGAATTACTGCGGGGACAGCGATGGATGTCTGGTCAATCTCGGTGAGGGTTGAGAAGAGGTCTGGAAGGGGTGGCTGGTGTTGTTGACGTGGTGGCATTGACCAAAGTGGTCGGGAAGGCGTAGTGATGATGGCGGGGATATGGCGATGGCTGGATGAGGGTGGTAACGGCGGTTGTGGTCGATGGACTGGGACGACAGTAGGATAGGTTTCATCGTGTGGAGGGTGTTTGACACGACGGGATGGAGGTCCGGATTTGTCGGCCCCGATTAATAATGTATTTGTATTTGTGGGGATTATACTGGATGGGGGACACGGACACGATGTACAATGGGGTAGAATTTATGGAGGAGTACCTCTCCTTTTATATGAGGTGGGAATTCCCATTAGGATAAGTATTAGGATGTTTAAATTCCCTAATTAGATAAAAATCAAATCTAAATTAAATTAAATTCCAATTTGAAACTAGATAATCTAAACTCATTTTAAGTATAAATCTTATCTTTAAACCATTTAAATTAAATTCATAAAATCAAATCAAGATTTAAAATGGCCACAAAAAATTTAAATATATTTTCCAAAAATATCAATAATAATAATTTTGAAAATAGTAAATATTTTTAAATATCTTTTTGAATAACAAAATATTAATATTAATTAATTTTGAAAATAGACTTATATATATGTATAATTTAAATTTATGTACCTCATATGCAATGAAACATAGTTTTCTAAAATAAGTTTTGGAAATTTCCAAAGCGATGCATTTTACCATTTTAAATAATCGAAAATATTTATTATTTGAAAAACCAAGCTTCTAAAATAAATGTTTTACAAAAATAAGTATCTCACACATATTCGCACTTGACGAGGCATACAAAAATACGAACTCGTACGCGACGTCCATACGACTATGCGACGTACAAACACCAAGTAAAAATTTTAAATACTCAATTTATAAAAAAAAATTAAAGTAGAAATTTTAGGGGGTTTACATCCTACCCAACTTACAAGAATTTCGTCCTCGAAATTGAGGAATAGGTAGGGTTGAGAAGATGGGGGAGATAAGATCAGATTATTGAACGAGACAAATAATGACGTTCAACACAAGTATGCAATTTGTAAGTCATGTTCTCGTTATCTACGAAAAATACCTCACGGCTACGAACTGAATGAGGATTGCTAGTTACCACAATAAAATAAGGAAGATTTAAGGTTTAAAGTATAATCAAGATACGACATAGAATAAGGAGACAAGGGATCGACTAGATTAAGGGCAATCCATTGAGAGAATATAGTCGCCTAGGTTTAGGTTTGGATCCTTCTCAAGTTCGAAGAAGGTTGTGAAGTTGAATCTACGGTCGAGAAAAGGACGAGGAACTCAAGGTAGGGATAAAGTTACATTGGTAGGTCAGTGGCTAGCTATCTCCGCGTATACACAAACTTCATGGTCATAGGAGAATAGTTTGGCCAATCAATCAAGTACATGCTCCGTCCAGAATAGGTAACAGACGAAGGCCATCACAGTCCAAGGAAGATGATTTGAATTCTAATATATGGTTCAAAGGCGATTGGATGATTCAAAGGGATTTGTCAAGGCAGTCGCGGATGAGCCTCTAGGACAAGTTTATCTATTTTCCCATCCACGTAAATGATTTACGAAAAGCGAACCAAGTACAATAGGTTGATCAGACCAACATGTACCGGTTCTGATTAGACAATATGTTAGTGGGAGCGATCCAATAAAACATGTCATGATCAATCTTGATAAGTAAATAAGCTTGCAAAATTTTATGCTAAGTTAGCATTATAAGATAGTCAAAGTATAAGTAAGGGACCATGATAAAGGAAATTAAACAGTCCAAGGTTCTTTAAAATCAAGCCTTGCCCAAAGTTTAGGCCTATACAGTCGGCTTGGTTAACTAGATAAGTTAGGGTCTACTGAATTCTATGGTCCAAGTGAACCTATCAATGTGGTCCACAAAATGCTGGTTAGGTCGTGAGGTATTCTACCCAACTTACAAGAATTAAACTAATGGTGTGATAGGTCCAACAATCAAGATAAAATGCAAGGTTAAGCATGTAAGGAATTAAGTAGAACAAAATCATATATCGGGTCGAAAGAATTGAGTCGAGGTCGAGTCTCATCTATAGTTAAAGAGTATATTGGTTTCACGGTAGGGATTAGAGTCCAGTCTTTTTGACCCGAAAGTCGCAATATGAAATTAGAGTACAAGGAGACGTGTTTTAGTGGCACGTGATATACCTACATGAAAGTGGGCTCGTGTAGGTCTTGCTTGTGAAATTTGTGGAAAAGAAAAGTCTAGTGTTGTGCTCCAAATATCCATGTCACGGTAAATGACACAAAAGAATTTAAAATAGAAAGTAGGAGTTCTTGAGATAGTGATTAACGCACAAAATAAATGACCAAGTTAAAGCATGAAATAAAGATAATAAGTTAGGAATACAATTTCTAGAGATATGATAGCCCCTTAGATGGAGTATGAGAAAGTCACGATAAAATCTAGGTTTGAGGGAATGTCGAGTGAGTCAAGATTGAGATATTTTACATAGTTTGGCAGATGACTTAACTTCACTCGAGTACATATAACTATCATGGCAATTAATGAGGAATATTTGTATCCCATTAGGGTGACTTGCTTGCTTCTTGGTCCTCTACCAATATATGATCAAATTTTAAATTTCAAGTTCCCCAACAGTATCGAAATAAAATCTCAAGATACTCCAAGTATTTAATCATAACTTAAAATTTAATTTCCTTTAAATAATTTCCAAAAGTCCTTCATCATATCTAATACGGCACAACTAAATTTTCATAATAAGCCATCACTTTTAAAATTTTCCAATTCTCAAATGTACCTCGAGATAAACTCTTAGTCTGCTTCATCAATCATGTAACTCGAATTAAATCCCTTTTTTTACCAAAATTTAAATATCCATAATCAAGGCTTTAAACTTGAAATTTAATTAACATTTTAAATCATAGATCATATGACACAATTTAAAATTTGAATTTGTCCTTCAAAGTCGCTTTCATATCCTCCAAATATTTAAACAAAAATTTACCATTATTTTTTTTCAACTCCAAATTAAATAAACTTATAAATCGTACGACTCAATTTTAAACCTCAAGCTCTCTCAAACCAAACTTTCGTCTTCTCTAGTTGCCTAAAAATTCATAATTAAAACTCCTTAAATAATCTTGAGATAAGCTTTATAATATTACAATCCAAACTTCTAAAGTTAACCGTAAATCATGCGTCTCAATATAAAACGTAAAGTTATTTCTCAGTCAATTTCATATCTCTAATAAATCATAACTATTTCACTATTTCCAAAAAAAATCGTAAATCAAAAATTTGTTTTCTCGATCTAGCTATCCTTTTGTGTATTCCACCTTGTAATATTTAAATTCTAACTATCCTTTGAAGGTGGTAATATGCTACTACCCAACTGAAAATTAACCAATCCTTAAGATCATATCTCTAGGAAAAATAAATGTCTTTATACTCAAATATAACCTCAATGGATATTATTTGTCAATATAATCTTTCTGGCCGTAGGGTTGACCAATAAGTATATAGTAGTGTAGTCATCTTTCTAACCATGTTTAAGCATGAGATGATAGGGTGTTGGTAGAAAGAGTTCAAGCCAGATGCAAAAATCAAGGGAAGCTACGGGAGTCGGAATATAGAAATCAAGGAAGGTGATCAAGTATGTGGATGAGATTCTAGACTCTAATCCTATATAGCAGGCCCGTTCGGTACAATCATGTAACCGAAACGGCAAACTTGACCTGTATGGGCCACCACAAAAATATGTAATGCCCCAGTCCCAAATACTTGAGACTAGATTCGTATCATGCCAGCTGTAAGCATATAAGTAAATATACGGCTCGTATGTATACATAAGCTGTAAAATGTAGAAAGCCAAGACACTAAATCTTATCCACAAAGATAAATAATAATATAAAAGCAACTTTGAGTTTGTCATGTATACAATCGTTGGGCGGAGACAAATCCACTACCAACTAATTTAAATAGGAAAGAAATATACAAAGAAAGTGATTGGTCGAGCGAAGCAATGACGAATCCAAAAGCAATCATCACGAAGGAAGGAATGGCCTTAGCTAGAGCACCTGCAAGAAATCACGAAACCCACACCTGGAGAGATCACCAGGTCCTCAGAGGGACGTAACAAGACACACAATATCATGCCGATAAACTGAATAAATAAAGCTCAACAGAAAAGGATGCATGAGTAAAGGTTCCTAACCATTCTAGGTGATATGCACTTTGAGGACAACGTTCTACGCAGGGGCTGTAGGCTCAGCAGAGTAAATAAAGAGTGGCAGTAAGTAGCGCTCATCCGAGTCACTATCGGCCTTGGACAGAAGGTAGTGCTCATAATAGTCACCCTCGGCCCAAAATGTGTGTAAAAATAAAATGTAGCCCCTACGCTAATAACTGTCCCCTCCTCCCAATGATACTATACATGTGTCGACTCCACGACACTGTTTAATCCTTAATAACTACCAAGTCTTCTACACAATCTATTGGCAGTTATATTCTAACGCACGGCCTGTACGCACCAATGATCAGTCAGCACGCAAGTCCGCATCTATATGCGACTCACAACTCACACACAATCCGTGGCACATCATGACAGTTTATTAGATGCACTAAATATTCGGTGGTCCCTTAACTCTAAGCCAATTGCATAAAATATAATAATTTGCACATATATATAATTTTGAAAGAACAACATAAAAAAAAGCATGCATGATATTGAGCAAGAAATTAAACAGTAAAGGTAAGGTGTCTTGCCTGGTGTGCGTCTGGTGTGGTACAATGATCCAACAAGTTCTGCTCTGTCCAATTGCCAAGGCGTGTATGTAGGGGGTTCGAAGTCACGAGAAAATAGGACATACGATTAGTCGTGAGCAATGGGGATAATTGGAAGAATTTGTGGAGTAGATAGTGTACAAATTCCTAGAAAATATTTATATTACTTTTTAAAAACATGTTTAAAAATTCATTTATGGAATACTTTGAAAATATGTATATATAATAATTTTGATCATTATATCTTATTAGTCAGAATACTCTAAGTTGTGAAATATGAATAAGGTGGGAACTAAATTTCATAATTTAAAATATCTATTTAAGCTAAATATTTAAAATACTTCTAAATCATTTAGACCAAAATATAACTGGTCAAATCGAAAATAATATTTTAGTGTTTTAAAAATTAAGTTAAAATTTGCTAGAAAATATTTATCCAATTAAAATAATAGGAATATTACTAATATTTACAAACTAATGTTATTAATAGTATAAAAATAATAAAACTAATAATAATTAATAATAATAATAACAATATTAATAATAATAATTTAAACCAAACACTACAGCCTTCTTTTAAATAATAATAATAATAAATTCTAATAATAATAAAATCCTAAATAAACACTATATTGATCCCTTTTTCGTTCGAGACTGAGGGAGAGAGAGAGGGAGAGATGGGAGAGGGTTTCTACCAGGCGGCGGATGGGCGGTGTGCGACGCCGGAGGTCGGTGGCGCGGGCTGAGCGCGCACGCGAGACGGAGTTCGACGCCGGCGGGGGTTTCGCCGGAGGGTGATCGGAGCTTGGTGGAGAGCTCGTCGTTCGTGGAAAATGGGGGCGGCGCGCTCCAGGCGGAGGCCGGCGGCTCCGTAGGGCTGGGTGGTGGTGCGCCGATCGGGGAAGGAGGCCAGGCGCGGGCGGAGGGAGGTTCGGGCGGCGATCGAGGGAGATCGGCGGCGTTGGGGGTTTGGTGGAGGCGCTCCGACAGCGGGAGGCGGCCGCGAAGTCGGTGCCGGGGAGCGGCTGCAGCACCCGACTGCGGCTCACAGCGACGATGCTGTACGAGGCTCGGACATCGATGACGATGGTGGCCCGGCAGGGGGCTCGGCTGCGAGCGGGACCGGAGAGTCGGAGAGGCGGCGGATCTCGACTCCACTCGCGGAGGAAGTCTCGGACTCGCGGGGACTGGCTCATCCCAGCGGACCCAGGTGAGGTTCTCAGCCTTCTCTGTGGATGTGGTGGTGGGTTTCGAATTTTGGGTGGAAGGAATTACTGAGGGGACAGCGATGGATGTCGGGTCAATCTCGGTGAGGGTTGAGAAGAGGTCTGGAAGGGGTGGCTGGTGTTGTTGACGTGGTGGGTTGACCAAAGTGGTCGGGAAGGTGTAGTGATGATGGCGGGGATATGGCGATGGCTGGATGAGGGTGGTAACGACGATTGTGGTCGATGGCCTGGGACGGCAGTAGGATAGGTTTCATCGTGTGGAAGGTGTTTGACACGACGGGATGGAGGTCCGGATTTGTCGGTCCCGATTAATAATGTATTTGTATTGGTGGGGATTATAGTGGATGGGGGACACGGACACGATGCACAATGGGGTAGAATTTATGGAGGAGTTCCTCTCCTTTTATAGGAGGTGGGAATTCCCATTAGGATAAGTATTGGGATGTTTAAATTCCCTAATTAGATAAAAATCAAATCTAAATTAAATTAAATTCCAATTTAAAACTAGATAATCTAAACTCAATTTAAGTATAAATCCTATCTTTAAACCATTTAAATTAAATCCATAAAATCAAATCGAGATTTAAAATGGCCACAAAAATTTCAAATATATTTTCCAAAAATATCAATAATAATAATTTCGAAAATAGTAAATATTTTTAAATATCTTTTTGAATAACAAAATATTAATCTTAATTAATTTCAAAAATAGACTTATATATATATATATATAATTTAAATTTATGTACCTCATATGCAATGAAACATAGTTTTCTAAAATAAGTTTTGGAAATTTCCAAAGCGATGCATTTTACCATTTTAAATAATCAAAAATATTTATTATTTGAAAAACCAAGCTTCTAAAATAAATGTTTTACAAAAATAAGTATCTCACACATATTCGCACTTGACGAGGCATACAAAAATACGAACTCGTACGCAACGTCCCATACGACTATGCGACGTACAAACACCAAGTAAAAATTTTAAATACTCAATTTATAAAAAAAATTAAAGTAGAAATTTTAGGGGGTTTACATCCTACCCAACTTATAAGAATTTCGTCCTCAAAATTGAGGAATAGGTAGGGTTGAGAAGATGGGGGAGATAAGATCAGATTATTGAATGAGGCAAATAATGACGTTCAACACAAGTATGCAATTTGTAAGTCATGTTCTCGTTATCTACGAAAAATACCTCACGGCTACGAACTGAATGAGGATTGCTAGTTAACACAATAAAATAAGGAAGATTTAAGGTTTAAAGTATAATCAAGATACGACATAAAATAAGGAGACAAGGGATCGACTAGATTAAAGGCAATCCATTGAGAGAATATAGTCGCCTAGGTTTAGATTTGAATCCTTCTCAAGTTCGAAGAAGGTTGTGAAGTTGAATCTACAGTCGAGAAAAGGACGAGGAACTCAAGGTAGGGATAAAGTTACATTGGTAGGTCAGTGGCTAGCTATCTCCGCGTATACACAAACTTCATGGTCATAGGAGAATAGTTTGGCCAATCAATCAAGTACATGCCCCGTCCAAAATAGGTAACAGACGAAGGCCATCACAGTCCAAGGAAGATGATTTGAATTCTAATATATGGTTCAAAGGCGATTGGATGATTCAAAAAGATTTGTCAAGGCAGTCGCGGATGAGCCTCTAGGGCAAGTTTATCTATGTTCCCATCCACGTAAATGATTTACGAAAAGCGAACCAAGTGCAATAGGTTGATCAGACCATCATGTACCGGTTCTGATTAGACAATATGTTAGTGGGAGCGACCCAATAAAATATGTCATGATCAAGCTTGATAAGTAAATAATCTTGCAAAATTTTATGCTAAGTTAGCATTATAAGATAGTCAAAGTATAAGTAAGGGACCATGATAAAGGAAATTAAACAGTCCAAGGTTCTTTAAAATCAAGCCTTGTCCAAAGTTTGGGCCTATACAGTTGGCTTGGTTGACTAGATAAGTTAGGGTCTACTGAATTCTATGGTCCAAGTGAACCTATCAATGTGGTCCACAAAATGCTGGTTAGGTCGTGAGGTATTCTACCCAACTTACAAGAATTAAACTAATGGTGTGATAGGTCCAGTAATCAAGGTAAAATGCAAGGTTAAGCATGTAAGGAATTAAGTAGAACAAAATTATATATCGGGTCGAAAGAATTGAGTCGAGGTCGAGTCTCATCTATAGTTAAAAAGTATATTGGTTTCACGGTAGAGATTAGAGTCCAGTCTTTTTGACCCGAAAGTCGCAATATGAAATTAGAGTACAAGGAGGCGTGTTTTAGTGGCACGTGATATACCTACATGAAAGTGGGCTCGTGTAGGTCTTGCTTGTGAAATTTGTGGAAAAGAAAAGTCTAGTGTTGTGCTCCAAATATCCATGTCACGGTAAATGACGCAAAAGAATTTAAAATAAAAAGTGGGAGTTTATGAGATAGTGATTAACGCACAAAATAAATGACCAAGTTAAAGCATGAAATAAAGATAATAAGTTAGGAATACAATTTCTAGAGATATGATAGCACCTTAGATGGAGTATGAGAAAGTTACGATAAAATCTAGGTTTGAGGGAATGTCGAGTGAGTCAAGATTGAGATATTTTCACATAGTTTGGCAGATGACTTAACTTCACTCGAGTACATATAACTATCATGGCAATTAATGAGGAATATTTGTATCCCATTAGGGTGAATTGCTTGCTTCTTGGTCCTCTACCAATATATGATCAAATTTCAAATTTTAAGTTCTTCAACAGTATCGAAATAAAATCTCAAGATACTCCAAGTATTTAATCATAACTTAAAATTTAATTTTCTTTAAATAATTTCCAAAAATCCTTCATCATATCTAATGCGGCACAACTAAATTTTCATAATAAGCCATCACTTTTAAAATTTTCCAATTCTCAAATGTACCTCGAGATAAACTCTTAGTCTGCTTCATCAATCATGTAACTCGAATTAAATCCCTTTTTTTACCAAAATTTAATTATCCATAATCAAGGCTTTAAACTTGAAATCTAATTAACTTTTTAAATCATAGATCATATGACACAATTTAAAATTTGAATTTTTCCTTCAAAGTTGCTTTCATATCCTCCAAATATTTAAACAAAAATTTACCATCATTTTTTTTTCAACTCCAAATTAAATAAATTTATAAATCGTACGACTCAATTTTAAACCTCAAGCTCTCTCAAACCAAACTTTCGTCTTCTCTAATTGCCTAAAAATTCATAATTAAAACTCCTTAAATAATCTTGAGATAAACTTTATAATATTACAATCCAAACTTCTAAAGTTAACCGTAAATCATGCGTCACAATATTAAAAGTAAAGTTATTTCTCAGTCGATTTCATATCTCTAATAAATCATAACTATTTCACTATTTCCAAAAAAATTCGTAAATCAAAAATTTGTTTTCTCGATCTAGCTATCCTTTTGTGTATACCACCTTGTAATATTTTAATTCTAACTATCCTTTGAAGGTGGTAATATGCTACTACCCAACTTAAAATTAACCAATCCTTAAGATCATATCTCTAGGAAAAATAAATGTCTTTATACTCAAATATAACCTCAATGGATATTATTTGTCAATATAATCTTTCGGGCCGTAGGGTTGACCAATAAGTATATAGTAGTGTAGTCATCTTTCTAACCATGTTTAAGCATGAGATGATAGGGTGTTGGTAGAAAGAGTTCAAGCCAGATGCAAAAATCAATGGAAGCTACGGGAGTCGGAATATAGAAATCAAGGAGGGTCAAGGAAGGTGATCAAGTATGTGGATGAGATTCTAGACTCTAGTCCTATATTGCAGGCTCGTTCGGTACAATCATGTAACCGAAACGGCAAACTTGACCTGCATGGGCCACCACAAAAACATGTAACGCCCCAGTCCCAAATACTTGAGACTAGATACGTATCTTGCCAGCCGTATACATACGAGTAAATATACAGCTCGTATGTATACATAAGCTGTAAAATATAGAAAGCCAAGACACTAAATCTCATCCACAAAGATAAATAATAATATAAAAGCAACTTAGAGTTTGTCATATATACAATTATTGGGCGGAGACAAATGCACTACCAACTAATTTAAATATGAAAGAAATATACAAAGAAAGTGATTGGTCGAGCGAAGCAATGACGAGTCCAAAAGCAATCATCACGAAGGAAGGAATGGCCTTAGCTAGAGCACCTGCAAGAAATCACGAAACACACACCTGAAAAGATCACAAGGTCCTCATAGGGACGTAACAAGACACATAATATCATGCCGATAAACTGAATAAATAAAGCTCAACAGAAAAGGATGCATGAGTAAAGGTTCCTAACCATTCAAGGTGATATACACTTTGAGGACAACGTTCTACGCAGGGGCTGTAGGCTCAGCGGAGTAAATAAAGAGTGGCAGTAAGTAGCGCTCATCCGAGTCACTATCGGCCTTGGACAGAAGGGAGTGCTCATAAGAGTCACCCTCGGCCCAAAATGTGTAAAAAAATAAAATGTAGCCCCTACACTAATAACTGTCCCCTCCCCCCAATGATACTATACATGTGTCGACTCCACGACACTGTTTAATCCTTAATAACTACCAAGTCTTCTACACAATCTATTGGCAGTTATATCCTAACGTACGGCCTGTACGCACCAATGATCAGTCAGCACGCGAGTCCGCATCTATATGCGACTCACAACTCACACACAATCTGTGGCATATCGTGACAGTTATTAGATGCACTAAACATTCGGTGGTCCCTTAACTCTAAGCCAATTGCATAAAATATAATAATTTGTACATATATATAATTTTGAAAGAACAACATAAAGAAAAGCATGTATGATATTGAGCAAAAAATTAAACAGTAAAGGCAAATTGTCTTGCCTGGTGTGCCGTCTGGTGTGGTACAATAATCCAACAAGTTCTGCTCTGTCCAATTGGCAAGACGAGTATGTAGGGGGTTCGAAGTCACGAGAAAATAGGACATACGATTAGTCGTGAGCAATGGGGATAATTGGAACAATTTGTGGAGTCGATAGTGTACAAATTCCTAAAAAATATTTATATTACTTTTTAAAAACATGTTTAAAAATTCATTTATGGAATACTTTGAAAATATGTATATATAATAATTTTGATCATTATATCTTATTAGTCAGAATACTCTAAGTTGTGAAATATGAATAAGGTGGGAACTAAATTTCATAATTTAAAATATCTATTTAAGCTAAATAATTAAAATACTTCTAAATCATTTAGACCAAAATATAACTGGTCAAATCGAAGATAATATTTTAGTGTTTTAAAAATTAAGTTGAAATTTGCTAGAAAATATTTGTCCAATTAAAATAATAGGAATATTACTAATATTTACAAACTAATGTTATTAATAGTATATAAATAATAAAACTAATAATAATTAATAACAATGATAACAATATTAATAATAACAATTTAAACCAAACACTACATCCTTCTTTTAAATAATAATAATAATAAATTCTAATAATAATAAAATCCTAAATAAATACTATACTGATCCCTTTCCTATTCGAGACTGAGGGGGAGAGAGAGAGAGATGGGAGAGGGTTTTTACCAGGCGGCGGATGGGCGGTGTGTGACGCTAGAGGTCGGCGGTGCGTGCTGAGCGCGCACAGCGAGACGGAGTTCGACTTCGATGGGGGTTTCGTCGGAGGCTGATCGGAGCTTGGTGGAGAGCTCGTCGGCGCTGGAAAATGGGGGCAGCGCGCTCCAGGCGGAGGTCGGCGGCTCCGCGGGGCTGGGTGGTGGTGCGCCGATCGGGGAAGGAGGCCAAGCGCGGGTGGAGGGAGGTTCGGGCGGCGATCGAAGGAGATCGGCGGCGTTGGGGGTTTGGTGGAGGCACTCCGGCAGCGGGAGGCGGCCGCGAAGTCGGCGCCGGTGAGCGGCTGCAGCACCCGACTGCGGCTTACAGTGGCGGTGCTGTGTGAGGCTCGGCCATCGATGATGATAGTGGCCCGACAGGGGGCTCGGCTACGAGCGGGACCGGAAAGTCGGAGAGGCGACGGATCTCGACTCCACTCGCGGAGGAAGTCTTGGACTCGCGGGGACTGGCTCATCCCAGCGGACCCAGGTGAGGTTCTCAGCCTTCTCTGTGGATGTGGTGGTGGGTTTCAGATTTTGGGTGGAAGGAATTACTGCGGGGACAGCGATGGATGTCGGGTCAATCTCGGTGAGGTTGAGAAGAGGTCTGGAAGGGGTGGCTGGTGTTGTTAACGTGGTGGCGTTGACCAAAGTGGTCGGGAAGGCGTAGTGATGATGGCGGGGATATGGTGATGGCTGGATGAGGGTGGTAACGGCGGTTGTGGTCGATGGCCTGGGACGGCAGTAGGATAGGTTTCATCGTATGGAGGGTGTTTGACACGACGGGATGGAGGTCCGGATTTGTCGGCCCCGATTAATAGTGTATTTGTATTGGTGGGGATTATAGTGGATGGGGGACACGGACACGATGCACAATGGGGTAGAAATTATGGAGGAGTACCTCTCCTTTTATAGGAGGTGGAAATTCCCATTAGGATAAGTATTGGAATGTTTAAATTCCCTAATTAGATAAAAATCAAATCTAAATTAAATTAAATTCCAATTTAAAACTAGATAATCTAAACTCAATTTAAGTATAAATCCTATCTTTAAACCATTTAAATTAAATCCATAAAATCAAATCGAGATTTAAAATGGCCACAAAAATTTCAAATATATTTTCCAAAAATATCAATAATAATAATTTCGAAAATATTAAATATTTTTAAATATCTTTTTGAATAACAAAATATTAATATTAATTAATTTCAAAAATAGACTTATATATATATAAAATTTAAACTTATGTACCTCATATGCAATGAAACATAGTTTTCTAAAATAAGTTTTGGAAATTTCCAAAGCGACGCATTTTACCATTTTAAATAATCGAAAATATTTATTATTTGAAAAACCAAGCTTCTAAAATAAATGTTTTACAAAAATAAGTATCTCGCACATATTCGCACTTGACGAGGCATACAAAAATACGAACTCGTACGTGACGTCCCATACGACTATGCGACGTACAAACACCAAGTAAAAATTTTAAATACTCAATTGATAAAAAAAAATTTAAAGTAGAAATTTTAGGGGGTTTACAAGATCATATTACAATATCCTATTATAGGCTCGTTCGGCACGGTAACGTAACCGAAACGATATGCTCTGACCGGCATGGGCCACCAAAAAATGTAATACCCAGTCCCAAAATACGTAGGACTAGAAAATCGTATACATGCCATCTATATATCGAGTTGACTCCATCCCGGTTCGAATACGTATAATATGTCTTGGTTTTCTAGTTCTATCTATCTATCAATCAAATATAAATATAACTATCTCAATCCACAAGATAAGTAACATCAAGAATGAACAATATATGTTATGGTCTACAGCCCAATAATATACATGTTCGATTAGACCCGAAGAATGACATGGGTCCATAAAACAAGTCCAAAAAAAGAAAAATATAAGCAATAGATAAAATATGAAAGCACGATAAGATACCTGAATAATATAACAATAGTTCCACGATCAGAGGACTAGCTCTGCATGACTAACTACCAGGAGAGATCACCAGGTCCTCATGGGACATAGCAAGGTACAAAAAACTATGCCAATATAACAGTAAAAATCAATAAACAAAGGATATCTACTATAACCAGTCTAAGTGCAAATATTTATTTGAGGACAATCCTAATACCAGGCCCAGCCGTACAGGCAATCACCATGGCACCATGATGTAATATTGATGGACGAACAATTAAACAATACCATAGCTCTACTACAAAGACTATGACCACAAGTAACCAAGTCCCAAATTTGGAAGTATGATCACGAGTTTAGAAGGTAGGATGTTTTGGTACAGTCCTCCCCTCCCCATGCTCTAAAACTATCCATTCAAGTCATGTATGAATCATATACCAGTAACAAGTCACGCGAGCTAGTACTACATGCTATCATAGAGTCCCTAAACACGAATTTCTCATGTCAGATACTGTACCATATCATTATCATCCATCGTGTCCGTGTCCTGTGGTCTATTATGTCAATGAACACGAATATGATATATCGCAATGCCTAGGGTTGATACCCGATATCAATATACTGACATTGGTGCCCGAGTAACCCTCGGACGCTAAGTACCAACTGATCCTACATCCATAATATCTATAACAAGAAATAAAATACAACAACAAAAAATAATAATAAACTGGAATATTGGTAAGGTACACTTGCCTGTAACCTCTGACTGCGCATATGTCTGACCAACTCCAAAGTTCTCGTTACTCTCGTCATGTCCATCTATAATAAATATTCTATTATTAATAACTCACTACCACTCACCTTATATATACTTACCTTATACAGACCTTAATAATATACTTATACCAAAACTAGTCATATTGATTACTCTACTTAATATAACATATATAGTATTAAATCTACCTATAAAAGTAATATATTATTAACATAAAAATATCACTTTGAATTTTGTAAAAATAATTGTAAATATTTTATAATAATAATTAGTATATTTTATTCATAGAAATATTTGTGTACAAGTCTTGTATTGACTATACATCAATATGCATAAACTTGTTCCATGGCTTGGCTTCCGAAACGACAAATTTTTAATAAATATTAATTCTAGAAAAATACTATTAATTATGTAAAAATGGTATTTTTCTTATCAAAATATGCATAACAATTATTTTGTATACGAAGTTTCAAATCAATTGAACACATAGAACTCATAGATTTTGGTGTTTTGATAATACGGTGAAATGTCCGAATTTTTAATAAATAGTAAACGAAACCAAAACACTATAAAAGTATATACGATGGAAATCTTAGGAAGTCTAGTTTCTTACTCAAAAAACATACGGTCAAAGTGGCCCGAATGTAGATGAAAATTGGCTCACAACAGAACTGGTTTATTTTGGACACCTTTCTGTAGAACGGACGCCCCGGCCAAACTGTTTGGAACTGTGTGAATAGCCAATTGGACATAAAAATAGACACATAGGTCTTTATACTAGTTTTAGTTTCTTGAAAAGATGAGATCGGAAATTACATAAAACCCTAGTTGTAAAATAGCATACCTGCTGGAACGAATTCAAACTTGGATCCCGAACTTCGGTTGACTTGTAGGGCTATTTTGGTGTACTATAAGAGATTGTGAACGTATGAGGGGTTGATAGAATTGTAGAGGGTTTCGTTAGCTTCACAACGATGTGGAGTGTCATGGGAGGTCAAAAATGGGTCAAAACTGTCGGTACACCACAAGGTGCTGTTGGCAACCAAGGCTGGGAGGAAATTTTAGATTTAGAACTTTTGGAGGGAAGTAAAAATTAAAATATTAGGTTAAAATATAATGTTTGAGGCTTATATATGTTAGAGTTTGTCTAAAGAAGATTTTAGAAAAGTTTGGTGAGATTTGGTTACACCATTTGAAAGATATGCATATTTGAATCATTGGATAATTAATGGGTTTCCTAATTTATAAAGTCAATAGTGGGTTATTTCAAATCTATTATGGCAGTACAAAATCCTATAAAAATCATTGTATATTCACCCATATTAATTATGTTAACCTATTATAGGCTCAACCAAGGCTAATTGAACTAGTTCTAGGCCTATAGGGTTTATGGAATTGAAATTGACTCTGAAAAGCTATTTAATGGGTCTTTTGTGTCATTTGAAAATAAATAGCACATGAAAACTCAATTGAGTGGGATACCATTGGCATGTGTGTAGTAGACTCAAAATAGGTCAAAACCATATACTGGGTCAAATGATTTGGATTGGGGTTGAACCTTAATTGCTATTTAGAAACTAGTCAAATTTTACGGTAGAGACGAAAATGACTATTTTACCCCTAAAGTTGTACATGAAAAATATAGCACAAGGGAATATATTTGGATAGGATATGATATATCAAACTGAAGGTGGACTCATCTAGAATATGATGATGGGACTAGATTTGAGAAATTTATAATTGTTGTGCTTCAAAATTAAAGCTATGGTAAAGTAATACAATAGTCATTATTGATCATAAAATATAGTTTAATATTAAATATACATATTAAATAAATGAAAATAATTAAAAAATAATATCCAAAAATTAGGGGGCTTACAAGTAACGTAACTGAAACGATATGATCTGACCTGTATAGGCCACACACAAAAATATGTAACACCACAGTCCCAAAATACGTAGGACTAGAAATCGCATATACATGCCAGCTACGTATCAAGTGGACTCTAGCCCAGTTTGAATACATATAAGCTGTATAGTAATGACTATTTATCTAAATAACTCAATAATTTCTCTAACTCTTAGTCTACAGTATTATAGAATATAAGAATTAACAAGATATAATATAGTATGCACCACATGCTACATTTGTTCGAATAGACTCGAAAGAATAACTTGAGTCTACAAATACTAGGCTAACAAACAGAATATAAATAAATAGAGATGAATATATAACCACAATAGATACCTGAAACAGTAAATAGCAACCATCATGATCAGCAACCAACTCCGCTCAGTCGAATACCTGGAGAGATCACCAGGTCCTCAGGGGACATAGTAAGGTACATAATATACATGCCAAATAACAGTAAAAAACATATCCATATAATGAAGGGTAACTACCATAATCTTATAAGTACACAATACAGTTGAGGACAATCCTAATACCAGGTCCAACCAAACAGGCAATCACTCATGGCACCATGTCGTGATACCAACGAGTGAACACGAAACAAATCCAAGGCTCTGCTATAGAGACCGAGGCACACACAAATAACCAAGCTCCATACGTTCACGAGTCATGACGACCAGGTACTTTAGTAGAGTCCTCCCTACCCCATGCTCTAGAACTATCCAGTCAAGTCAAGTATGAATCATATACAAGTAACAAATCATGCAAGCTAATACTCCATGCTATCATAGAGTCCATAGCTACAAATATCTCATGTCAGACTCCGTATCAAGTCACCATCATATATCGTGTCTGTATCATGTGGTCCATTATGTCAATGGACATGAATTTAACATATCGTTATGCCTAATATTGATACTCGATATATATAAATAGACATCAGTACCCGAATACTAATCGGACGCTAAGTACCAACTATGCCTACGTCATGATATATACGAAGATAGAAACAAGAGAACAAAACAAAGAAAGGAACATGTACCGAAAACTTGGCAAGGTACAGTTGCCTACAACTTCTAACTAAGAAAATGACGGTCCGGCTCCAATGTCCTCGCTACCTTCGTCACGTACACCTATAATAAATATTCTACTATTAATAGCACACTAATAACTTACCATATATAGACTATAATAACATCTATATACCAAAACTAGTCATAAGGACTATTCTACACAATATAACATATATGGCACTAAACCTACCTATAAAAGTAATATTTTAATAATATAAAAGTATCATATTTAATTCTAGAAAATTAATTATAAATATTCTATAATAATAATTAATATATTTTATTCATAGAAAAAATGTATACAAGTCTTGTATTGATTCTGTATCAATATACTTAGACTTGTTCCATAGTTTGGCTCCTAAAATGACAAATTTTCTATAAATATAATTTCTAAAAAAATAGTATAAAATATGTAAAAATATGTTTTTCTTATCGAAACATGCACAACAGTTATTTTGGACAAGTTTCATGAAGTTCTGAAACATATGGACACGTAGAATCTATGAATTTTTGGTGTTTCGATATTACGGTGATAAGTCCAAATTTTATGAAAATAGTAAACCTCAGTAAAATACTGCAAAATTATATTCAATGGAAATGATGTCTAGATTTTTACCAAAAATATGAAAGTGGTCCGGAAGTTGACGAACTTGTACACGAAAGATTTGGTTCAGTCTGGACATCCCCTATTTTAAAATTTTGCATATTGCCCTCACGAACTCAGGGTCGGCTCTGACATCCCCCACTAGCTTAGGGGGTAGTACCATAAGAAGGGGTGATAATATGAGTGACGCAGGGTATGATGGAAGCCCAAAGGAATCAGACTAAGATCTTACAATAGTCTATGGACAGAGTAACCACCCCACAGCCGAGAATAGGAAATGTGAAGAGTTTCAAGGATATGAGGCCAATAGATTACAAAGGAACTGAAGGAGCATTATATGCAGATGAGTGAATCAAGAATGCCGATACCCTTCTTGGAGCTAACAAATTACCAAATGATTTACCGATGGAGGCTGCAAGGCTACAAATGAAATACTTGGCTCGTACTTGGTATAGAAAACTATAGGCCCTGAAAGCAACTCTAGGGGGGTGAATAGAAGCAACTTATCCTCTAATAAATAATAATCGAAGTAATATTCACCAATATAAAATTTAGCAAGTAAATGAGATATAAGTGAAGATAGAAATCATAAACGCAAACACCATGATGTATACTGGTTTTTCTTGTAGAGGACTAATCCTGTCCCAGGTACTCTTGTATGGTGTTAAATCCACTATACTAAAATCACTTTATAGCACAAGCTTTGATCCGAAGCGCTTGTCGACTTTCTTACAAACACGTGCTTTGATCCGAAGAGCACGACGACTTCACTCTCTCAAGTAGATATTGAATTCCAAGCCTATAACTCTTCTAAAAATTTTTTAACCAAGATCGTACTTGGCACTAGAAGGATTATGATAGCTTGGGAATAGGAAGATTAAGGCTCTAAAAATATAAGGCTTTGAATAAAGAAGAGAAGGAAGAATGATTTGATGAAAATGAATGAAAACTCATCTTTATTTATAGGATTTTTGGTGACCGAGTTCGGGCAGAGTTCAATTCCTAAACGTTTATAATTTCGAACGTTGGAACCCTATTCTCGTGGAGGAACGAGAACTTAGGGTTACTGGGTCAAGGAGACCGAGTTCGGTTAGGAAGCGAGTTCGTCCCGAGTTTGGTTTTCAATTTTCCATAATGTTGGGTTTGGTTTTTTTTTGGTTTAGTGAACTTGGATTTTGACTGAAACAGGCTTGGGTTTTGGTCTCTTTAGTGGGCTGATAAATTATTGGAATAGGTAGGCTAATTTGAGTGGAGTAGATACATTTCCTAGTTGCCAAGTGTGAATCGGTATACAGAAAGTCCTTGACTGAATAAAATCAAAATACATAAACAAATTGAAATGGCCAAGCTACTAACTTTCCAACAAATATTCCTGAGTGGCAGCAGTAAATTCATTCATGTAATACAGGTGCGCTAATGCTGCGACATAATGGGATGTTGTATGTTCATATATAAAAATGATGCGATATGATGAAATAAGAAATGTTGAAATGATGAGTCTTGGGATTGATATATCACCAAGTGAAATGATGGTAAGGGTCAAAATGTTAAGTAATTGAATGCAGCTTTGGATGAAATAAGATGATAAAATGTTGGCTTTATTTACTTCCAATATTTTACCATGCAATTTATGCTTATAATCGAGTCGTATATGCATCTGCATGGTCATGGACAACTTGTGCACAAGGTTTGAGAGGGTTTCCTCGAACAATGCCTGGGGCACTGGGATCGATTCGGCCTAGGGAAAACATTGGTCGTGCTATGGTGGCACGAGATAATTGTGGGACTTCCATGAGGCTTGCAACCTATGGTGGAATCGCGCACTATGAAGTCCTATATGACATAAAGTATTGCGGGATATTCGTTGAGGCTAACTACCTGCTTTGAAATGGTGTGTCGTAATACCATTGGTGATGTCCTTTATGGTACAGTTTTCACCAACAACCATGTAGTCTTAATGTATGTTAACAAATGTCTTATGCAGGTGGTAAGTATATTATATCATGTATCTTATGCATGGATGATAAAGTCGGCCATTGGTAAGAATTATGTTGAAATGCAATGTTATATGTTATTTACTGCTTTCGCTGTGCTAATAGAATTGGATTATCATTCAATACTACATGTTTTACATGCTTTTAATACATTAATTGAATATGAATTGTTAATCGACCCTAGTTTCTAATAGAAAGACCATCTTGATAAATGTTTGCTTACATGAATATACGTGTTGGTTTAGGTGAGTAGACTAGTTCTGCTTACCCAATACACAATAATATACTGACCTACGTCTCAATAGGCTTTTCCACAAGTATTTGGAAAATTGTATTAAGCTCATGTATTTTTAGTGTTATTTTTATATTTAATATATTTATCAATAGATATTTTTTTTCCACTATTATATTTTATCATTAAATACTCTTTTTTGTGGCTTTGATTTTAGGAGCATAAGAAATACAAATTTCTCGAAACGTCCTTCATATGTTTTGATCTAGATAAGTCTACCTTTATTTTGATATATTATGTCCTACTCAAACATGTTCTCTTGTGCTCTACTTTTATTGCACAACTTTTGGGTTAATTTAGGCCATTTTATCATCTACCGTAAATGTGTCGTATCTCCAATTTGATTTCGGGACAACTCGATTCAAACCATTCTTTCCAATATATGATTTTGACCTATTTTGAGTCTACTACACACATACCAATGGTGTGCCACTCAATTGAGTTCTCATGTGCTATTTATTTTTAAGTGACACACAAGACCCAAATATTAGACTTTTTGAACTCAATTCGATCCGATTAATTCTACCGACCTAAAACTAGTCCAACTAGGGTTCGTAGAGCCTATTATAGATTAATTTTTGATTAATGTTTATATTAATTCCACCGACCCAAATTGACCCAAAACTAACCTATTAGACATATTTTAGATTAATTTTTATCGATTAAGATGTAGTCCGATTAATTCAAATCTATTTTTAAACCAACCCAAAATCTACTTTCCTAATTTGGATTCTAATTTAAATCTATCAGGACATATCTTGGTGTATCATTTGATTTAACTATCAAATCCTAACCATATCTCACCAAACCAAATCCTAGTGAATCCCAACACTTTAAACTACCATATCTTATATATTCTCCCCACAGAAACATATTCGTCCCCTCTCTTTCTTACGTAAACCAGAACGGCCCCCCTTCCTTCTTCTCTGTGAGCACCAGTTTTTGGCCGAACAAAAACTCCCCCTTTGGCCAACTTTTTACCCCTTCCACCTTCTTCACAGCCACCCCAAGACCTCTCCCCTTCACCCTAGCAAGCCCCGAGGCAACCTAGCATCCATTGGTGGTCGGCACAACCCTAAAATCGAGCACAACTCAGTCGTACCCAAAATAACACCTATAGTAGGTTCGTCTTCTTTGCGCATGTGTTTGCTTGACTTTTAATTATCTTCTTGTCATGAAACCAACTCTAGCGTGTAGCCCTACATGTCCTCTACTCTCCCATAAAATTTTAGGGCACGGTTTGTCTTCGTTTGGTCGGTGCACACGTTCTACGAAAACGTGTCCAGGCTGAACCAATATTCTCGTGCGGTGGTTTTCATCTCTTTGGATCGCTTTTTGACACCAAGAAAATACTTGGTAACGATCCTAACTCGTCCCTCTACATCCTCAGTCAATTAGATTTATATATCGTTGAAGTTTTTATATATATTTGCTTCCATCTCCATAGGGCAAGTATTTAAACATCAAAATTTCATTGAACCTAATATTGCTTTGAACTCAAAACTCGATAATAAAAGTCTATGATGTCAAACTTGTGCTCCTTCATATAAAATCATATTTTCCAATATTTATTGATTTATTCCAAAATTTAAAAATATTAATTTTATAGTTACTTTTGGTTTCAATCTAATCGACAAGTTGGCCATATTATGCTACTATGTTGATATGTTTACTAGATGCATATTTTCTTTATAAATATTATGATTAAATAATGTTAATAAATATTTTAGTAAATTTTTCTAAAATTAATTATTTTTATTTTTATTTAAAAAATATTATTTTTATCTAGTAGCATGATGATGTATGTATTAGACATGATTTTATATATATATATATATATATATATATATATATATATATATATATATATATATATATATATATATATATATAGAGAGAGAGAGAGAGAGAGAGAGATGGCTAGAATATGTTGTCGCTTTTTTTTAATAAATATATATATAAATAAATATTTTCCAGAAAAAATATATTTATTTACAGAATTTAAAGTGATTATTTTTATATTATAAAATATTATTTTTATGTTGGCATGATACTACATGAAGTGGGTATGTTATATGTAGTTGTAAACTAGTTAGCTAGTATATATAATAGAGTCTATAAATAGTATGTATATTTATGGTAGATATGTTTGTAACTCCACTTTCCTATTTTAGAGAAATTAAAAAAAATCTAATAATAATAAGTTTAGTTTTAAATAATAAATATTTTGATTTATACTTATGGAGGGAAATTAGTTAAAGCAGGAATTATTTTAAAATTTTGAAAGTTTGTTGTAACAAACTTTGGGGCCCACCACTTAATTTTCTAACTAATTTTTATCAAATCTTGCAATAGTGAAAAGGAAGAGGGGGTTTGTGTAAACTTTCTTTAACAGGAGATGCTGATTTGTAAATTATTCAGAGCGCGCGGGGGGGGGGGGGGGGGGGGGGGGTTGTGCAAAATTGCACTTTTTCTTTTTATAACCGACTGAGGAGAGAGAAGATCTCAGCTCAGTCTCATTTTCTACTCGATTCTTTTCCGAGAAGCTTCTTCCCCAATTTGGGTTGCCTAACCCTAATTCGAACGACTGTGGGAGAGGAGATTCCGACGACGGCGCGGTAGCGATGGCGATCTCTTCTCTCTGGGTGACGAGCGACGGCGCGGTGGCGATGGCGATCTCTTCTCTCTGAGTGACGAGCGACGGCGCGGTGGCCGATTGTACTCCGACGAGGGCGAGTTTCTCTTCGGCCGCTCCTACAACAGTGACGGTGAGGAGCTAACCCCTTTTTCGTGAACTTTTAAGCAATCGATTCTTTGATCAATTTGTTCTTCACGCCTAGTGGTTGATATTCGAATTTCTTATAATTTCTTACTTCAATCCTTCGTTCGGATATAGAAACATTGTCCCAAAGTTTCTGTCGACCTAGATCACTCGTCTTCAGGAAGAACAAACGATTGATGGTGAGTCTCGATTTATATTCATATTTGTAAGTTTGAATGCCTTATAGCTTTGGACTCTTATTGTTGGTTTGAATGCTAGATCATTAGACCTTGATTCTAGAGATTGATTCCTTGTCTGAAACACCTGCTCTATAGCCGATCTCGGTTTGGGTAAGTTTCATGCTTGAACTGATGATATCCTTGAATAATTCTATAGATTTGTGTAGATCGGTTGCTAGGTTGGAATTGTTACCTCTGTTTGGTTGAGGGAGAGTTTTTGATCTGTTTTGTACTATTCGATACGTTATTGCAGTGAGTCCGAGTGCTACTTGAATCCTCGGACCGTGTCCAACACTGTGGACGTGTCCTGAACTTTAGGACTCTTTCCCAGGGATTATGCTATCTTTTTTTCTATTCTAAGCTCTTTTTTTTGCTGTGGGTAAGTTCGGGTGGAGTGTCCAGGACCAGGACCGAGTTAGGAAATGTTCGTGTGTATGTTGCCAACCGATGTTCAGATCTGGGTACATGGCCGAGACTTTGACTGTGTCGTGTTCGCGTATATTGCTTGTGATCGTGTCCGAATTATTTTAGTTGTGTCAGGAGTCCAGACTGCAAGCAATTTTGTGTGCCAGGACTAGTAATGTGCAGAGTCGGCTAGGGAATTTAGAAGGATCGGGGTTCCTTTCATGTATCATTTGAATTCATTCTTTTAGAATTTCAATATGGTTGTATATTTTGATTTTGAAAATTTGTTAAGTTGTATTAACATTTGGGATGTTAAGTAGATTTCCTTTTCTCATTTTGAGCCTATGGGTCATTTGATTTAACCTGAGATTATATGTATCAGTGTTAGGTCATTTGATTTAAACTTGAGATTGCATATGCAATGCTTGGTTTGGATTGATGAATCTAAATTTTCATATTAGTGTTGTCACTAGAGCAGAGTTTTCATATCAATGCTTGGTTCAGTGATGAACCTAGAATTTTATATTCATGTCTTGGTTCAAGATTGAGGACTGGAGATCCATATATCAGTTAGCCTTTCCCATAGGAATCTTTTGGTTGATTTAGCAAATACTTTCATGATTATGTTAGGGTTTAATTGATACATGAAATCAATTTGTATTAGATAATGATATTCTAGGTTTACATTTCTGAGAGGGTGATCTAGAGTGTATTAATAATAATTGTAGATTAAGTTAAATAAATATGGTTATAACTCAACCAACTAGTGTATTTTTTATATTAAACTCTTATATATATATATATATATATATATATATATATATATATATATATATATATATATATATATAAGTTACAAAATGAATAAATTGGAATTATCTAGACTTTGACCAACTTGCACTTAATAAAACAGGACATCCAGCTCCCTTGATTACCGTACTTTTCCCGGAGCAAGGCAAGTTCTTTTCTACGATTTTGTGCATTTACATATCTTGTACCTTTCTTGTGACACGTCATGGCACGATATCTTGTATCCCTGTATTTCCTGTTCTTGTACTTACTTGTGTCGGGTGGGAAAATACACTAGCCATGTAACCAAACCCCGGTTACTATATTTATGTATATAGCTTAGGCCTCGCATCGTGCACGCGGGCGCTGAGCTGTACCATATTCATGTACTCATGTACATGCTCCTGTACTCACCCCAGCCGGTCACATAGGTTAATTATATTTCAAATACGGTACACTTGTTATGTCTTGTACTTCAAGATTATAGTTTCATCCATGTACATTATATTTCATGTACTTTACATTTCCTGTACTTTATATTCCTGTACTGTGGTTCCTGTACTTTACTTCATGTACTTACATTTCCTGTACTTTCCTGTTCATTTCCTGTATTTCATTTTAATATACTTTTGTACTCATTTTTATATCATGTTCTTGTTCATTACCTAAAACTGTACTTTGCTCCACTCCTGACTAGGATATGTTACAGGTGAGTTGGAGGCTCTGTGTGATACCTATTATGGCCGAGAGCCGATAGATGCAGTAGAGCCAGCTGGAGTTGCTCTTGACTTAGAGGCTGCGGAAGCCTAGCATATTACCTTAGCAGTTTATATTTTCTTGTATTTTGAGACTAGTAGACTTTAATTTTATTTGCTGGAATGTAATAATTCTGAGACATGTACTTTGATTCTGGGATACGTTTATAGATGCTGTGATTTGTTCTTGTCATGATTATCTGGTTAGATTTCCCTAGATTGGTACAGCTTACTTCGTCGTGTCTAACGACGAAGGCTGGGCATGTCCGAATCGTGTCCGATTATTCGGGAGCGGGTCATGACATGTTTTTAGTGGTGGCCCATGCAGGTCGATCCTAATAGTACCTAGGTATTAGTGTACTATTGGGGGACTTGATTAAACTATAAAAACTTGAATCAAAGCATAGAAAATCGGGTACATCGGGTATACATGAATATTATATAAACATTTATATTTTCTTGTAGTTTAGGTTTTTATCAATCACGAAGTTTCTTTTGTTGTAGGATGGTTACTACGAGGAAGACCGCTGATCAGTCGGGAGTTGCAGGCAGCTCAGATCAGCCTGCACCAGACGTTCCGTTAGATCAGCTTCCGCCACCACCTCTTATCTTTCCTCCGCTACCCCCGACGATGACTTTTGACGGCGCTCAGGTGATGGCCATGTTCCAGCAGTTTATGGAGGCCCAGAACCACCAGACAGCATATTTTTGGGCGACGGTAGTGGATGTGCTCAGGACCAGAGAGCCGGCAGCACCAGCACCTGTAGCACCTCCAGCACCAGCAGTACCGAGACCAGGGACTACCAGAACCTTTGCCCGATAGACTTTTAGGGCAACGAGGGGATTGTTTATGCGGATGAGTGGCTGGAGAACGTGGAGAGGACACTGAAGATGGCGCAGATCCCGAATGACCTAAAGGTGGAGGTGGCGAGCATGCGACTCTTTGATTTGGCCAGGGCTTGGTACCGGGAGGAGCCCCAGTTGGTGGAGCCCCAGGTTTTTTGGACAGATTTTAAACTCTGTTTAAGGAGAAGTTTTTCCATAATGTGGAGCGGGATGAGCTTAGGATGCAGTTTGTGACGCTGCAGCAGGGGGCCATGACAGTTGTAGAGTACACTTCAGAGTTTACTAGACTCAACAGGTTCGTGGAGAACCTAGTCAGAGCACCAGAGGACAGAGCTTGGAGATTCAATAAGGGTCTCACCAGGAAGCTGCGGCATGCAGTGGCTATTAGTCATTCGACGACGTATACAAGCATCCTCAAGATTGCTCAGGCTGTAGAGAAGGAGGCAGAGCCGAAGCTGAAAAAGGATCGGGATATTTGCAGCAGCAGTTTCCAGGCACCAGCGAAGAGAGTCCAGACTCAGATTCTGGCGAGGCCACAGCAGCCGGCACAGCAGCATTACCGTCAAGCCAGAGCTCCTACACATCAGCCTCAGAGATGGCAGTAGGCAGTTATTTGCGCATTCTGTTATCGGCCGGGACACCGCTTCGACGAGTGTCGCAAGAGGCTCGGACTCTGCTTCTTCTGCGGATCAGACGTACACCAGATGAGGGACTGTCCATAGGCTGTAGCTCGACTGACAGGAGGACCTCGAGGAGCTGGAGGACCACCACCTGTATCACCCAGAGCTCTACCAGCTGCACCACAGAGGGTACATGCTTTACCTACTCAGCAGCAGCATTTTGCATAGCACCAGCAGCAGTATTTTGCACAGCACCAGCAGCAGAGGGGACCACCACAGTAGGGACATGTAGGAGCATAAAAAGTGCTTCATGGAATGAGTCAAAGAGATAGAAGCATTCCACTCAACATGATATATTGTTACAGGCTAATCGCTTTACGCCAGGGTCAAGCCAATAATTTTACGCCAGGGTCAAGCCAATGGTTTTACGCCTAAGACAGGCTAACCACTTTACGCTGGGCAAAGCTGTCAAGTCTTACATTTAGTGCAAAGTCTGACATGAAGATTTAATGATGACATATATCACAGAATTCGAAGGGATTTATTTTACACAGAGACCAATGTTGTCGTTTAGTATGTGGACTGAGCTATTTTTACGTTCACAGTATGGCTTCTTTTACGCATGGAGACTGTATGAGTTTTTACACTCGAAAGTTGACGTGTGCATAAAGTTTATTTGGGCTACTTTACGCTCAAGGTTGTTTAACAACCACTTTACGCGGGAAGTCCATGTCAGGGCTATTTTATGCCTAGTCTACTACTTTACGCTCATAGTATTTTAGGTTGTTTTTACGCCCTATTCTTCTTCACCAATTTGAAACGTGGTTTGCCTACATGGCTTTCATGCCACACATCTCGAAGAACGTGTGTACGTGCATCTTATTCTTATTGAAATGATGGGACACGTGTCAACGTATGCAGAGGGTGACTTCGATCATGGATGGCAGTTATTAGCGTAAAGACAAAACTTTTGCTGAGTTTTTACGCACAAGAAGCCAAGTCTATAAATAGACTTATTTTTCTCATATGAGACACACAGAGAGAGAGAGGAGAGAATACATAGAGATTAGAGCCCAGAGACTTTGATTTTTCGGAGCATTCTTCTTCAACTTTTCTTCCAGAACAGAGTGAAGGAAAGCATAAAAGCATTCGGCCTCGCCATCAGTGCCCAAGTACGTCGATACCTTTCTGGTGACTTAGTTCTTCCAACTGTTCATCTTCTAGCAGTGATCTTCATCATCATCGTATGGTCCAAGGAACAAAGTGATCATTTACAGATCAGACTTCCATAGCAATACTTCCCAGAATCAAATTTGTACTTCTTGTACTTTTTCTTGTTTTATTTTCAAAATTTGATTTCCAGGCATTTTGTTAAGTAAAACAAAAATGGCAGACCTTCTCCTCTGACGAGGAGGCAATTGCTCAATATGATGATGTGTCGATTGGATCGACAAAGAAGACTCTGGTTGTACACTTCGACCAGACTGTTTATGAAGAGATGCTCCAAACTGGGGGTGGTTCTCGCTGCTCCAATATTCAAAAATCTCGCAAAGCACGAAAAGTTTGGATTCCTAAATCCAAAATAGCTTCTGATCTCTGTGTTGCTTCTGATGGCAAGGGAATCCTTCCCACTCCTGTCGTAGGGGCTCCCGTTCGTAACGAGGCAGTCCTTACTTCAGCGTTGCACTCTAAGTATGGCAAGTTATCTCCCGTCTATGACGGTGAAGATAATCAGGTTTTACGCCCAGTGGGTAAAAACCAAATTTTACGCTCAATACATAAGAACGAGTCTCCCATTTGTAATGAGGCAGACTCTAATGCTTGTACTTCTAAGTATAAAAATAAGTCTTCTGTTTGTGATGTGGTAGACACACAAAAATTACGCTCTTCGCGTAAAGGAAAATCTCTCATCTGTGACGTGGTAGATAATCAATTTTTACGCTCTACGCATAAAGGTAAGTCTCCTGTCTGTGACTGTGTAGATAAAATTCGCAACGATGTTTTTACATCTAATATAAATGTACCTAAATGCGTACAGCATAAAAATATTGTTGGTAAAGCTTCAGTTCTACACCAACAGCCTTCTTATACTGCTCTATGCAAAGTACCAAACCTACAAATCACACGTAATAAAAATGGAGTCCTTCGTGCTCAAAAATCTCAAGATTTGTGCACACAACTCCAAACGCGTAGAAATGTACAGTTTGGTTCTACAAATGCAGCCAGTAATCTTCTTTATACACAAGGGACTAAACGTTTTGCTACCCCAAATGTAATAAAGAAGACTACTCCTTCTACTCCTTCTGATTTACGTGAATTGCTAATACAAAAGCGTAAAAATAGACAATCTCCCGTGACACTCCCCCAAGAAAATCATCACTGTGAGTATCACCAGATTGTGATCAAATGTTGTTGCTCGGCTTCCAAACGGTCAGTTTTTGATCGATTGAATTTTAATGTGCCCCAACAACAAGCTGATGAGTTGTCATATGCATCAGTCAACATGGCATCTCACACCAACAGAGGACGATGTCCTAGACGGAACACATCCCAAACCCCAGGTCAACAACAATTCAACAGACTTATTGATTATTTTGAAGGAGTATATCAGAATACTCGATCAAGAAGACAAAGACAATTACAGACTTCTGATTCTGAAGCTGGAGGTACTCAATCTCTTGAGTCCGAAACTGATAGTGTTGATTCATACTTCTATACTAATCCTTATGTATCTTCAAGAGAGGTTGAATCCTACGCTATTGGAGACGAACCAGAGATGCCATCTGTTAATACAGAACAACGTCTCACTGCCGTTGAGCAATCATTGAAAGACATGCTTAACATGATGCAAAGCATGCACCAGATAATAATGGCTCAGCAAACTGCTCAACCAGCAATTGTAACACCGGTTCAAGTAGCAGCACCAACTCAAGATAGCCAAGGGGTTGATATACCTTTAAATATCCAAGAGCCTGTTGTTAACCAAAATTTTATATCTCCAGATCCCATCATTCCAGAAGTTGTACCATCTCCGGTGGAGATTATGGTACAACCAACAACTTTTCAATCAAATGTGCTTCCACAAACCGGCGAAGCCATTCAAGCAGTGCACGAGCTCAAAGCACAGTTTGAAGTTTTGAAGCAAAAGGATCAACTCCAGAGGTTAGGGATTAAGCAACCTTATCCTCCTCATTGGAATGATGTACCCTTTCCACCGAAATTCAAGCCACAGTCAATGGTATTGTTTGATGGAAAGGCTTCTTCTAGTCAGTATATCAATTACTTTGATATTATGACTGTACATTTGCAGAAAAATGATGCTCTTCTCACTCGAGTATTCATTGGGTGCTTAATGGGTTCAGCTTACGGCTGGTATCGTAGTTTACCCGATAATTGTATTTCGTCTTTTGACGAATTTAAGGTAATGTTTCTCTTCCGTTTCTATGAAGGAGGTTTGGACATGAACATGTCCTCCTTAATAGAAATCAAGCAAAAGGAGAAAGAAGATACTTGGACGTTCATTGAACGTTTCCGACAGGCGACTTTAAAGATGCCCCCTGGTATGCCAGATTCAGCGCTGATTGATACATGTAAGATGAATCTGCGACCATCCATCGCTGTCTTCACGGGTTCCCAATTCACAGATTGGGCTTCGTTTATCATAGCAGCAGTTTCTGTCGAGACCAATGGTAGGTTGGCTCGTGAACATGGGATGATTTTTGCCTCTGAGGATAAAGGAAAGAAAAGTAATCCTGGTAATAATTCCAGCAATCGTAATATGAAAGGAAAAGACACTCTTATGGTCAATCTTTCCAAGAATAAAATGATACCGAATAATCAAGAATCTTTCAGGCAAAAAGAAGAATACTCTTTTGACGAAAGTGATATCCCAGGGATATTCCAATGTCTGGTGAAGAGTGGCAAACTCCAGATTCCGGAGCCAAAGAGGCCTAATAAGGTAAATCTGACTGACAACCCCAAATATTGTATCTATCATAGATACATTAATCATCCTACCAGTGCTTGCTATGTTTTGAAAAAGAAAATCCAAGAGCTGATAAATGGTGGTGCTATCGCTTTAACCAATGATGACCATACGGTTACAACAAATATGGTTTCTCTTCAATTTGGGGATTTTCCTCCACAACAAATACCAGATGGAATTGTCCCAATTTCGAAGGCGACGATGAAGATTGTGAATATCCCGCCTGCCAGGGAGGAAAATGAAGGGTTGTTGCCTCTTACATTAAAGAAGGGTGAAATTATGTGGGTACATCCTGACTTAGTACCTGAAATGGAAGATGAAAGTAAAACTTCAAAATCCAAGAAAGGTAAGAAAGTCAAAACCTGCAACATGAGACATTTATTCCTCATTCTCCTGTAGTTACAGAGATCCCTTCTTCTTCCTCTATGGAACCACCTGTTGAAAGTCCACTGCCTACTCACTTGTACAGTCAGCAATCTGTCCTTCTTATGAAGAAGATGGGTTATGACTTTCAAAAGGCAGAAGGTTTGAATTATGATAAAGGAATATGACTTTCTTTACAAATTCAAAATCAAAAATCTACTGTTGTATTAGGTTTTGAGGTTCCTCATAACAATCCTCACAAGAAGAAGGCTAAGGAAAGGAAGATTAAATCCTGCAATATGGTACTTCCTTCTTCTGAGTCTGAAGAAAAAACTTTTGCTGGTACAAGATCTGGAAAAAAGTACCACAAAGATTATGAGGGATCCTCTAAAGAAGCTGAGAATGTTGAAACACCATCAACTCAACCGTCTCTTGCTCCTGCTGTGGTTGAAAAGGGGAAACAGAAAGCGGTACGCTTCGACGTCCCGTTGAAGTCTACTTCCAGTCATGGGGTGGTGATGAAACCCTATAAATTTGATATTCTAGCCTAGTTAGCTAATACTCCGGCTAGATTATCTATCTTCGAGTTGCTTCACCTTTCTAAAGAAAGTCGTGAAACTTTGAGTGAAGCTTTGCTGCAAGCTGATTCCTGCTTAGCTCAACTCAAGACTTCTGACAATATACCAGTATCATGTCCACAATATCATAGTGTGATGGAAGCAATTCCCAACATCACCTTTACACAAGAAGATATGTTGTTGAAGCATAACAAGCATGACAGACCTTTGTGCTACACTGGGTATATTGAATCCATTGAAGTTGACAGAATTTACATTGATCCTGGGTCTTTCATTAGCATAATTCTTCAAAGTATGCTAAGACCATTGAGGATTCCTACTAGTGATCTGACCTACACTAGTACCACAATAGTTGGTTTTAACTCTAGAAAGAGCAAACCACTGGGGAAGATTCATCTGAAGATTCAGATTGGTGATCTTCGAACTTTGGCAACATTTTATGCTATTAACTCAGACGTATCCTACAATATTCTTCTTGGAAGACCGTGGTTACATGAGCATAACATCGTGCCTTCGACTCTCCACCAATGCTTCAAGTATGTGGATCCCCAAGGAGTTGTGAAGACTGAGTTTGCTGATATCAATCCTTTCAAGGGTGTCAAAGCCTATTTTTCCGACTCAAGGCTTTACAAACAAGAGCATGTGAAAGAGATATCAGATATGGCTGAAGATCAATCATCTGCTGAAGATCAGTCTATTAACGAAGATCCGCCAGAAGAGCAACCTTTGAATATCAAAGTTAAAGGGCGAATCCAACCTCACCCTGTCAACAATCAACCTTTGATGATCAAGGTTAAAGGAAGAACTCAAGCTTCATCTGAGGAATCAGTGAATGTTCCTGCTAAAAGCCAAGTTCAACCTCTTGTGATCAAAGTCAAAGGGCATACTTTTCGTACGAATGATCCAGAACCTCTATTGATTGTCAATCTTGGCAAATCTACGCAGAAGACGGATGATAGTCCACTAGTGATTAATCCGAAGCATAGCAGTCAAATTGTAAATGATGTAAATATTGATCATTCTATACTTTTTGATATCAATGAAGATTTCCTTTTCGAGTATATGGCTGTCAAGTTTATTAAAAGAATGACTTTATCTTCTGATAATCAAAGTCATCAATATAAAGACGACATAGACACAGAGAAAACCTTATACATTGACAATAAGAAAAATTCTTTTCCTCCTCATGTCGATGTTGGACCTTATGCTCAAAGGTTTCTAACATCTTCTCCCTATCTTCTTCCTGTAGCCGCTTCATCGCAAGCTTGTGTAACTTATAGACGTCATAAAGAATCTTATTTCGTGGTTCCGTCTAATAAAAAAAGCGCCAAATTGTGTTTGGCCTGGCTAGAAATATCCCTGTTGCTCAGACAGATGATTTGAGAGATAAAGATAAAGGAAGAATCCGAATTGACAGATATAGTCAATAATCTCTCAAGATTATCCAGAACATGGGATATGATTTGAAGACTATGCAAGGTCTCAATCAAGGCAAAGGTAGACGACTACCATTATGTGGTGATCCGTTTTACCAGAAAACTCGTCATGGATTGGGATATGATCCGTCCTACATGTTTAATAACGATATACAAGAAGAATTCTCTTCTAGCTCTTCACAATCATCAGATTCAGAAGAAGTCCAATTCATCGAATCCGATATTTCTTACTCCTCGTGTGTTAAAGGAGACTATTATGATGAATCTGAGCAAATATTTTTAGCTTACATGGTTCAAATTGATGATGAATCCGAGCCATTTGAGAATGATCCTTGGGCTCAACAGATGGACACTCAATGGAAACTTCGTTTTGAACAACGACAACCACCTACAGAGGACGAGATTGTCCAAATTGACGTTGGAGATGGAACTACGCCCAAACCAATATTCATCAGTAAGAATCTTTCTGAAAATGAAAAGGAAGAATTGATAAAACTGATCAAAGAATATATTAATTTTTTTGCATGGAGTTATGAGGATATGCCAGGTCTAGATCCCAAAGTTACTACTCATAAACTCAATATTCTTCCAAATGCTAAGCCTGTAAAACAACAGCAACGGCATTTTCGACCAGATATGATGGATGCAATTGAAGCAGAAGTCAAAAAGCTGATCACGTATGGTTTTGTTCGTGAAGAACAACCCACCGATTGGGTTGCCAACATTGTTCCTGTTATAATAAAGAACGGAAAAGTCCAAGTTTGCATAGATTTTCGAGATCTTAATGCAGCTTGTCCAAAAGACGAATTTCCACTTCCAATTACTGATGTCATGATAGACAATATATGTGGTTTTGAACGCATGTCTTTCATGGACGGATTCTTAGGATATAATCAAATAAAGATGCATCCAGAAGATAAGAAGCATACTGCTTTTCGTACACCCCTTGGGGTTTACTGCTATACGGTGATGCCGTTTGGTCTTAAAAATGCCAGTGCCACATATCAACGGGCCATGAGCAACATCTTTCAAGAACATGTACGGAAGACAGTAGAATGTTATGTAGATGACATTGCTGTTAAGAGTCGATCGAAAGGTGATCATATTCAAGACTTGAAGACAGTATTTGAATTGATGCGTCAACATCAATTGAAAATGAACCCTACTAAGTCGTTCTTAGGGGTTTCCAGTGACAAGTTTTTAGGATTTGTCATTACTTCTCAGGGTATCCATGTTGATCCTGACAAGGTTAAAACAATTCTTGAAATGCGTCCTCCACATAATTTAAAAGAACTCCGTGGCTTCCAAGGTCGCATTGTATATATATCAGGAGATTCATAGCCAATTTCTCTGGAAGATGCCAGTCTTTCTCCCGTCTATTAAAGAAGGGTGTATCATTTGTTTGGGATGAAACGTGTCAGAAAGCCTTCAATGACATCAAGCAATACCTTACAAATCCCCCTATTTTGGTACCTCCAGTGATAGGAAGACCATTTTTGCTATATGTTCGAGCTTTGGATCATTCACTTGGTGCTCTTCTTGCACAAAAAAGTGATATAGGGCATGAACAAGCAATTTATTATCTTAGCCGAATGATGGTCGGAGCAGAGCACAGGTATACTCCTGTAGAAAAGGAATGTCTGGCCTTGGTTTTTGCTGTCCAAAAGATAAGACATTATGTGACAGGACAGACTATCCATGTCATCTCCAGAATAAATTCCATTCGGGTATTGATGAGAAAACCAAGCATTCTTAACTCTAGGTTAGCTACCTGGGCGATGTTGCTCACTCCTTATGATATGGTTTATATACCTCAAAAATCAGTGAAGGGTCAAGCATTAGCTGATTTCTTAGCTGCTCATCCTATACCTGAAACATCAAAGTTATATGAGGACATTCCAGATGAAGTTGTGGATTACAATATGACTTTGAAAAATGACATTTGGCAATTATATTTTGACGGAGCATCACGGGTTGGACCTAAAGGTAATATTGTCTCTGGGGTAGGAATCGTCTTGGTTTCTCCTGACAAAATGGTCATATACCGTGCCTATTCTCTCAATGAACCATGCTCCAATAATGTAGCAGAATATAATGCTCTATTAATTGGTCTCCAAGTCGCAAAACAATTGAATATTAAATTCCTGGAAGCCTATGGAGATTCTTAGCTGATTGTTAATCAGGTTAGAGGGACTTATGAAGTCAGAAATCCTGATCTCATCCCTTATCATCAAGTGGTAGTCGAATTGGTCCTTTCATTCAAAGGATTCTTCATTGAATTCGTACCACGTTCTCAGAATATGGAGGCTGATGCTCTTGCTAGCCTAGCTGCAGACTTGGCTGTTCCAATCCGAAGACAAAATACAATTACTTTGTTGGACCGAGATTTATTCTATATCAAGAATAATTTGTGTATTGAACAGAGTTATACTACAGAATCAAGCTCTCAGCAAAGGGATTGGAGAACTCCATTTATTGATTACGCGGTTCATAGGATTTTACCTGAAGATCCAAAAGAAGCTGTATCAATTAAAAGACGATCATTTCGATTCTATTATGATTCATCTTTACATATGTTATATCGTCGCTCATATGATGGACTCTTGCTGCGCTGTCTCTCAGAAAGTGAAGCTAAACTGATACTCCGTGAGGCTCATGATGGCGTCTGTGGTGCTCATCAACCGGGTCCAAAATTACAGGACCGCATTCGAAGAATGGGGTATTATTGGCCTTCCTATGATAGCAGATGCTGTGGATTACGCCAGAAGGTGTAAAGTATGTCAGATTCATGCTGACTTTATTCACCAACCTTCTGAATTTCTATATCCTACAACAGCTTCCTGGCCCTTCGAAGCTTGGGGTATGGATTTCATTGGTCCTATTAACCCTCCTTCTGTTAAAGGACATCGATTCATATTAGCTATAACCGATTACTTTTCTAAGTAGGCAGAAGCAGTCCCCCTTGCTGAAGTAAAAATATCTAATGTGATCAGCTTCATCAAACATCATGTCATTTATCGCTTCGGGATTCCTCGACGAATAATTCATGATAATGGTCCATAATTTGTCAGTCAGGCATTTTATCGGTTCTGTGATAAGAATCAAATTCAAAATCTGGCTTCTATGGCTTATAATCCAGCTGCTAATAGTTTAGCCGAAGCCTTCAATAAGACGATCATTAAACTTCTCAAAAAGTTTGTCTCTTCTAATAAATGTGATTGGAATGATAAACTTGGAGAATGTTTATGGGCTTATCGAACAACAGTTCGGACTCCTACTGGTTTTACACCATTTTCATTAGTTTATGGATGTGTGGCTGTTCTTCCCTTGGAAATCCAGATTCTATCTCTACGAATAGCTATTGCTAATGAGCTAACTATAGAGAACAATGATCGCTTACGACTCCAAGAACTTGAAGGATTGGACGAGAAGCGTCTTCAAGCACAACAACATATTGAGCTATATCAAGCCCGTATATCTCAAACTTTCAATCGTAAAGTTAAAGAGAGGGTATTCAAGATTGGCGAGTTAGTATTAGCCGTTCGAAGACCGATGATTATGACTCACAAAAGCAAAGGAAAATTCCAAGCGAAATGGGAAGGTCCTTATGTAATTGAGACCGTGTTTTCTAATGGCGCCTATCGGTTATCAAAGCCCAATAGAGATCTACTATGCCGATCAATGGCAAATTTCTTAAGAAGTACTATGTATAAAAAAAAAGAATGAAAATAAAATTTCTTTTATTATTATTTTTGTTCTGAATAAAGGATTAAGGACGAGGACCACTGCCTTCCTTATTGAATACATAGTCAGCCAATGCTTCGAAGGCATCGTTGCCTGAGTTCATAAAAAACCTGCAGGCAGCCATCCTCAGCGCTTTTTCTTCAGGAGTTTTCCCTGGCTCTACTAAGAAAGCAAAGATGTCTTGTGGTGGCTTGGGAGTAGAAGAACTTTCGCCTATTTCGGTTGGACCTGATACAGTTAGCTCAACGGGGTACGTCTCAATGACGTCCTCAACCTTCTTGGAGACTTCATTCTTTTGCTGCACGTCCATAGAAGACATTTCCGATAGAAGAGTGGAAATAAGAATGAAATGTTACAAAGAGTTCTCACCTATTTATAGGAGAGATCTATTAATGAACCAGTCTTTTGAAAACAACTGTTCATTCTCGAAAAGGCCTGTCCATTCATTATATCAGATTCATCTATTTAATTATGGAATTGAATTAACCTTTTTTCTTTTCCCGAAAGATATGTCGGTTCATTCATTAATATTGGCACATATCCTCAAATGACATCTGTCTTCTTAATTTCCAGCTACCAAAGTTTGGTTAAGCTGATTACTCGTCTCTTCGGAGAGAAATTTTGATTTTCTATCTTACCAGTTGGTATAGAAAGTTGGATTTATTATTTATCACGTTCTTATGACCTCTGAATAAATATTAAATTTTTTTGTATTCCCTATCATGTCCCTTCGACCTCTGCATAGATATTAATCTACTTTTCTTTGAGTTTTTACATACTGTCATGTCCATATTACCTCTAATAGTATTGTATACTCTAAAAACAGAAAACAAGATTTTATTATCTATCATGTCTATATTACCTCTGGATAGATACAAATCATTGAGCATAGAAGACTTATCATTTCCATTCTCATTTCATCATAAAAGTCTATTACATTTCTTAGACTTTCTTACAAATCATAATGGAAATCTATTACATTTTGGATTTTTATTCTATACAACAACGATGACCTAATCGAGATCTATTTCTTTTTTGGATCTTCTTCATCGGATTCGTTGTTGGTGTCAATTCCTTACTGTCTGAGCCTCAATAGCGACCAGAACAGTAGGAATCAAACTCTGGTCTTCTCTCTCAGACGAGAGGAGAATCCCAGAGTATGGCAGTCCGAAGACGTGTTGCTGCCAATACAATTAGTGGAGAAGTGGCGGCCTTTCAGAGGAGATGGGAATATATCCAGCATTGGGATACAATTCCTAGTCCTGCCGTGAAAGGAACTCTACTACCCAATTTCTCGGGATAGAGTTGACTCCACCATCCAACTTTCCGTGTATAAAGGCTCTTCCTACCATCTGAGGAAGACCCTTTTATCCCACGAAAAGTTCTGAGTTGTCTGATTTGCGCATCAAAAGCGCATGAGCTCCCTGATGCTGATGTCAGAAGAATGCTCCTCATAGCGTCAAAGTCGCCAATACCGGTTCTGGAAAAGTTCTTCAGCCAAGCTTCTGTAGAAAACAATAGAGAAAAATTTTCAACAGAAGTATCATCAGCCACTTACTGGTCAATTAAAGACTAATGCTCGCGCACCTTACTCAACAAGGCATTTTTACGCCAGTGATTCATGTGCACCTAATCCACGAGGTTTTACGCCAATGTTTATGTGCAACAAGGCTTTTACGTCAGTGATTCGTGTGCAATTAATCTACAAGATTTTACGCTAATGTTTTACGTGTAACAAGGCTTTACACCTGAGGTTTTCATGCCAGGTTTTACGCCAATGTTTTACATACAACGTTCCACATCTGTTAAGGATTTGCGCTCGTTTAAAGATCAGCATCTGTTTTTCAACAAAAAGTTCAAAAGCAGACGATCGATTTACAAATCGAACTTACCTTTAAGGTCAGATGATTCGGCTCTAAGAGTGGTTGAATCAACGTCTGGTGACCGGGCGTACAGAGAGACGGCATCGGAAAGCATCATCATTTGTTGGAGAATAAAATCTTGCAAAGAGCTACCGGGCGTACAGAGGAACAGCATCGGAAAGCATCGCCATTATCAATCTCTCGTTGGAGAATAAAATGTTGCAAAAAGCTATCTTCGGAAGAATGAGAATGAGAATGTGTAAAACATTCTTTAACTCAGCTATTTATAAGGGCTGAAGAAACGGTTGGCATGAGTCTATTTCGGGAAAGATCCTACTAAAAAGGCGCTCGTGACCACAAGGCAGATGCCACGTGTTGTTTTGTTTCTCTTGGGAATGAACAACCATAGATGCAGTTAAAGGAGATGTAGAACAATTCTATATACCAACAGATGAGATCAATATCAAGATTTTATTTATAATTAAAAGGGGAGTAGGGCCCTACAGATAAGTTGAAGAGTCGCAACACATATACGACACTTCTATATAAAACATTATTTTTTCTCTCCTTCGTTGGGCTGACGAAGGGAGGCATCTAACTCGTGCATGTTGCGGATCCCGGAACGACGCATCAGATTAAGAAATACATCTGCATCACCTGATCCTTCAGACGCAGTTGGGGGACCACCATTTATACGTCCAAAGACTGCTGGAGTCAGTCCAAAGCACTCTATAAAGTTGCGTGCCTGCTCAACCTCTGTCTTTATATCAACCCTTGAGTTCGGAGCCTCTTTCTTGTTAATTTCTTTCTTTGGTGCCCTGATAGTATAAGGATTGTTTGCCATTGATTGTAAAAGTACAGAACAATTATCGGAGGACTGAACTTAGACTCACAATACAAACTCGCTTGTACAAAGAAAGCCTAGGGACGAAAACCTAGGTACAGCAATCTAAGTACAATTGTTTATTTTAGATTCTGGGGGGTGACGATAGAGGCTCGGGAAGGCGACGGCGGCCCTGCCTTACTCCTTGGACGATCGGTATACAGCCTTGGCTCCTTGTGTGAAGATGGTTGGCGTTGACGAAGAAGTACTCTTTTTGCTCCTCTGTTGCTCTCCTGGCTTCTCTCTTTCTTTCTGTGTATTTTCTTTCTGACTCTGTATTTTTTTATTCTTTTGTTGCCGGGGGTCTTTGCAGAGAAATGATGCTGGCTATTTATAAGAGTGGGGTATGATCATTAGGGTTTGCTAATGATCATTTGTTTGGAATGTCGGCACTCATTTAATCTATCTGAACCCTTGATCCTGATTACAATGAATCTAGGCCATTAATGCGGATAGCACCGAATCTTGTGAGCAATTAATGTTAACTGCTTTAAATCTTCATGATGGATTATACCAATGTCCGATTGCTCGCCACGTGTCCTATTGGCTTTATGATAAATGATATGCCTTGATCTCGGTAATTATGATGATGACGTCAAATATATTTGTTGAGATTCGGTTAAATCCTTGATTGATCCGATGCCACGTGTTTTAATTGTGGGGCCTGCCAGAGCCGCATAGGATAGGCAAGACTTGAACCGCAGGGAGGTAATCTTCATGAGATGCATAGGACAACGCCTTATTGAGCCGCAGGGGATGAACTCTCAATGAGCCGCATATGCATAATCTCTATGAGCCGCATAGGCTAGCGTTGTATTGAGCTGCAGGGACTGGGCTCTCGGTGGGCCGCATATGGCTGATTTCTGCTGGCCATATAGGGTGACTTCTTAGTGAGCCGCATAAAGCTGTTCTCATTTAAGCCGCATGAGACATGCCACGTGGCAATCTAGGACCTCTGTCGGATCGGGTCAGAGATTTTCTTCTTTTCCCGAAGAGTGTCATTATGGCAGAACCATTATGACACTTTATGTCAGAGCCGTCACGGTCGTCGAGTCGTGTCAGGACATTAAATGAGGCCACTACTCAAATGGCCAGCTGTAGGGAGGGATCCCAAGGGGGGATGTGGCATCGATCGGGCCGCATATTCCTGCTGAACCGCATACACTCCCGAGCCGCATGATACTGAGAGTCTTCTTTGAATCGCATAAGGCAGCTCCTGTATGAGCCGTATGGGCTTCTTTCCAGAGCCGCATGGACCATTATTCTGATATTTTCCATGCTTCTACAGGACCCCCTTCAAAGTTTTCAATTTGCAAAATTGAAACACTTTGAATAAGAAGCATGGCCCCGTTCATGCCCCATAAGTGTCTCAGCCGCATAGACTCATCTGGCCGCATAGGCTCTTTGCCACGTGTCCTGACTACGTGTGCAAATCTTCATTAAATGCTCTTGATTCGTTTTGAATTAACGCCGTCTTTTGGGAAAGGATCCCAAGGGTCGGTTTTGCCTTGACCGAAGCATTTTTGCCTTTATCTTTTGAAGCAGCACGTAATCCGAGGCATAATCCGAGATGTTTGTTCGTTTTATGGGTCTCTTTCGCCTATAAATAAGAGTCTTTTAGTCCCTTGGGGGTTTTTTTACCTTCTCTCTTTACTCAAATTCCCTGTTGCCGACTTTGCTCTTCGTCTTCTTCCTTCAACGATCGACAATGGCTCCCAAGAAGGCTGCTGCTGCTACGGGCAAGAAGGCCGCATCATCTTCTGCGGCAGCGAAGGGCAAGAAGGCTGCGTCTTCATCGACTGCGGCGGCGAACGTGGCGGCTCCTCCGCCGACTGGCGTGCCTGCTTTTCATCCCGACGTCCACCCGCCTATCGCTGGTAAGGGTCGTCTGAAAACCCTAACTGTTGCCATGGCTCTGCTGTATACTTTATGCACAAGCCGTATGTACGAGGCTTATCGATGTGACCGCATAAGCATTTCTCCCTATGGGGTTGCATGAGCTTGTTATACTCGATCTGAGCCGTATATGTGTTTTCGATTTGGGCCGCATAAGCGTCGCTCACTTTTGAACCGCATAAGCTCGCTTGCTTGTATCCGCGTCAGCTCGCGTGAGTCTGGCTTCGTAGGCGTGCTTAACCTGAACCGCATGAGTCTATAAGCTCGTCTGAATTTGAGTTGCATGGACTCGGCTAACTCGGAGGCGCATGCGGCTACGATGCACAGAACCGCATGGACGTATCTAATGCTGAGCCGCATAAGGCTGTGACGACCCAAGCCGCATAGACTCAAATGATCTTTCTAATGCTTCTGTTTTTTTGACTATCTTCTAACCTCGTTTCTTTTGTCTTTCTCCAGTAAATCTGCCCGTAAATCCTGCTGGGGACCTTATAGCGGGTTCAAATCAATTCGCCCTGGGCGTACGTCTTGACGACTTAATTAAGCATGTGTTGAATCAATTCCCTACTGATGAGCCTTCGGAGAGGTTGAAGGCCATTGAGAATCAGACCCTCCATTGCCTTCGTTCCATGATGAATACTGGGAAGCTGGATGGAAAATACCTGAAGCCTTTGTTCCTTTTTGGTGATGCTTTAATCATCAAGAATCCCCGAGTTTTAGAGATTTCCGAGAACTAGGATTTTTCTTTGGATGGGGTGGCAATCCATATTCCACTCATGGAACGTCATTATCCTCTGTCGTGGTTCAACATGGTATTGTTGGACAGGAAGATGGTGTGTAATTTGACTCATACTCAGTCAGGGATGTTGATGGGCAACATCTATTATAATCCGAACATGCGGTCGGCGTACGCAGGTAAGGATTCCGTCCTCCGGTACATGATGGGTTTGGCCCCGGGCTCCTTCATGAATGTATACGGTCCCAACTTCTCATTCGCTCAAGCTGATACCTTTTTGAATCGGCTTGTTCATAAGAAATCCTATCCCGTTGGCAGGATAGCATTGCCGAACTGGATAAACCCTACTTCTACATGGGTCCAGTTGACCACTTGGGTTCTGCAGACCTATGGAACATTCTTGCAGGAGGTGGGGCTTTACCATGCCATTCGGGGCACTTGTCACGGGCTTTCCATTAATAAACCACTGTTCGTAGCGCTCTTGGAGATGTATAGCCGGCGAACGGAGACGTTCTTTGCACCAGTAGGGGAGCTGGGGCTTGCTCTTCACGAGATGTATACTGTCTCTAAACTTCCGTGGGGGAATGAGCCTTTCGAGGTGTATACCCCGTCGAATGAGGAGTTCGAGGCCTTGGACAGGCAACTCCCAGGTTCTGTTACGGTGTATCGGGAGTTGTTGTGCCACCATAGTGCTTGTCATCAGATGGCTATAAAAACGACGGATAGCTCCGAGGGGACCGCTCCCCATACCATATCCTGGATTAATTATATTTTTAGAGTTGATCCTTCTGGCGAAGTTACTCCTCGAGCCCCTCGAACGCCTGCAGAGGTAAGGGATCTGATGTCAAGTGTCAAGAAGTCGCAATCCAAGAGCGATATATTCGGGAGTCAAGCTGACTCTCTTAGTTATTTTCACTACGGGACCGTACAGATGTCGGAGAAGGCGCTTCTGGCTGGATTTTTAATGATATGGCTACGGAACTGCGTAGTCTCAGAAGGAGCGGGTTCTATCGAGAGGATTGGTCGTCATTTCATCCTTCCTGCCGTTAAACTAGTATTCGGAGTTAGACTGGCCCTCCTTCCTGCTATGGTGTGCAGCATACACCATGGTCTTCGAACATTCTCGTCCAAGGTTATTGCTCGTAAGAAGACTTTGGATTTTGAGCGCGTAGAACTGCCTTTCCACTACTTGATGGGGTGGTTGGCGATGCACTACAGGTCTTTGATGGGTCCCGGGATAGCGGAAGATGCTACAGATGAAGACGATTTCCTCTTCAAATGCCATCGCCGGCCTTGGGAATACAACACTATGCCAGCTTATCGAAGGGCGCTGGCGAGGGTGGATGGGTGTGACTTCTTTGTGTCTGTTCCTCCCTTTTCTGATGAGGACGTGAGGAAGGTACATTTTGACGGTACCGGGCCTTCTCACTTTCTATCTCCGGATATGCTTGCTTGGTTGCGCAATATCCGCCCCGTGCATCTGGTTTATCGCAACCGAGATAGTGTGTACTTGGAGCCTTACCTACCTAGTAGGTTTTCCCGCCAATTTGGTTATAGCCAGTTGTTCCTTGATTGTCCCAACCCTTGTTTGGGTTTTGAAGGCAGCGTTCTTGATGGCGTCCGAGCGTGGAATTATTATGACGCTTATCATACTCGGGCCAGCTTCTCGGTTCCCGATGCTAAGGCGCCGAGGGAAATTTTGTACGTGACTGCTTTGTATCACGTTATGGCGAACAAGCCTCCTGTTAACTTCGATCCGAGTACCAGTTTCATCGTGGGTACCGGTTTAGAGGAGAAGCCCAAGGGGGCTAAGGCTAGAAATCAACTGGCGCTCCAGATTCCCCTCCCTGAATCAGAACCTTCCGAGTCGGCTGAGGATGAGGATGATAATGACAGCGAAGGCTCCCTCTCTGGTGGGGGTGAAGAAGTAGCGGATCAACCGCTTCCCACACCCGACGAACCGGCGGAAGATCTGTTGCTTACTACACAAGAGGGAGTAGTGAGAGAAGAACAACCTTCAGCCGTGTCTGGTCCCTCGCGTAAACGGGTCAGACACGAGTCTTCTGACAGTAGAGCGACCTTTTTCGTGAAGAGAGCCGCTGTTAGGTCTCGTGGATTACTTATCACCGAGAAGGGTGAAGGTACAGACGCTACTTCGGGGGTAAGACCAAGTCGCAGTCATCTTTTTGTTGTAGTTTTCTTTTCTCTCGGAGATATGACTTAGTCACTTTTCTTTGTAGGTGCCCGATGAGCCGTCCTCTCCCGAATCGTCTACCACCCCTGAAGTTTCTCCGGCCCTTGCTGCTTTGATTAGCGACATGTGTGCCGCGGTCCTTTCTGCGGGTGCTCTCTCAGCGGTGGCTGGAAGCTCCCAGGTTGCTGAAACCTCGGCCCGGGGTGACAAAGGTTTCTTTGGACCCGTCCCCGAAATTGCTGATCTTCAGCAATGCAACGCCGATCTCGGTGCGCCCCTCCCGAGGATACAAGGGCGGAGGAGCATATTATACCAGACTCGGAGGTTGTTGGTAAAGGGGCTGTGGTGGCTGCAGGCGAACCTCGGCCTTCACACTCCTCCACTGGTAAGATAAGCCAGATATTGACTAGTGAGGGGGCTTATTTGCTCTATCAATATATTCTCCGGGTCAAATCGATTCATGGTTGCCTTGGCCCTGCAGGTCCTGACCCTTTACTTCCCACCGTGGATGTTCTTGGGGAAGGCTCGGCCTGCCGTGATACGGGAGAAAGGAGCGTTCCCCCTTCTTTGTCGTCCCATGTCGAGGAGCCTCCTGCCAGCTCTAGGCCGACGGGAATGGGGTTGGCGATGGTCTCTGCCTCATCCTCTGCAGATTATACGGCTCCGGAGATCGACCTCTCGACCCTGCCGAGTATTCAAATTTTGCAGGCTGCCGAAGAGGAGTTGGCCGCTGTTCAAGCGTCCTTTCGTGCGGAGCTGGTTTCTCTCGTAGCAGGAGCGGCAGATTCTGTTGCGTCTTCTTCGGTGCTGCCAGCCACGCTCCCGTTGACACCGGCCTCCACGGAGACTCTGGACGAGGTGACGCAGGACGTGGTCGACAGCTTCTATCGTCATTTGAAAAGGGACGTAGACGCTGCCATAGGACGGGGGACCCCATTTTCTCTATCTCTCCAGTACGCTCGGGGTCAAATTGCAACCTTGAAGTCCCTTCCTGGCGGGGTGGGATTGGCTGCACTGCTGGAACCTAAGCTGACAGAAGCTGATCAGCTTGTGACCCAACTACTGGCGATACGACAGGCGGGCTTGCCTGCTGCGATTGAGTGGGAGCGTGGCTTCCTCATTGCTGCTCGGGATAGGATTAAGCTAGCCCGAGATACTACTGGGCCAGTTGTACGGGAGGACCTTGATAAGTTCTCCGCTTCGTATGACCAGCTGGGTCATAGGAGTCAGGCTTGCCGTGCTCGGAAAGAGTCCGCTTCTCGTGGAATTGCTGATACTAAGGAGCGGATTCTTGGACTCCAGAGGCAATTGGCCTTCTTAGAGTCAGAGCTGGAGGCTGCTCAGGCGGAGCAGGAGTCGATCGTTCGGAAGGCCGATAAGGTTTCCCGATCTTCCGATAACCTGGAGCGGGCTTTTAAGAAATTTGAGGATAACTGGCAGGCTCACGCTCATCTGGAGGATGAGGCGGTGCTGACCCACAAGGCAGAGCGTCGAGCCTCCCAGAGGTTTGAGCGGTCGGTTGTTTTGCTGACAGACCGTCTCAGGGCGTTATGTGCCCCAGAGCAGTGATCAGCTGTCTGTTTTCTTTGTTTTCTCTTTTTTTCTTTGTAAGGGATGTGATCCCAAATGAAGTGGTACGTTGAATTTTGAATAAATGAGCCTGTTTCAACTCATCATCTCTTTCTTGTACTTGTGGTATCTGTGGAATTGGACTTGCTGGGGGATTTATTTGTAGACCTGTTATCCTAGGCGTACCTTTGTTTTAGGTACGGATAACAAGTTTGGACAGGATGTCCGGAACAGCCGTGGCAAAGTGGTCATGGATGTTCTCGGTGCTTAAAAAAAAGGAATGTCGTAGAGCAGCTGGGCTCCCGGGGCATGGTAGGGTAGTAGATTTATGCTAAGAAGCTTAGCAAAGGAATTGTGGACCTATTATCCTTGGCGTACCCTGGTTCGGGATACAGATAATAGGGTGAAAGAAAAACCAACATATTTGCTCAGAGGTCATGAGGACATGGCAAGCATGAGGGTTTTACCGTGGAATCTTCCTGCTCAGAGGTAATGAGGACATGGCAGGAGAGGTTTTACGGAAGATATTCATGGTCAACAGCGGACATTTGTGGACCTATTATCCTTGTTGTACTCCGGTTGTGGGTACAGATAATAGGTCGAAAGGAGACCGACATACTTGCTCAGAGGTAATGTGGACATGGCAAGCATGAAGATTTCTTCGACGGAGCCTTCCCACTCAGAGGTAATGATGACATGGCAGGAGTGGGCTCAATGAAGAGGGGGTACATAGAACGACTCAGAGGTAGGAGAACGTGGAAGTTCTATGTGAGGGGCGGTTTGTTTTTGGTGGAAGTGAAAATGACTCAGAGGTAATGAGGACATGTCCGTTTTCGGAAATTTGTGGATCGATTACCCTTTTTGTGCACTGGGAGTGCGGGTATTGGATCATGAGGGAGGATCTCTTCCGGGAAGAAAGTTTAGAGGTATAATCATACGTGACTTACTATCTGAAAGAGTGACCGGAATGTGAGTTCAGAGGCACCAGTGGGTACATAACTTGGTAAATTAACATATTAAGAAAGCGGGAGTCCAGCGGCACCAGCGGGTACATGACTTATCATCTGAAATACTGAGGGTGTGAGTTCAGTGGTACCAGCGGGTACATGACTCGAAGACCTTGTAGAGAATGTCGTTTAGACATAACATTTCTTCAGGAACTTGACGTTGATGGGTAGCATGAGCAAGTCTCCGTTTTGCTTTGCAAGGCGGTAAGCACCATTGGAGAATACCGTCTCAATGATAAATGGGCCCTCCCACTTTGGCTGGAATTTGTCGGCGGTCTTGTGAGTCATGACCATTAGCCTCCGGACTGCCAAGACGAGATTGCCTACCTGGAATGTTCTGATTTTGACCTTCTTGTTGAAGGCTCCTGAGATGCGTGCTTGGTATAGTTCGATACTTTGCTGAGCTAGGAGGCGCTTTTCATCTAAGGCCTCTAACTCTTGCAGTCAACGTCGGTAGTTATCATCGATTATCAATTGATGTGTGAGGGCGACACGTAGTGAGGGGATCTATGTCTCCAAGGGGAGGACTGCCTCACTCCCGTATACCAGGAAGAATGTTGTATTTCCGGTGGCTGTTCGGACCGTGGTGCGATAAGCCCATAAGCACTCGCCGAGCTTCTCGTTCCAGTCACGTTTGTTGGAGGAGACAAACTTCTTGAGAAGTTTGATGATTGTTTTGTTGAACGCCTCTGCTAACCCATTTGCTGCCGGGTTGTACGGCGTCGAGGCGATATTCTGAATACGGTGCTTATCGCAAAACCGATAGAATACGTGGCTTGCAAACTGCAGACCATTATCATGGATGATCCTTCGGGGCAGTCCAAAGCGGTAGATGATGTGGTGTTTAAGGAAGCTGATCACGTTTGAAGTCTTAACTTCTGCGAGTGGGACAGCTTCCGCCCATTTGGAGAAGTAATCAGTGATCGCAAGTTTGACGCGATGTCCTCGGGAGGAAGGTGGGGTGATTGGACCAATGATATCCATTCCCCATGCTTCGAATGGCCAGGACGCCACTGTCGGATGTAGAAATTCGGATGGTTAGTGGATGAAGTCTGCGTGGACTTGGCAGGCGTTGTATTTTCTTGCATAGTCTATCGCATCTGCCACCATCGTGGGCCAATAGTAGCCCATTCGGTGAAGGTGATCTTGTAGTTTTGGGCCGGGCTGGTGGACCCTGTAGACACCGTCATGAGCTTCTCGTACTGCTTCTTTGGCTTCTGCGTTTGACAGACACCGAAGCAGTAATTCGTCGTAGGAGCGGCGATACAGCATCTTCGTCTCTGTATCGTAGAAGAATCTGAGAGAACGCCTTCTGATGGACGTAGCTTCCTTTGGGTTCTCGGGCAGGATGTCGTAGACGACAAAGTCGATGAATGGTTGTCTCCAATCTGGGGCATCATCGATCGTCTGTACGGAATAACTTGCCATGAATTGCACATTGCTTTTGGGACAGACCAGTTCGTGGCCTATCACATCCACTGATTGGCGATCATAATTCGAAACTGCTAGGGAAGCGGCAAGACCAGCTAGGGCATCGGCTTCAATATTTTGGAGTCTGGGGACGTGCTCGATGAAGAACCCCTCAAATGACAAGATGATATCGATCGCTATTTGGTGATAAGGGATCATGTCTTCGTGGCGGACTTCGTACGAACCCCGGATCTGATTGACGATTAGTTGGGAATCGCCGTATGCTTCAAGGTATTCTACCTCCAGCTCTCTCGCAAGTTGGAGGCTAATGACCAGAGCGTTGTACTCGACCACATTGTTGGAGCAGGGTTCTGTGAGGGAATAGGCACGGTTGATCTCCAATCCGGAAGGGGAGACCAGCACTACCCCGACTCCGACGACTATATTGTCTTTAGGTCCGGTCCTTGAAGCACCGTCAAAGAACATTCGCCATATAGCCTCGTGAGAGGTTGCATGCGAGTCGGCGACCTCGTCTGGGATCTCTTCATATATTCTGGAGGACTTCGAGCCTGGGTGGGCTGCTAAAAAGTCCACCAGGGCTTGACCTTTGACCGCCTTTTGTGGGACAAAGATCATATGATAAGGGGACAGCAATATTGCCCATGTAGCGAGTCGAGAACTAAGTGCCCCTGGTTTGGTCATGAGGACTCTGAGAGGGTTGACTCGTGAGATCACATGTATCGTTTGTCCGATAACATAGTACCGCATCTTCTGAATGGCGAATACCAGGGCGAGGCATTCCTTCTCCACAGCGGTGTATCGGTGCTCTGGCCCAATCATCATTCGGCTGAGGTAATATATGGCTTGCTCATGGCCTGCATCATTGTTTTGTGCGAGCAGAGCCCCGAGGGAATGTTCCATTGCTCGTACATAGAGCAGGAATGGTTTTCCAGGGACTGGGGCCACCAAGACCGGAGGATTTGACAAATATTCTTTGATGCTATCGAAAGCACGCTGGCATTCCTCGTCCCATACGAATGAGACTCCTTTCTTCATGAGGTGCGTGAATGGTCGGCACCGCCCGGAGAGGTTGGAAATGAACCTTCTGATGTAAGCTAACCTCCCTTGAAGGCCTCTGACTTTGCGGAGATTTCTCGGGGGACCCATCTCCATGATTGCTTTTTGTCTTCTCGGGGTCTATATGGATACCCTTTGCAGTGATGATGAAGCCTAAGAACTTCCCGCTGGATACGCCCAGGAAGGACTTCGTAGGGTTCATTTTCAAATTGTGCATTCGCATTAGGTCGAACACCGTCCTTAGATCCTGCAGATGGTCTCCTTTGCTACGGCTCTTGACGGCTATATCATCAACATAGCACTCCACCGTCTTGCGTAAGTGGTCTCTAAAGATGATGCTCATAGCTCTTTGATATGTGGCGCCAGCATTCTTTAAACCGAAGGGCATGACTGTGTAGCAGTACGTGCCAATTGGTGTTCGGAATGATGTATGCTTTTCGTCGTCAGGAGACATTTTGATCTGATTGTACCCCGAGAAGCCATCCATGAATGACATGCGTTCGAAGCCGCAGGTGTTGTCGATCACGATGTCTGTGATAGGAAGGGGAAATTCATCTTTGGGGCATGCCTCGTTCAGGTTGTGAAAGTCGATGCAGATTCGAATCTTTCCATTCTTCTTGAGGACGGGTACTATATTGGCGACCCATTCGGGATGTTGCTCCTTACGAATGAAACTGCTGGCTATCAATTTGTTGACTTCAGCTTCGATTGCGTCCATGATGCCTAGACGGAAGCATCGCTGCTGTTGCTTGACCGCTTCACGTCTGGTCGAATGTTAAGTTTGTGAAGAGCGATGTCGGGATCTAACCCTGGCATGTCTTCATAGCTCCAGGCGAATACATCAATGTAATCTCTGACAAGTTCTAACAGCGACTCCCGTTCTTCGTCGGTGAGGCTTTTACTTATGAAGATCGGTTTTGGAGAAGATTCGCTGCCGAGATCCACTTGTATGACCTCATCTTCAGTAGGGGGTTCTCTCAGTTCGAACCGCTTTTCCCATTGTGCGTCTAATTGCTGGGCCCATTGCTCTAGCTCGAGAATTTCGAGGATGTCTTCGTCTTCTTCGTAAGCGTCGGCGAACGCCATGTTGACTGACATGACTTGTCTGAATACATCCCCGATGCTGGTATCTGAGTCAGAAGTTGGTGATCCGGTTGAATGTGACTGCCAGTCGCATTCTTTGTCTAAACTTTTCGGGGTCGTAGTAGGCATTACATACCCTAACCCGCATCGAGTTTTGTTATAGTAGTTCCGTGGTTTGCCCGCCGGGACTGGCGGCTTCAAAGGTAATCGTCGCCCAGTGCCACAGTTCAATCCTGGCGTAGTCTCCAGATCATACCCCTGTTTCTGTATGAGATATTTGGATTGAGGGCTATAGAGATATAGAGGCAGTCTCCCGGCATCTGACCCGAGGTCGACTTCTTCTATGGTGAGGGGATGAGGGTTGTTCGTCCGGCCAAAGATGATTGGATGATCTCCTCCCTCGAATATTCAGTAAGCGTCTTCTACTAGAGTAAGCTGGATTGTGGTGTACACCTTTGTCACCTGTGTGTGTAGGTGAGCGCCTATACCGTGTTCCATAGCATACATCGTACATAGCTTATTGAGCTCGGTGTAGTTCAAAGATAACCCTTTATTGATGAAGTAAGGTATCTTTTCTAGGGGGATTACATCATCAGCGGAGGGGACATTAGTATGGGCAGCCACATACTTGGCTAGCTCCGGTTCCTCTTCGGCTACCCCCTGTGTGAACGAAGACTGAGAGGGCGACCTAGGAAGCTTGATCATCAGTGGTCCAGTTAATGGAGCAGAGCGTGGAGTCGTTGGCAGACTGGCGACCCCCAGTTTGGCATTCGATGTGGAGCGAGGAGTGGCTGGTTCGCTGGAAGTGTCAGACCTTGCATCGAGGTGACAACCTTTCTTGGGAAGGCGTATTGTCAGTGGCCTGTCCGAAGGGTTGAGCTTCCCTGTTTGTGGTTGACTGACTCTCGGCAGTCGGATTGTTAGTGGCCCCGTTGCGGGTCTCGGCACTTGGCCGGACCTTGGCAGCCGGATTATCATCTGCTCCTCTTGCGCCGAGAGGCTGATTGCGTCCTTCCGCAGAGTGGCGGTGAGGGGTGCGGACTTGCCCGGTTTGCGAGCTTGGAGGTGGATCGTCAGGGGTCCTTCTGATCCCGTGGCTGTCTCGGTATGAGTTTGTGCGTCTCCTTCATCAAGGTGCCTCTTCGACTTTTCGTATAAACAGGAGTCCGAGTAGTAAGATTCGACCCCTTTGAAGGGATCGATATCAGCAAACTCTGTCTTCACGAAGCCGTGTTTGTCGACATATTTGAAGCACTGGTGTAGCGTGGAAGGCACGATCATATAATCGTGTATCCATGGGCGCCCCAAGAGGATGTTGTATGAAGTGTCTGCATCTATGACGTAGCAGGTGACTTCGGATTGGAGGTCGCCAATTTGACACTTCAGACGAATCTTCCCAATAGGGTAGCTCCTGCCCGAATTAAAACCGCTGATGGCGGTACTTGTAGGTGTTAGGCGATGCATTGGGATGCGAAGATGATGTAGCAGGCCCTTCGGGATGATGCTTATGGAAGAGCCAGGATCAATGTGCATCCGATCCACCTTCACGTCGCTGATGTATCCCGTGTAGTATAGCGGGCGATCATGTAGGTTGGTTTTGATGAGCATGTCCTGCAGAGTGAAGACGATATTGGGCATTGCTCCCGTGCAGGCACTATCTTGGAGATCCAAGGGTGAGTCCGCCCCAGTGAGGTTAGATTGAGCGAGATAGGCATCGGCATTTTGGAGTGCTTCGCTCAATGCAATACGAACGTCTTTGGAGAGCCTTAGGAGTTCGTATAATAACAATTTGGCCGGAGTGTTAGCCAATTGTGCTAAGATGTCAAAGTTGTAGGGCCTCTCTAGCCCTTGGGCTGCGTCCTTTCGGAGAGATTTGTCGAAGCGAGTCTCCTTCGGCCTAGGCTTGTCGGTCGTCGAAGGCTGAGCCGGTCCCGGAGCATCAATTGTAGTGGGTTGATGATTTTCAGCTGGACTGCCAACCACAGGTTGGGATTGCGCTCCAGACCGCGTGACGACGGCTGTAGCTTCCTCGTTGTCTGCTAAAATTGTACGACAGGTCTTGATTTTTCTACTCTTTTTGTTGGTGGGAGATGGTGTGGGCCGAGTTACTTCTGACACCAAGTTTGGATGGACCCACATGACCTCTCCTCGTGAGGTGGTGAGAGGTACTAGACCAGCAGCTTGTTCTCGGGACGGAGGAAGATTGGTAATCTTTATTGTCGCGAGAGGGACGGGGATTACCCCATCTTGAGTCTCCGTCGGAGGGAAGTTGTCGAATTGTACGGACACCATATTAGCTGCTACGGTTACCTCTTCGAAGTCGATGGCCAGAGCATTCGAATTGATGAGGCTTTGGATGTACCGTTTTAGTTGGTAGCAGTCATGTGTAGCGCGGTGTACATAACGGTGGTAATGGCAGAACTTCGGGTTCTCCAAATCAGCCGGCCGGGGCTCCCGTCTTGGTGGAGGAAGCTGAATTCTACCTCCTTGTACGAGCATGTCTAAGATAGGCTTAACGTGGCCGTCTTCGAAAGAGTAAGTGATTTGAGGTCATTGCTTGTCTGCTGGCTGTGGCTCGGGCTTCTGGGCCGTGTCGGCCACCATAGCCTGTTTTCCCTTGTTGTCCCGATTGTTGGAGGGGTTACCCCCATTATCGTTGTTGAGACGCTTGCCCTTGTTTTCTCCTTCTGAGATGTGCAATCCCAGTTGGCGAGCCTTCTTCAGTCGTTCTTCGGTGCTTGTGGCGCTGATGATGAACGCCTTCCAATCTTTGAATTGACTTTCGCCCATCCAGAGACTGATCGTTGGAAGCAGTCTCTTTTGGCAAATTTCAATCAAAGAGAAATCTGGATTTCCAGAAGGCAGCTTCATGGCGGTCTGGCGAAACCGCTCGATGTAGTTCCTTGTCAACTCCTTCTTCCCTTAGACGACGTCCATGAGAGTGGACATAGTGACGTCTTGTCCTACTTCATAGAATCGTTCCAAGAACATGCGCTTGAAGCCGACGAAGGAATGGATGCAGTTGTCCGGTAGATTGTGGTACCAATCAAAGGCGACTCCTTCCAATGCTCCAATGAATAACCGTATGAGGATCGCATCCTCATGGGGTAGATGGTCAGTGGTGACCTCAAAGTAAGTGATGTACCGACTTGCTGAGGTTTTGCCATCATACGGGTTGATGTTGAACGGCTTATATCTTGGTAGGAATGGAACATCCCTCCACTCAGCAGGGTATAGTTGCCGTATTCTGAGATCTTGAGCGTTTTCTCGGGCATGAAACATGGCACGGAGCTCCTGGACCTCTCTTCTTACTTCTCGGGTATCATCTGTCGCGGCGGGGGCTGTTATTTCGGGAGGATTATTGCCCGGATTTGGTGCCGCTGAGTTCGAATCTACATTGACCGTGGGGCCCGTGTTTGTTTGACCAGGCGCTCCTCCTTGTAGAGTGGGCAGGGCCGCTTTAATTTCGTCTACAGACTTGACCAAAGCAAGTAATATGGCTTCGAGACTGTCAATGCGCTGGCGATCACTGGAACCACCTTGATCGCTGTCTGTCATGAACACCGTTCTTACGTGAGGAGTGATGGAAGGAACGGTGGAGGATGTGCCCTCTGAGTCGTACCCATGCACCGAAAAGTTATCGGGATAGGTGGGAATGTTCTCTTCGGGCTCGGACTCGGAGGGAATGGTATCCCCAGCTTCAGAGCTTGCTTTGTCTTAAGAGTTACGGATGTCCTCGGGGGCATCAGCGTCCGTTACTCCTGATGGAAGAGTTTTTTGTGCGGACTCGGTTCCTTGGAACATCGGATTATTGCGGATGTTCGGAGGAGTGCTACCCCCAGCGATGTGGATGATGAATTTCCTATCGCGGTAAATTTCATCTTTGAACGGGTGTGTTGGAATACACCAGTGGAGGACAACCGTTTAGACGACAGTTTCTTAGTTGTAGTGGTTGATATCTTCGGACTGGAGATGCTCGTTTTCTTCCTTCTCTCTTCGGCGGGGACTTTTTGAGCAGAATTACAGGAGACAACAGGAGGTGCCTCATCTTCTGAGTTCGGGTGCTGTAGCCTTTGGAAGACGGATGGCCGAGCTTCCGTCATTGCCGCATTGTTGTAGCAGCAATTGACGATGATTTGGGTGCAGCGATGTCCAAGCGATGACTCTTTGCACACCGACACTCCTTCTCTTTCCTTGCATTTGTGGAGGATCGTCTTCCGCAGGTCAGAGGAACCACTCTGTCTGTTTGCCACGGGGGGCTGGACTTGAGCAGTTGTATACAACTTTCCATCCGAGGCCCGTGTGATAGTCAACGGGACGCTCCGATAGTCAGAGGTTGGGACAGCTGACTGGGCTTGATGAGCCCGCGCTGCCCTAGACTTCCTCCTTTTAGCACTTGTGGGTGCGTAATAGGAGGAGTCCAAGTTGAATGCCACAGAGTCTGGCTTATCATACAGAGAATCATCAGGATCGGGACCGTATGAGAGACGGTCGAAGACCGATCGAGAGAAGCACGGAACGGACGCTATGCTGCTAGAGTTGGGTACCGTGCAGGCTGTCTGTATGCGGTCGTCTTCTGCTGTCGGATGAGTTGTCTTTGGACGGCTAGGAGTCACGACCGTGCAGGCTGGCCGCATGCGGTTGGCAATAGTGGCCGCATGGGTTTTCTGCAAGCGACTGACTCCTGTAGCCTCATATGTTTCATCCATGTGATTGGCGACTGTAGCTGCATAAACTATGCGGCTGCCAGATGTGACCGCATGATTTTTTTTCATGCGGCTAGCGACTGTGGCCGCATGGGCTTTGTCCATGCGGCTAGCGAATATGGTCGCATGAGTCTTTTTCACTCGGCTGGCACCCCAATGCGGCTCAGTTCGCGTAGAGTTCCTCTTTGCCCCTGCAAGTCCAGCATCATAGTATTTTCTTCTGCCGGGCTTGGGGACAGCAGAGTTGTCTACGGTCTGAAGTGGGGCCGCAGAAGAGTCCTTCTCGCCGTCTTGAGCAACAGAGGGTATACCGTCGGGGGCTTGGGAAGGAGCAAATGATTTTAGCCTCCACTCTCTGCGAGCCTTTGTCGTACGGGTGCGCTTCTGGACCGGGCCAGCGCTTCCTTCGGAGAGCATCTCTTCAAACGCTTATTGGTCGAAGAGGACGACCATCTTTTGTTGCGTGGAGCCAAGCTTGGCTGCATTCGATTGCGTCACCAACTCCTCAGCCGTGGAGAAGTTAGTCCCCAGCAGAGTCGCCATCGTGTTTGCCATTGATTGTAAAAGTACAGAATAATTATCGAAGGACTGAACTTAGACTCACAATACAAACTCGCTTGTACAAAGAAAGCCTAGGGACGAAAACCTAGGTACAGCAATCTAAGTACAATTGTTTATTTTAGATTTTGGGGGGTGACGATAGAGGCTCGGGAAGGCGACGGTAGCCCTGCCTTACTCCTTGGACGATCGGTATACAGCCTTGGCTCCTTGTGTGAAGATGGTTGGCGTTGACGAAGAAGTGCTCTTTTTGCTCCTCTGTTGCTCTCCTGGCTTCTCTCTCTCTCTCTGTGTATTTTCTCTCTGACTCTATATTTTTTATTCTTTGGTTGTCGGGGGTCTTTGCAGAGAAATGATGCTGGCTATTTATAAGAGTGGGGTATGATCATTAGGGTTTGCTAATGATCATTTGTTTGGAATGTCGGCGCTCCTTCAATCTATCTGAACCCTTGATCCTGATTACAATGAATCTAGGCCATTAATGCGGATAGTACCGAATCTTGTGAGCAATTAATGTTAACTTCTTTAAATCTTCATGATGGATTATACCAATGTCCGATTGCTCGCCACGTGTCCTATTGGCTTTATGATAAATGATATGCCTTGATCTCGGTAATTATGATGATGAAGTCAAATATATTTGTTGAGATTCGGTTAAATCCTTGATTGATCCGATGCCACGTGTTTTAATTGTGGGACCTGCCAGAGCCGCATAGGATAGGCAAGACTTGAACCGCAGGGAGGTAATCTTCATGAGCCGCATAGGACAACGCCTTATTGAGCCGTAGGGGATGAACTTTCAATGAGCCGTATATGCATAATCTCTATGAGCCGCATAGGCTAGCGTTGCATTGAGCCGCAGGGACTGGACTCTCGGTGGGCCGCATATGGCTGATTTCTGCTGGCCATATAGGGTGACTTCTTAGTGAGCTGCATAAAGTTGTTCTCATTTAAGCCGCATGAGACGTGCCACGTGGCAATCTAGGACCTCTGTCGGATCGGGTCAGAGATTTTTTTCTTTTCTCGAAGAGTGTCATTATGGCAGAACCATTATGACGCTTTATGTCAGAGTCGTCACGGTCGTCGAGTCGTGTCAGGACATTAAATGAGGCCACTACTCAAATGGCCAGCTGTAGGGAGGGATTCCAAGGGGGGATGTGGCATCGATCGGGCCGCATATTCCTGTTGAACCGCATACACTCCCGAGCCGCATGAGACTGAGAGTCTTCTTTGAATTGCATAAGGCAGCTCCTGTATGAGCCGCATGGGCTTCTTCCCAGAGCCGCATGGACCATTACTCTGATATTTTCCATGCTTCTACAAGGATGAAAAGCAAGAATGAAGAACTTCTCCTTATATACACAACCAAATCAACTCTTCATATTCCTTATGGGAAACTGATCATTATTGTAACACCCATATCTCGGAATACGTATTTTTGATCAAGCCTGCATGTATCTTGGACCTGTATTTTCTTTTTTTCTTTTCTCAGATTCTGGCCTGTAATTGTATTTTGGCTCGACTTGCAGATTTTGGTTTTCTCGTAAAACGGGTTTTGGCATGACTTGGCTTTATTTTGTGGAGGAGAATTGGTTTAGTTTGGTTTGGTTTAGTTTGGTTTAACATGCAATTGGAACACTTTAACCTACACTCCACCCTCAACACAACACAACTCACCCTCATTAAAACTCCACCTACTTTTCTCTCTCCTCTTTATTTCTCTCATTCATTTCTCCATCTTCTTCTTCCTTCCTCTACACAACTCACCAACACCATAGGCAAGTGCACCTTGCCACTACATGAGAACTATATTTTATTTGTCCATTAGCTAGATTAGGCCATGGAGATCAACATTAGAACTTGACATTTTGTGATTTGGAGTCTCCTTTGTTCTAGATCTAAATTTTCTCTATTTTTCGGATTTACATGGTTTTGATCTATTTTAGTTGGGTTTTTGTGGGTTTTGATGCCTCCATGTGGAAGAGAACTCAATTTTACTCAAGTTAGACCTTTGAAAACCTAGATTTGGCTTTGATTTGACCAAGATATGAAGAATGGAATTTTTGGTGTTCATGATGCTTGCTCTCGGCCTGGAGACAAAGGCTACAGCCTGCGCTCTTTAGCGGAGTGCTGGACTGCGCATCCCCTCTCGGCCTGCGCTCTTTAGCGCAGCGCCGACCGCGCTGTTTGCCCCTTGGCGAACTGCACTCAGCCCCATGCGCCATCCATCCATGCACAGTCTGTTCATGCGCAGTCTGCTCATGCGCAGACTACTCATGTGCAGCATGCTCATGCGCCACCTATACCCCTGCGCAGATCACCCCTGCGCAGTTGGCTCCCCGCGCAATCTAACCCCGCGCGCTTGGACCATGCGCACTTTACCCCTGCGCAGTTCAACCCTACGCCATCTATCTCCTGTGCCAATCATTCCTGCGCCATCCCTCCCGCGCACTTCACTCATGCGTAATCTGACCCCTGTGCCAACCAACTCAGCGCAAGCCGACTTCTGCGCAGCTCACTCCTGTGCAGTTGGCCCCTGGCGCACTTGACTCCTGCGCAACCCGACCCCAGTGACCCTTGCGCAATCTGTCCAATCATGGAGATTTGGTTTTATTTTTCCTTAAGCTTGGCTCTTCTTTAGCCCTGTATATTGATATTTTTTTAGATATTTTATGCCCGTTTTATATCCTTACGCCTTTCGTCATGAACTTGATTTTACTTAATATGTTTTGGAATGACTATGGTACATGGCATGGTATGACAAGGAACTAGCATAACACGACAAGTGACCCGTAGGGGTGCACTCCTGACATGACCGACCTGACATGATAGTGGCCCGTCGTGGTGCACTCCTGACAAGTATCCTGACATGATTTATCTTGATGCTGTTGCGACGGCTAACTTGACTCGTATAATTAACTTGACAACGTGGGTGTTCCTGCTTGCTTGCTTGTGCAATCCACTTGTCTTGTCTTGCATCATGTCTAGGACGTGACTCTCTGGTTTCCCACGATCAGGGATTCGCACTGAACATGGATTAGGCTAATGACTAGATCAAACTATATTTCATGGAGAATTTCCAGTCACAGGCAATCTTGTTATCTGGGCGCTCTTAATTGGACTTGTAGCTTGCCGACGAGTAGAGCACATTTCTAGCGCACTGTCATGTGTTGCACCCTCTAAGTCACCTAAGGGTATATCGTCTTCTGTGCGATGTACCCAACCATACTCTCAACCCCCGGAAGGATAACTGGATGGTCTGCAGGACATGGGACTGGGAAATTCTCATTGCATCTTGTTAGTAATTAGGCTTGTTATAACCCTAGTTAGTTAAAGTAGTAAGCCGTAGTAATTACTTGGCCGCTTGTGAATGGATGATGTCTAGCTTTGTCTAAGTCTTGTCTAGTCCGTGTACCTGGTACTCCTGAACATGATTGTTTTACTTGCTTTAACAATAATTGGGTAGAGACAATGAGCTATTCAGGCGAAGGGTTACGACCCCGGTCCTTATTTGGTTTATGGGTTGTAATCTGGCTCCCGAAATGGTTCTACGTCCCTAGTCGTTTATTGTCCTGCGGTTCTCTTTATTACTTGTACTTTCCTTTCATTTTCTTATGTTCTGATATGCTGGCTTTTGTTCTTATTTCGTGGCCTCCCTTGTGGCACTTACTCTTTCTGGGGTTTGATCCAGCTGGTTTTGTGTGGCCAGATTTCGGAGCAGCTCCCGAGGATCTTCCAAACCTCCAGCCCAATGGTGGCGACTAGAAGGAACCCGGGCTACGAGTGGGTTTTCTATTTTGTTTTGCTCATTCTATTGTAAATTTATTCTTTTGAGACGTTTAGCCGACGAGCACCTGTTAGCTCGATGCACTTTACTTACTGTCTGCCTACGGGCTGTAAACATGATTAACAAATCCTACGATTGATCATGTATGACTTAACTCTTGCTAGTCCTAGCATTTTGTACGACTAGCTTCATGATCAGCTGATATGTAATATTTGGGACGCCTTTTATTGTATATTTGGTAGTCAAACATCTTGTGATTATATTATTTGCTTGAGATTGAGACAGTAGGCTTGACCTTAAGAGACTGTTGGCTTGTAGTAAATCCTCATATCTAGACAGCCGTGACCGTATAGTTGAGATGTATTCTATTTCAATATACGTAGCTGGCTATGTACGCCCCCGCTCTCCAGTATTCTGGTTCTGGGGCGTGACATGGTTTAAGTGGTGGCCCATGCAGGTCTTGTCAATGAAGAAATGTGAGGGTTTACCGAATAGATGTCTTAATCATTACTCGTCCTTGATCTCCATTCATATCCTCTGCATCTCTGGAATCTTGACCTGATCACATGCTTGTATCGTTGATCTGTCCTGGTCCTTCCTTATTATTTTCTCTGTGTCATCTTCTTCAACGGCACTGTACCTGATCCCGCCGATCAGCAAGGTAGAGCACCTCCCGTGGACCAGCAGCAACCTGGAGATCAAGCCCAGCATTCTGGAGTTGCCTCCCGAGTTATACCTCATGGAGGAGAGCCCCCAGTTCAGCCTGTTCAGCCTGCTGAGCCGGATGATGGCACTTTGGTAGGTCTTATCAGGACCTTGATAGCTTTCCAGGATCGTCGAGGAGACGCCTTGCACCAGACTGTGGCAGATGCTTTGACCAGAGGCGGTCACCCAGGGAACAGCGCGGCCAACAGCTTCAAGCGCCTGAACCCTCCCTTCTTCGACGGCAGTGAAGATGCGATTGTCGCGGACACTTGGCTTCAGGATACCGAGGTGGTTTTGGAAGCAGCTAGGACCCCTGAGAATGAGAAGGTGGTAGTGGTACGCCTGTAGTTATTAGACTTAGCTCGCAGTTGGTGGGCAGCGCAAGCTATGGGATTAGTGGCACCCATTGCTTGGGCAGTGTTTAGAGAGAGATTCCAGACGAAGTATTTCGATGCTGTGGCTCGGTACGACCTGCAGACCAGATTTACCAACTTGAAGCAAGGAGGCAGAACAGTCGACAGTTATGCATCTGAGTTTTCTAGGCTCGGTAGGTTTGCCTCCACCTTGGTGGCAACCGAGTTTGATAGGGCCCAGCGGTTCCAGCAGGGGCTGTATTTGGAGATCTTGTTGGCAGTTCGAGCACCAAACGTTCGATGCAGTTTTGAGAGCAGCTAGGAGGCATGAGTACACCTCCCAGCGGATCGTGGATAGGACCGGAGGTAGGAAGCGGTCCTACAGTCAGATGCACCAATCATCAGCTCCAGCCCCAGCAGCTAGAAGTTTGACCATTAGAACTCCGAGGCGGGCGGCCTCAGTGACGTCGGTTCAGCATTCGACCCCGACGTACCCGCAGCAGCAGAAGCAGAAGCAGACTTCCGTAATGGGATGTTCACATTACGGGAAGCCGGACCATGTGGTGGCAGATTGTCGTAGGGCACAAGGATTGTGTCTAGCTTGTGGAGCGACAGATCACAAGATAGGAGCTTGCCCGAATAAGGGAAGTTCGTCCTCTTCCAACCTAACCAGTCCATCGGTTAGGGGACCAGCACCTGTGCAGCAGCAGCAGTACCCGAGGCCATTGTTGCCTCAGGCCCAGGCATTTCACCAGCAGAACCAGCAGCAGTATACCCAAGCCCAAGTGCAGAGCAGGCAGAGAGGTTTCCAGCAGAGGGGACCCGCAGCTAGAGGTCAGGCCATGATGATGGCTATGGAAGAAGAAGTTGCACCAGGTGAGGTAGTGGCAGGTACTATTCTCGTCAACTCCTTTCCAGCTTCAGTATTATTTGATTCTGGTGCATCACATTCATTCATGTCTGTACGATTCGTGACACGGATAGGATTGGAGCCCGAGTCATTATCAGTGAGGCTCAATATACTTACTGGTAATGGTCTTGTGGGAGTAGATCGAGTGTTTTTCTCGTGTCGGATCGTGGTTAGCGGTAGAGAGTTCCCCGCTAGATTTATAGAATTCCTCATGGCAGACTATGATGTAGTCCTAGGCATGGATTGGTTAAGGAACCAGTATGCTAGGATAGACTGCCATGTTGGCAGAGTTGTTTTCAGCATTCCAGGCAAGCCAGAGTTTTCCTTTTCCAGAGGCACGGTGGAGCCATCTTCTCCAGTATTGCGGATGGCAGTAGCAGCAGTACAGTTGCCCAGGATAGTTGAAGAGTTTCCAGATGTCTTTCCAGAGGAGCTTCCAGGGATGCCGCCAGAGCGGGAGATCGAGTTCACTATAGACTTGATCCCCGGAACAGCACCAGTATCAGAGCGAGTCTACAGAATGGCGCCTTCAGAGTTGGAGATTTTGTACAAGATGATTGAAGAACTCAGGACCAAGGGATTCATTCGTGCAAGTGGATCGCCTTGGGGAGCCCCGATGCTTCTTGTGAAAAAGAAGGATGGTACGTCCAGGTTATGTGTGGATTATCGTACTTTGAACTCAGTGACAATCAAGAACAGATACCCTCTCCCGAGGATAGATGACTTGTTTGATCAACTCAAAGGGGCTTCAATATTTTCGAAGATAGATTTACGGTCAGGATACCACCAGATCAGAGTCAGAGAGCAGAACATCCCGAAGACAGCGTTTAGATCGAGGTATGGACATTGGAAGTTCCTTGTTATGCCCTTTGGAGCAACCAATGCGCCAGCAGTATTCATGGACCTCATAAATCGCATTTTTATGCCTTACCTGGATCAGTTCGTGATCGTGTTCCTAGATGATATCTTGGTCTACAGTAAGAGCGAAGCAGAGCATGAGCAGCATCTTAGAGTTGTCCTTCAGACGCTTAGGGAGCACCAGTTGTACGCCAAGTTCAGTAAATACGAGTTCTGGCTCGATCACATTTCGTACTTGGGTCACATTATTACTCGAGGAGGAGTGGAAGTGGATCCCCAGAAGATTGTGGCTATCGAGACTTGGCCAACACCTAGTTCAGTGGCAGAGGTTCGCAGCTTCCTTGGATTGGCCGGCTACTACCGGCGATTCATTTCAGATTTTGCAAGGATTTCAGCACCGATGACCCAGTTGACTCGTAAGGATGTGCCATTTGTTTGGACAGCAGAGTGTCAGGAATCATTCGAGAAGTTGAAGCGAGGTTTGATAACGGATCCCATTCTCACACTTCCGGATGGGACCGAAGGATTCACAGTTTATTGCGATGCTTCAGGCAGAGGATTGAAATGTGTCTTGATGCAGCATGGGAAGGTAATATCTTATGCATCACGCCAACTTCGTGACCATGAGAAGAGTTACCCGACCCACGATTTGGAGCTAGCAGCAGTAGTGTTTGCACTTAAGTTGTGGAGGCACTACTTGTATGGAGATAGAGTGGAGATATTTACTGATCACAAGAGCCTGAAGTATGTTTTCACCCAGAAGGACCTTAATATGCGGCAGAGAAGATGGCTCGAGCTACTGGTGGACTACGATGTGGATTTGCAGTATCACCTAGGGAAGGCCAACGTTGTAGCAGATACGTTGAGCCGGAGAGCCGGAGTTTATTTCCTAACGGCGCAACCAGAGTTATTGGCAGAATTTCAGAAGATGGGAATTGAAGTGGTTCTTTCTGCCAGTGTGGCATTGATGGCCAGTCTACAGGTTCAGTCCAGCATAGTTGAGAGGATCCGGACGGCACAGTCTACAGATCCCAAGCTTCAGCGGCTCAGAGCAGAGGGTGAGGCAGGAAGAAGGCCAGAGTTGTGCATTCGTGAAGATGGTACACTTCGACACAACTCTCGTCTTTGTGTACCCAGTGGAGATATCAGACAGGAAGTCATGGCAGAAGCTCACAGTTCGCAGTATTCTATTCATCCCGGTGGCACGAAGATGTACCGTAATATCCGTCAGCACTTCTGGTGGAATGGCATGAAGAGAGAGATAGCCCAGTTTGTCTCTCGGTGTTTGGTTTACCAGCAGGTTAAAGCTGAACATCAGAGGCCCGCTGGACTTCTTCAGCCCTTGCCGATTCCAGAATGGAAGTAGGAGCATGTGACCATGAATTTTGTGACTGGATTGCCTAGATCCCCAGCTGGTCGAGATGCTATTTGGGTTATAGTTGACCGGCTCACGAAGGTGGCTCATTTTCTTCCATTTAGAGTTGGATAGTCAACGGCTCAGTTGGCAGAGATGTACCCCAGGCAGATTGTCAGGCTTCACGGTGTGCCCGTCAGTATCACCTCGGACCGAGATTCAAGGTTTACATCGCACTTTTGGCGTAGCTTGCAAGAGAGTTTGGGAACTCGTCTCCAGTTCAGTTCGGCATATCATCCGCAGACAGATGGCCAGTCAGAGCATACTATCCAGACTCTTGAAGACATGTTGAGGTCTTGTACCCTCGACTTCGGTGGTTCATGGGAAGATCACCTGCATTTTATAAAATTCTTGTACAACAATAGTTTTTAGGCTAGCATCCAGATGGCACCATTCGAAGCTCTGTACGGTAGGAAGTGCAGATCCCCGCTAGCATGGAATAATATTGGAGAGAGGCAGATGCTCGGTCCAGAAATGATTGCCCAGACAGTTGAAGTGGTCAGAAGGATCAGAGATCGACTTCGAGTTGCCCAAGATCGCCAGCGGCATTGGGCCGATGCTCATCGACGTCCCTTGGAATTTGCTATCGACGACCATGTATTCCTTAGGATCTCGCCTAACCACGGCGTCATTCGCTTTGGCGTACGGGGAAAGCTTAGTCCTAGGTATATAGGGCCGTTCGATATCCTGGAGCGAGTAGGAGATGTATCATATCGTCTTGCTCTTCCGCCGTCGCTAAGTGAGGTGCATGATGTATTCCATATGTCCCAATTACGACGGTACGTCCCGGACCCGAGCCATATCCTAGACCATTCGGAATTGGTTGTTGGTACCAACCTTTCGTATGAGGAAAGGCCCGTGTCTATATTGGACCGAAGAGAGAAGATACTCAAGAACAAGACTATTAGTTTAGTCCGTGTTTCTTAGGGTCATCACTCTCTAGGTGAGTCAACGTGGGAGCGTGAGGACGATATCCGATTGCGATATCCCTACCTGTTTGACTCGTAAGGTATAATGTCTTCCTTATGTCTTATGCCTTTCGTCCTTGCTTGCATGCGTGATTGTTTGATTGACTGCTTAGTATAGCTTGCACGTGAATAGTATAACTTGTCCTTGTCTCTCTAGCTCCTTGATTAAATTTCGAGGAATTCTTTTAAGGTGGGTAGATTTGTAACACCCATATCTCGGAATACGTATTTTTGATCAAGCCTGCATGTATCTTGGACCTGTATTTTATTTTATTTTTATTTTCTCAGATTCTGGCCTGTAATTGTATTTTGGCTCGACTTACAGATTTTGGTTTTCTCGTAAAACGGGTTTTGGCATGACTTGGTTTTATTTTGTGGAGGAGAATTGGTTTAGCTTGGTTTGGTTTAGTTTGGTTTAACATGCAATTGGAACACTTTAACCTACACTCCACCCTCAACACAACACAACTCACCCTCATTAAAACTCCACCTACTTTTCTCTCTCCTCTTTATCTCTCATTCATTTCTCCATCTTCTTCTTCCTTCCTCTACACAACTCACCAACACCATAGGCAAGTGCACCTTGCCACCATATGAGAACCATATTTTATTTATCCATTACCTAGATTAGGCCATGGAAATCAACATTAGAACTTGACATTTTGTGATTTGGAGTCTCCTTTATTCTAGATCAAAGTTTTCTCTATTTTCGGATTTACATGGTTTTGATCTATTTTAGTTGGGTTTTTGTGGGTTTTGATGCCTCCATGTGGAAGAGAACTCAATTTTACTCAAGTTAGACCTTTGAAAACCTAGATTTGGCTTTGATTTGACCAAGATATGAAGAATAAAATTTTTGGTGTTCTTGATGCTTGCTCTCGGCCTGGAGACGAAGGCTGCAGCCTGCGCTCTTTAGCGCAGTGCTGGACTACGCATCTCCTCTCGGCCTGCGCTCTTTAGCGCAGCACCGATCGCGCTGCTTGTCCTTTGGCGAATGCGCTCAGCCCCATGCGCCATCCATCCATGTGCAGTCTGTTCATGCGCAGTCTGCTCATGCGCAGACTACTCATGCGCAACATGCTCATGCGCCACCTATACCCCTGCGCAGATCACCCCTGCGCGGTTGGCTCCCCGTGCAATCAAACCCCGCGCGCTTGGACCCTGCGCACTTTACCCCTGCGCAGTTCAACCCTGCGCCATCTATCTCCTGCGCCAATCATTCCTGCGCCATCCCTCCCGCGCACTTCACTCTTGCGTAATCTGACCCCCGCGCCAACCAACTCAGCGCAAGCCGACTTCTGTGCAGCTCACTCCTGTGCAGTTGGCCCCTGGCGTACTTGACTCCTGCGCAACCCGACCCCAGTGACCTTTGCACAATCTGTCCAATCATGGAGATTTGGTTTTATTTTTCCTTAAGCTTGGCTCTTTTTTAGCCCTGTATATTGATATTTTTTAGATATTTTATGCCCATTTTATATCCTTACGCCTTTTATCATGAACTTGATTTTACTTAATATGTTTTGGAATGACTATGGTACATGGCATGGTATGACAAGGAACTAGCATAACACGACAAGTGACCCGTAGGGGTACACTCCTGACATGACCAACCTGACATGATAGTGGCCCATCGTGGTGCACTCCTGACAAGTACCCTGACATGATTTATCTTGATGCTGTTGCGACGGCTAACTTGACTCGTATAATCAACTTGACACCGTGGGTGTTCCTGCTTGCTTGCTTGTGCAATCCACTTGTCTTGTCTTGCATCATGTCTAGGACATGACTCCCTGGTTTCCCACGGTCAGGGATTCGCACTGAACATGGATTAGGCTAATGACTAGATCAAACTATAGTTCATGGAGAATTTCCAGTCACAGGCAATCTTGTTATCTGGGCGCTCTTAATTGGACTTGTAGCTTGCCGACGAGTAGAGCACATTTCCAGCGGACTGTCATGTGTTGCACCCTCTAAGTCACCTAAGGGTATATCGTCTCCTGTGCGATGTACCCAACCATACTCTCAACCCGCGGAAGGATAACTGGATGGTCTGCAGGGCATGGGACTGGGAAATTCTCATTGCATCTTGTTAGTAATTAGGCTTGTGATAACCCTAGTTAGTTAAAGTAGTAAGCCGTAGTAATTGCTTGGCCGCTTGTGAATGGATGATGTCTAGCCTTCTCTAAGTCTTGTCTAGTCCCTATACCTGGTACTCCTGAACATGATTGTTTTACTTGCTTTAACAATAATTGGGTAGAGACAAGGAGCTATTCAGGCGAAGGGTTACAACCCCGGTCCTTGTTTGGTTTACGGGTTGTAATCTGGCTCCCGAAATGGTTCCACGTCCCTAGTCGTTTATTGTCCTGCGGTTCTCTTTATTACTTGTACTTTCCTTTCATTTTCTTATGTTCTGATATGCTGGCTTTTGTTCTTATTTCGTGGCCTCCCTTGTGGCACTTGCTCTTTCTGGGGTTTGACCCAACTGGTTTTGTGTGGCCAGATTTCGGAGCAGCTCCCAAGGATCTTCCGAACCTCCAGCCCGATGGTGGCGACTAGAAGGAACCCGGGCTACGAGTGGGTTTTCTATTTTGTTTCGCTCATTCTATTATAAATTTATTCTTTTGAGGCGTTTAGCCGACGAGCACCTGTTAGCTCGATGCACTTTACTTACTGTATGCCTACAGGCTGTAAACATGATTAACAAATCCTAGGGTTGATCATATATGACTTAACTCTTGCTAGTCCTAGCATTGTGTACGACTAGCTTCATGATCAGCTAATATGTAATATTTGGGACGCCTTTTATTGTATATTTGGTGGTCAAACATCTTATGATTATATTATTTGCTTGAGATTGAGACAGTAGGCTTGACCTTAAGAGACTGTTGGCTTGTAGTAAACCCTCATATCTAGACAGCCGTGACCGTATAGTTGAGATGTATTCTATTTCAATATACGTAGCTGGCTATGTACGCCCCCGCTCTCCAGTATTCTGGTTCTGGGGCGTGACAATTATTAATGCAAACTCGAAAAGATGAAGAAGCATTCGAAAGTTTCGAGAGGAAATTCATTATGACGGTTAAGTATTGACCGGCACCATTTTCCGAATTTTACGCTGACTGGTCAAATCCTAACTTTTACGCTTCTGTTCAAAGTGTTTCAAATTTTGAAGATATTTGAAAACTTTGAAGGGGGTCTTGTAGGAGCGTAAAAAGTGCTTCATGGAATGAGTCAAAGAGATAGAAGCATTCCACTCAACATGATCTATTGTCACTCAACATGATCTATTGTTACAGGCTAATCGCTTTACGCCAGGGTCAAGCCAATGATTTTACGCCAGGGTCAAGCCAATGGTTTTACGCCTAAGACAGGCTAACCACTTTATGCTGGGTAAAGCTGTCAAGTCTTGCATTTAATGCAAAGTCTGACATAAAGATTTAATGATGACATATATCACAGAATTCTAAGGGATTTGTTTTACACAGAGACCAATGTTGTCGTTTAGTATGTGGACTGAGCTATTTTTACGCTCACAGTATGGCTTCTTTTACGCATGGAGACTGTATGAGTTTTTACGCTCGAAAGTTGACGTGTGCATAATGTTTATTTGGGCTACTTTACGCTCAAGGTTGTTTAACAACCACTTTACACGGGAAGTCCACGTCAGGGCTATTTTACGCCTAGTCTACTACTTTACGCTCATAGTATTTTAGGTTGTTTTTACGCCCTATTCTTCTTCACCAATTTGGAACGTGGTTTGCCTACATGGCTTTCATGCCACACATCTCGAAGAACGTGTGTACGTGCATCCTATTCTTATTGAAATGATGGGACACGTGTCAACATATGCAGAGGGTGACTTCGGTCATGGATGGCAGTTATTAGCGTAAAGACGGAACTTTTGCTGAGTTTTTACGCACAAGAAGCCAAGTCTATAAATAGACTTATTTTTCTCATATGAGACACACAGAGAGAGATGAGAGAATACATAGAGATCAGAGCCCAGAGACTTTGATTTTTCGGAGCATTCTTCTTCAACTTTTCTTTCAGAACAGAGTGAAGCAAAGCAGGAAAGCATTCGGCCTCGCCATCAGTGGCCAAGTGCGTCGATACCTTTCTGGTGACTTAATTCTTCCAACTGTTCATCTTCTAGCAGTGATCTTCATCATCATCATATGGTCCAAGGAACAAAGTGATCATTTACAGATCAAACTTCCATAACAATACTTTCCAGAATCAAATTTGTACTTCTTGTACTTTTTCTCGTTTTATTTTCAAAATTCGATTTCCAGGCATTTTGTTAAGTGAAACAGGACATGCTTATGTCATGGCTGTAATTGAGGAGGACGAGGCAGTGCCAGATGTGATCACAGGTTCTATCCTTTTACATTCTTTCCATGCCATTGCATTGTTTGATTCTGGAGCCACACATAGCTTTGTATCATATGAGTTTCTGCATAGACACGGCTTCACACCCAAGTCTACTAGGAGGAACTGTCGGATTATGACATGAGGAGGGGTAGTGCCAGTTAGTGAGATGGTAGATTGCCCTATCACTATAGCTATAAGGGAGCTTAGGGCTCGACTTCTAGTGATGCCATTGCCCGGATTTAATATAGTCCTCGGCATCGACTGGATAAGCGAGCAGTTTGCCGTAATAGACTGCCATAAAAGGAATATAATTTTCATCCTGCCTGGAGTTCCACCGTTCGAGATCAGTAGACAGATTGCAAAGAGGCCGGAGGGAGTCTACTTTGGAGCAGTTGCAGAAGACCAGGAGTTGCCACACCCGCTGATTGCAGAGTATCTTGACGTCTTTCCCGAAGAGTTTCCAGGATTGCCTCCCGATCGAGATGTAGAGTTCAGCATCGACCTAGTGCCCGGATCAGCACCGAAGTCCCAACATTGCTACAAGATCAACCCAAAGGAAGCTGCAGAGTTAAAGGCTCAGATTGATGAGTTGGAAGGTAAGGGTTTTATTTGGTCCAGTGCTTCACCCTGGGGAGCACCGGTACTCTTTGTGCCCAAGAAGGATGGGACTGTGAGGATGTGTATCGATTATCATGCACTCAATAACATCACCATCAAGAATAAATACCCTTTGCCGCGGATTGATGAGCTGTTTGACCAGCTCAGTGGGGCAAAGGTCTTTTCCAAGATTGACCTTCGGTCGGGATATCATCAGATGAAGGTTCGGGAGCAGGATATTCCGAAGACAGCTTTCAATACCCGTTACGGCCAGTATGAGTTCTTGGTGATGCCGTTCGGACTCACCAATGCCCCAGCAGTATTTATGAACTTGATGAATAAAGTTTTTTACAAGTATTTGGACAAGTTTGTCGTAGTCTTCATTGATGACATTCTGATATATCCGAAGACTGAGGAGGAGCATGTGGAGCACCTACAGATTATGTTGGAGATTCTACAAAAGGAGAAGCTGTACGAAAAACTCTCAAAGTACGAGTTTTTCTTGGACAGAGTGGAGTTCTTGGGGCATGTGGTGACTGGAGAGGGGATTTCTGTAGATCCCAAGAAGATTGAAGCTGTGGAAGCATGGGCACCTCCCAAGTCAGTAGCAGAGATTCTTAGTTTCCTGGGTCTAGCAGGTTACTACCGGAAGTTCGTAAAAGATTTTGCCAAGATAGCGGAGCCGATGACCAAGCTTACGCGAAAGGACGAGGAGTTCATCTGGAGCGACGCCTGCCAGTCAGCATTTGAAGAATTAAAGAGAAGACTCACTACAACGCCAGTTTTAGCTTTTCCATCCGGATCTGGAGGATTCGTCATCTACAATGATGCTTTCGGGAAGGGCTTGGGATGTATGCTTGAGCAGAATAAGAGGGTCATTGCTTATGCTTCTAGACAGTTGAGGCCTCATGAGAAGAATTACCCTACACATGACTTAGAGCTTGCAACAGTCATTTTTTCCTTGAAACTGTGGAAGCACTACTTGTACGGAGAGAGAGTAGACATCTTCACGGACCACAAAATCTTGAAGTATGTCTTCACTTAGAAGGAGCTGAATATGAGGCAGCGCAAATGGCTGGAACTCATGAAGGATTTCGACATCAATCTACAGTACCACCCTGGAAAGGTGAATATGGTGGCAGATGCTCTTAGTCGATATCATGTTGCTATGTTTCTCACTATGGACCGGCATCTTTTGGAGGATCTTGAGAGTCTGGGGATCAAGATTATTCTACCAGGAGTTGGAGGACAGCTGATGCATATACAGATACAGTCAGGACTGTTAGAGATGATCAAGGAGGCCCAGTTTCTAGATTAGGGGCTCCGATGTCTTAGAGGCCAGGCAGAGGCAGGAATGCTCGACGACTTCACTATTGCAGCGGATGGATCCCTGAGACACGGGAACCAGTTGTGTGTGTCCAAGGATTTGTGGAAGGAGGTGATGCATGAAGTCCATCAGTCGCAGTATTCTATTCATCCTGGGTCTATCAAGATGTACAAGGATCTGTGAGAGTATGTTTGGTGGTATGGGATGAAAAAAGAGGTTGCCAGATTTGTTTCCAGATGCCTTGTGTGCCAGCAAGTCAAGATGGAGCGCCAGAGACCAGCAGGATTACTCCAGCCTTTATCTATTCCAGAATGGAAGTGGAAGCACATCACCATGGACTTCGTCTCTGGTTTACCGCGTACGTCCAGTGGCAAGGATGCTTTTTGGGTCATCGTGGACAGACTGACAAAGTCTGCTCATTTCATTCCGTTCAAGGTAGGGCTGTCGACCGAGAAGCTTGTAGACCTCTACATGCGATAGATTATATAGATTCACGGAGTACCGGTAAGCATTATTTTAGATAGGGATAGCCGCTTCATATCACACTTCTGAAGGAGTCTACAGCTGAGCTTGGGGTTACAGTTGAAGTTCAGCACCGCCTATCACCCACAGACGGACGGGTAGTCCGAGAGGACCATTCAGACATTGGAGGACATGCTACGGGTTTGCGCACTCGACTTCGACGGTTCGTGGAAGGATCACTTGCATCTAGTAGAGTTTGCCTATAACAACAATTATCAGGCTAGCATCGAGATGACCCCGTTCGAGGCGCTATATGGGCGGAGATGTCGTACGCCTTTATCTTGGGACGACGTTGGTGAGAGGGCTTTGCTTGGGCTAGAGATGGTGGTAGATTCAGCTGAGAAGATCAGACTGATCAGGGAGCGTCTCAGAGTTGTACAGGATAGGCAGAAGCACTGGGTGGACAGCAGTAGATGGCCACTGGAGTTCGCAGTTGGAGATAGAGTGTTCCTGAAGATCTCGCCGACCAGGGGCGTCATCAGATTTGGCAGAGGCGGAAAGCTCAGTCCGAGGTACATCGGGCCTTTCGATATGACGGTACAGATTGGCGAGGTGGCGTATCGACTAGCGCTTCCAGCCAGCTTGGAGGGAGTGCATGACGTTTTCCACGTGTCCCAGCTTCGACGCTACATTTTGGACCCGAGCTATGTGGTGGACTACTCAAAGTTAGAGGTGGGTCCGAGTTTGACCTACGAGGAGCAGCCAGTGGAGATCCTTGATCGGAGGGAGAAGCGCCTACGGAACCAGACTATTCCACTTGTCCGTGTCATGTGGAGACACCACTCTCCAGGAGAGTCCACATAGGAGCGTGAGGATGAGATACGGGAGCGCTATCCTAGTTTGTTTGCTTGATTGTATTCTAGTATTCAAAAATTCTGATTTCAATAAATGACTTGTGTTTGAACTTTTTTGTGATTTTTGAGACTTATTTTGTGGATCTTCGAATTTTGAGGACGAAATTTTTCAAGGGGGAGAGATTTTTGACTCCACTTTCCTATTTTAGAGAAATTAAAAAAAATTCTAATAATAATAAGTTTAGTTTGAAATAATAAATATTTTGATTTATACTTTTGAAGGGAAATTAGTTAGAGCAAGAATTATTTTAAAAATTTAAAAGTTTGTTGTAACAAACTTTGGGACCCACCACTTAATTTTCTAACTAATTTTTATCAAATCTTGCAATAGTGAAAAGAAAGAGGGGGTTTGTGTAAACTTTCTTTAACATGAGAGGCTGATTTGTAAATTATTCAGAGTGGGGGGGGTTGTGTAAAATTGGGTGGCCTAACCCTAATTCGACCGACTGTGGGAGAGGAGATTCCGGCGACAGTGTGGTGGCGATTGCGATCTCTTCTCTCTGGGTGACGAGCGACGGCGCAGTGGCGATGGCGATCTCTTCTCTCTGAGTGACGAGCGATGGTGGGGTGGCCGATCGTACTCCAGCGAGGGCGAGTTTCTCTTTGGCCGCTCGTCCAACAGTGACGGTGAGGAGCTAACCCCTTCTTCGTGAACTTTTAAGCAATCGATTCTTCGATCAATTTGTTCTTCACGCCTAGTGGTTGATATTCGAATTTCTTATAATTTCTTACTTCGATCCTTCGTTCGGATATAGGAACACTATCCCGAAGTTTCGGTCGACCTAGATCACTCGTCTTCAGGAAGAACAAACGATTGGTGGTGAGTCTCGATTTATATTCAGATTTGTAAGTTTGAATGCCTTATAGCTTTAGACTCTTGTTGTTGGTTTTGAATGCTAGATCATTGGACCCTTGATTCGAGAGATCGATTCCTTGTATGAAACACCTGCTCTATAGCCGATCTCAGTTTGGGTAAGTTTCATGCTTGAACTGATGATATCCTTGAATAATTTTATAGATTTGAGTAGATCGGTTGCTAAGTTGGAATTGTTACCTCTGTTTGGTTGAGGGAGAGTTTTTGATCTATTTTGTACTATTCGATACGTTATTGTATTGAGTCCGAGTGCTACTTGAATCCTCGGACCGTGTCCAACACCGTGGACGTGTCCTGAACTTTAGGACTCTTTCCCAGGTATTATGCTATCTTTCTTCCTATTCTAAGCTCCTTTTTAGCTGTGGTTAAGTTCGGGTGGTGTGTCCAGGACCAGGACCAAGTTAGGAAATGTTCGTGTGTACGTTGCCAACCGATGTTCAGATCTGGGTGCATGGTCGAGACTTTGACTGTGTCGTGTTCACGTATGTTGCTTGTGATCGTGTCCGGATTATTTCAGTTGTGTCAGGAGTCCAGACTGCAAGCAATTTTGTGTGCCAGGACTAGTAATGTGCAGAGTTGGCTAAGGAATTTAGCAAGATCGTGGTTCCTTTCATGTATCATTTGAATTCATGTTTTTAGAATTTCAATATGGTTGTATATTTTGATTTTGAAATTTTGTTAAGTTGTATTAACATTTGGGATGTTGAGTAGATTTCCTTTTCTTATTTTGAGCCTATGGGTCATTTGATTTAACCTGAGATTATATGTATCAGTGTTAGGTCATTTGATTTAAACTTGAGATTGCATATGCAATGCTGGGTTTGGATTGATGAATCTAAATTTTCATATCAGTGTTGTCACTAGAGCTGAGTTTTCATGTCAATGCTTGGTTCAGTGATGAACCTGGAATTTTATATTCATGTCTTGGTTCAAGATTGAGGACTGGAGATCCATATATCAGTTAGCCTTTCCCATAGGAATCTTTTGGTTGATTTAGCAAATACTTTCATGATTAGGTTAGGGTTTAATTGATACTTGAAATCAATTTGTATTAGATAATGATATTCTAGGTTTACATTTCTGAGAGGGTGATCTAGAGTGTATTAATAATAATTGTAGATTAAGTTAAATAAATATGGTTATAACTCAACCAACTAGTGTATTTTTTTTATTAAACTCTTTTATATATATATAGAAGTTACAAAATGAATAAATTGGAATTATCTAGACTTTGACCAACTTGCACTTAATAAAACAGGAGGACATCCAGCTCCCTTGATTACCGTACTTTTCTCGGAGCAAGGCAAGTACTTTTCTACGGTTTTGTGCATTTATATATCTTGTACCTTTCTTGTGACACGTTATGGCACGATATCTTGTACCCCTGTATTTCTTGTTCTTGTACTTACTTATGTCGGGTAGGAAAATACACTAGCCATATGACCAAATTCCGGTTACTATATTCATGTAGATAGCTTAGGCCTCGCATCATGTACGCGGGCCCTAAACCGTACCATATTCATGTACTCCTGTACATGCTCTTGTACTCACCCCAGCCGGTCACATAGGCTAGTTGTATTTCAAACATGGTACACTTGTCATGTCTTGTACTTCAGGATTATAGTTTCATTCCTGTACATTACATTTCCTGTACTTTATATTTCCTGTACTTTATATTCCTGTACTGTTGTTCCTGTACTTTATTTTCTGTACTTTTCTGTTCATTTTTTGTATTTTATTTTCATGTACTCTTGTACTCATTTCCATATCATGTTTTTGTTCATTACCTAGAACTGTACTTTGCTCCGCTCCTGACTAGGATATGTTGCAGGTGAGTTGGAGGCTCTGTATGATACCTATTATGGCCGAGAGCCGGTAGATGCAGTAGAGCCAGCTGGAGTTGCTCTTGACTTAGAGGCTGCGAAAGCCTAGCATATTACCTTAGCAGTTTATATTTCCTTGTATTTTGAGACTAGCAGACTTTACTTTCATTTGCTGGAATGTAATAATTCTGAGACATGTACTTTGATTCTGGGATACGTTTATAGATGCTGTGATTTGTATTTGTCATGATTATCTGGTTAGATTTTCCTAGATTGGTACAGCTTACTTCGTCGTGTCTAACGACGAAGGCTGGGCATGTTCGACTCGTGTCCGATTATTCTGAAGCGGGTCGTAACAATGTTGTCTTAGAATTAGAATTGATTTTAGTTATTTATATTTTAGGTGTTCGTGATTGTTCGACTGCAGTTGGAGCCTGACCGTTGATTTACTTTGTTTTCGATATTCCATGCAAGATACCTTGCCATTATTTATTCTGTTTAAATATTTATGTCTGTTCTTATATTATGTTTGTAGTAGTTATAGTTGTGTGCGTCCAAGTTTGACTTGGGTGCCATCGATGACTTGGGTGTGTGATTTGACTTAGAGTTAGTGGACATACCTTTAGTGGTGAAGTTATGGATGTGACTTCTATGGACTCGATACGTATTATTACATGACACCATGTGTGAGGTTTCATAAGCATGAGTTTGTGCATTGACTGGCCATTGGTGCGTTGACTCATTGGATAGTTAGATGTGTCTAGGTAGAATGACTTGTATTGAGATATAGGGTGTCCGAGTCATGGATATGACTGGTGCAAGTCCATAGGCGAAAAAGACTACTAGAAGATGTATGGGAATACATTATTAGATTATGTAATCTTCGGAGGAGATTGCAGAGTCATTAGCCTCATAAATAGGTTATAGCTGCCTGTGTAGTTCATAGTTCATAGATATCGGCTTGTGATCCGACGTCGGCCTATAATTCGGTGTTATATCCTTATTACCCACCCATACATCTAAAGTCGTCTTTAATATGCATTCACATAGCCATGAGACATTGTCTTGTCACAAAATAGTGTGCCACCCTTGTCCTTATCTGATTGTAGGTGTGGTTCACTATTTCGATAATGGGCTATTGAACCTTGTTGTGATTTTATGATTATTCCCATATATTTATTCAGTTTTACATTGACATGTTCCTTTTGTATCTTATTACATCCCTCTGAGGACCTGGTTCTTTTCCAGATTCGGATGAGTATTTGTATCCGACCGTCTATGGACATGGGATTAAGACAGATTATGTTGCCGAGGACTTAGAGGTGTTGCCCGAGGAGTTTTCATGAGCTTGGAGGATGCTACAGTTAGATCCATGAGCATTATTATCTAGTTAGCCGATGTTCTGGTTTGGTTATCTTTTATTTCAACATTATATTTATTTTCCACGGATATTTCCATCAGACTATATTTTTACATACAGATCATTTGTATTGGATATTTAGTTCTTTGTTATATTTCAGTTTAGTTCATTTGTCATATTTATGTCTGTGTTGTTGTTATTATTTTGTGGATGAGTTTATAGAGATTATATATTTCCCTGTGACTGCGTAGTTTAGGTACAGCGTACTACGAGTGGAGTAAGTCCATTAAATTGTGTAGCTTATTCTAGTTCGTACACCTGTCATGCTCATGCCTTAGTTCCTATGTATTTTGGAACATGGCGTGATATTGTGGTACGTAGAGATTCACTTGATCAGTATTGAGACATCGAAGATTTGTTGGACGTGCAGAAGCTCTCATTATAAAAAAAATGATGTCTTCTGTTATAAAGGGCATAATGTATAGAATATTGTAATTTTGTTGTATCAGTGAGTTGTAAGCCAAGTCGATAAGTCCAATATAAGCCAAATTGCCATGAGTTTGATGGCCTTTAAGAGCCTTTGTGACTTCAATTTGTCTACTTATTCTGCAGCAATGCGTTTGTTTTATGATATATTATTATCGGTATACCAGTCTTGTCTTGTATAAGTACAATTTAGACTTGTACGATTTTACGCCCATGGCGATCTATTAGTTCTGTGGAACCGAAGCGTGACAACAACATCTGAACTTCGTCGTCAAACTTCACTCCCATAGAGAATAACTAGTCAAACATGCCCTGGAACTTATTAAGGAGACTCTAATAGATGTACTATTTTTGTACCATAAGCCCATCATTTGTCGGATCAGGAGCAACTTGCTTACCCCTGTCTTTTTTGCCTACAAAGATTCCAGCATCTCCCAAAGTGTTCTTGCATGATCTATATTGGCAACATGATTATTCATGTTCTCGTCAACAAACTGCCGCATATACCTACACCTGTATGTGCTCGAATTTTCAGTCATCCTCGGATTTGTCACTAAGCCTCTCGGAAGCAAATATCGGAAGATACAGCTTCTTGACGAATAACAAATCTTTCATCTTACTCCGTCAATAGTGGTAATTGGAACCGTTTAGGTTTATCATACGCACCGACTTTGCGTATATCCCTTCTCATTGGCTTGATTGCCAACCCTAATACCCTTTAAAACCAAAGCTCTGATACCACTCTGTTCGGAATGAAACGCGTAAATCGTTCCCTCAAACCAAGATGCTGCAAGAGAACCGAGCAAAAACATAAAAACCAAATCACAAATAATTGTAGGATGTGGAAAATTATGACACGCTGTCATTTTCATCCATACGCTTAAAGACAGATGTCAGTTGAAGCCATACGCTCAATTCAGAGTTGTACGCTCATTCAAAAGCCATACGCTCAGTAAATATTTTATTATTTACTGAAGTGACAGCACAGCATATGTTTAAATGAGGAATGAATCTGACACTTCATCTTTCGTGCAAAGACAGCTGTCACGAGAAAAGTAACCGTCGTATAGGTTTTCGAAGAGTCGGTTTTGTCTTTTACGAGGACAACTCAGCAGCCTTCATAAATACAAAAGCCATCATTACTGTCAGTTTTGACAGTCTGTCAGCCGTCAAATCCGCAGTCACGATGCTCGAGAAGATTTTGTCAGTTATGGGAAGATATGGTGTACCAAAGAAGATTGATGATAGCCACGTGGCCACTTCTCCAGTGAGCGTATCGACCTCACATGACTCCTTCTTCACACAGTCAAGTGAGCGTATGGACCTCACATGATTCCTTGCTAAACAAGCGAGCGTATGACCTCACATGACTCCTTGCCCATAAAGTGAGCGTATGGATTTCCTATGGCACTACGCTGTCTAAGTCAGCGTATAACTCTCCTTCAACGAGGCAGCGTATTACAGCAACCATATCCAGGATTACAGTCAACACACGTTCTCACGTGTCCTGTACCAATTATCCACTTCTCTAGAAGTTATGCAACGTGGCATCCAGGCCATCAATCTCTCCTGAACATGCTCCACTACTTTCAACCGCACGCTAATGTGTCTCCATCAAAATTCGCCACGCGTCCCTGCAGTTATGCACACGTCAAGTAACTACCTGAGCGTATGCTTAAGGACAGTTATCCTGAACTCTATAAAAAAGAGTTTCTTCATCTTCATCAGGGACACACAGTCAATTTCAGAGAGAACAGAGAGATTGCCCAGTTGCTGTCCAAGTTCTTCAAAGTTCGAGTCTTCTTCATCGCATCGTCCAAGGGATAAAGTAATCGTCTTCTAGATTAGATTTCTACAGTTGTAATTTTCTCAGATACAAAATAAATAAAGTGAATTTATTTATGGAAAACAAATTGGCGACTCTGCTGGGGAAAGCTGTCTCCTCCAATGAGATAGCAACAACTCAATGCGATACTTCGTCGATCGGCTTGACGAAGAAGACGATGGTTGTACAATTCGACCAATCGGCTTATGAAGAAATGCTCAAGGCGAAGGAGGGCCGCACTGCTTCCTCCGCTCTTTCTGTTGCCAAGAAGAAGGGACACTCCGTCTATGTCCCTAAGTCTTCTGCAGCAATCCGAGACGCTTTTGTCACTTCTCATGCTGACAAGAACACGTCTTCAACTTCCATGAAGCACACTTCGGCTTCTCGGAACACGGCAACAATGGTTTCCCCTAGTCACGCTGACAAAATTGGTTCTTTAACCAAGTCAATGTGTCCAAGGAAAACCATCTCTGGATATGTCAAAGTCCCTTCTCCTTCTATTCTTACGACAGCAGTCGGCTCTTTAGCCATTGATGACTCTGAGCGTATGGCATTCAAAGGGCAGCGTACGGCAAAGGCAGCGTACAAAAGCCAACATCAGGCAGCGTACGCTGAGCCAAAGCCAGTGTATGCTAATAAAAAGGCAGCGTATGACCAGAAGTCCAAACTGAAGTCAGCGTATGCTAACAAATACAGTCCTTTGACTGTTTCTGAAAATCAAATTGGGGGTTCTCTTCCACAGAACATACAAATGATTCCCTCTCAACTTGCACATCTTGTGCCAACCAAGGAGAAAGACTCTTTAGTCAACTCCTCTACTCCTAAGGTCTTTACCTCTGGAGTTAATTTGACTAGTACTCTTACTAGATCAAACAATGGAAAACGCCTTTTGGCTAACTCCTCCAAAGATGGATTATTACCGACTCCTAGTTGGAATAATACTCATCTTCCTTCTCTCAAAATTTCTCGGTCTGAAAAAAGCAAATTACAAGTATCCAAGACTGATATCAAAGTCAAATCTCCCACGGATCTTCGTAATAAGCTTAATCAGAATCGGTTCGGTTCCACTAAGACAAGTATATTAGACCCTGATGCAGAATATGCCAAGAACTATGTGGCTCAAATTAATCAGTCTTTATACACTCAGGAACCAAGAAGACAGAAGAACAAAAGACAAGTTTCTACACAGAAACTATCTTTAAATACTTTCCAATCTGTTCCTACAGATCTCCGAGAATATTTGCAAAATAAACAGAGAATTGACACTCCATCTGGCTATGACATTGCCCATATTCGCCATGAAAAGCATGGTTGTGACTTCCAACCTCGGGTTGTCATCCAATGTTGTTGTTCACCAAAAAGACAATCTGTTTTCGAACGGATTCAATATGAACCAATGTTGGATGAAGATGAACCTCTTTATGCTTCTGTCAACATGACTTCCAGAAACATTGGGGGTAGCATACGGTCTGATGCTATATCAGACTCTGAAGATGGTGTTTATCTCGGCACTCGATCCAGGACCGGAGCCTTGACCAGAGCCTCTTCTTCTTCTCATCCAAGTGGTAATCCGGAGATCACAGAAGACTTCCTTGGAGAGTCCAATTTTCCAGTATTGACTCCTGTAAAAAGCCCTGGGAAAGATACTGATTCACACAGTGATGATTCAGAACAGACTGTTTCATCATCTATTCCTCGAATGATTACCACTTACATGGCAGAAAGTGATCATGAACCTTCGACTAGCAATGAGGCTCATGAACAGAGGATTTCTTCTTTAGAACAACAATTGCGAGCTATGGCAGATACATTGAGTGCTATGCACACTCTAATGCAGGCTCAACAACAGACAGCACCACCAGTGGTATTGAATACCCCTGTTGTTCCAAACCCCGAACCCTCTACTATTCCGGGGGTACAATCTAATGTTCCTGTACAAACCACACCAAGTCACTCTGGAGCTGGGGGTGGTATATATGCTGCAGTCCCTCCTCCCAATTATACTCTACAAGCCACAACTCCACAATCTTCGGGAGTTGTCTCTGAAGAATTGAAGAATCTCAAAACTCAATTCGAGGCATTCAAACAGAAGGATGGTTTACAAAGGTTAGGCATCAAACAGCCTTATCCGATAGAATGGAAGCAGGTATCGTATCCACCAAAATACAAACCTCCGACCATCTCTTTCTATGATGGGACAACCTCTCCAAGTCAGTTCATTAATTATTTTGAAGTAATGACTGATCAATTGCAACCAAGTGACGCTCTCCTTACTCGGGTGTTCATTGGATGTCTCAAAGGAACGGCTTATGAATGGTATAGAAGTCTCCCTGATGGGTGCATTACCTCATTTGCCGGTTTTAAGCAAATGTTTCTTGAACGATTCTACGAAGGGCTCAATGATATGACCATGTCGGCCCTCATAAGAATCAAACAGAAGAATAATGAGACCACTGAGGAATTCATTGAGAGATTCAGAAGAGAAGCCCTCAAAATGCCTCTTGGAACTCCCGATGCTGTTACGATCGACACTTGCAAGTCGAACCTCTTACCAATTATCAGCATGTGGACAGGGTCCACTCAGTTCCAAGATTGGCCTTCATTTATCGTCAGTGCCAAGGCTGCCGAGGTCAGTGCTGAGACCTTTAAGGGTCTGGGGGTACAAATGGCTCCCAAAGAATCAAATCAGAGTGCTAGCAATAGTACTCGACCCAACAATCGCAAAGGGAAAGAAGCTCTTGAAGTCAATCTCCAAAACAGTAGTCAAGAGGTAAAGACTACCCAAGCTACTTCAGCTCCAACAAATCAACAACAGAGATCTCCTCGGCCGAAAGAAGAATATTCTTTCGATAATGACGATGTTCAGGGTATCTTTGAATGCTTACTCAAAGGTAATAAGATTCAATTGCCAGAAATTAAAAAGCCTGATGAAGCCAATAAGACAGATCATCCAAAATACTGTCCATATCATAGAATGCTGGGTCATACAATCCGGTCTTGCTATATATTAAAAGGGAAGATTCAAGAGATGATTAAATCAGGAGCTGTGACATTAACACCCAAAGACAAAACAGTCACAGCAAATGTAATTTCAATGCAGTTCGGTGACTTCCTTCCCTTAAAGGTGGAAAGTGGGATTGTTCCTATCCCCAAAGCAACTCTCGAAGTTGTAAACATCCCACCAGCACAGAATGACGGACTTGTTCCTGTCACAACTAAGAAGGGAGAGATCATGTGGATTCACCCGGATTTAATGACGGAGTTTGAAACGTCTTCCTCTTCTCCTCGAAAGATTTCCTCATCTAAAAAGAAGTTCGGGAAGACTAAGTCATGCAATGTGACTTCTAGTTTCACACCCGATTTTTATCTAACCTCTACTTTCATCTCAGCAGGAAATTCACTCTCTACGAAGATAAAATCTGTACCTCAAATTGAAGATAGGTACAAACCTGCTTTTCATTTATACAGTTCACAATCTCGTGAATTGATGGCGAAGATGGGTTATGATTTAGCCACTGCCCCAGGTTTGAACTCAGGCAAGGGACTCCGAGCACCTTTGGCCATCACCATGAGACATAATCAATCTCGTGTTGGCCTTGGTTTCTGGAATGAAGCTTTCATCAAACATAAAAGAACCAAGAGCAAAATAAAGAATTGCAGCATGGTTTCCATAGACCTTGAACCAGAATCTGAAGTTGAAGTTCATGCTGGAACTCGGTCAGGAAAAGTATATTTGAAAGATTATGCTGAAGCTCCTGAAGAAATTTCTGACGTTCCTCCGGCTACAGCTTCAACTCCAGTCTCTACTGAAGAGCCTTTAAATGTTCCTGTTGAGACAGTTCCTTCTAAACCAACAGCAGCTGACAAAGGCAAACAACAAGTCCACTTCGACAAACCATTGAAGAAGTCATCTTCTACAGGACTTGAAAAGCCTTATAATTTTGATATATTGGCTCAACTAGCCAATACACCAGCTAAATTGTCAATCTTCGAGCTTTTACGTCTCTCTAAAGAGACTCGAGAAACTTTAAGTGAAGCACTGCTGCAAGCAGAAACCTGCTTAACTCTTCTCAAGAAGTTGGAAACAGAACATGTTTCTCATTGCCATAATGTATTGGAATTTATTCCAAACATTACCTTTACGCAGGACGATATGCTGCTAGAGGATAATTGACATGACCGTCCGTTATATCATACATGATATATTGATTCTATGAAGGTTGATCGTTTATTGATTGATCCAGGATCCGCTCTCAGTATTATGCCAAAGGCTATGTTAGATGCATTGAAGATACCTGTACATAGCCTCTCCAGCACTATCACTACCATCTTGGGATTCAATCAAGGAAAAAGTGAGCCTTTAGGCAAGATTCGCCTTAAATTTCAAATAGGCGATCTTCGTACTAAGGTTACTTTTTACATCATCGACAATCATGGTTGCTCATACAATGCTCTATTAGGAAGACCATTCTTGCATGAACATAATGTCGTTCCTTCAACCCTTCATCAGTGCTTCAAATATGTTGATGATAATGGAGAGGTTCAAAAAGAAGTGGCAGATCTTTACCCATTCAAAGGAGTCGAAGCTTACTTCAATGACGCTCGCATGTACAAAGATGAATACTCGAAAGTCTTACAAGCTATGGATAATGAAGATGAGACATCCAAAGTTGACACTTTTGTTATTCCTGTAAAAGGGCGTATCACTCCTTCGCAGTCTGTTAGATCATCCGAAGAAGGCTCACTGATAATTCCGGTCAGTAGACGTACTACTTCATCATCTGCCCAGGGCTCACTGATAATTCCTGTCAGTGGACGCACTACTGCACCATCTTCCCAAGCTTCACAAAGTTCGCTGATCATTCCTGTCAGTGGACTCATCACTCCCCCTCCATCTTCTCAGGCTAGATCAGATACTCTAGTCATTCCAGTCAGTGGACGCATTACTTATCCACGGTCTTCTTCAAGGGAGCTCACCTCTTCTGAGCCTTTTGTTATCGATCTTAATCGAAACAAAAATTCTAACTGTTCTTCTTCTTCCCCCTTTGTCGTTAATCTGACTAAGTCTGATAAGGCTCAGCCTTCTGTTGTAAATACAGCATCTAGTATTAATGAAGCATCTCCTTTGCAGTATATTGATGTTTGTGGTTATGTACAAAGTTATTTACAATTGCTAAATAGCTTAGAGCCACTAACTATAGGGGTTGTTCAAGCTCTTCATACAGACGTATCATTAGACTCTATACAGAAATCATACTTTGTGGTCCCCAGTCGAAAGAAGGGAGAAAATCCAATATTTTTCTATAAAGGACCTCAGAATCCTCCTAACTTGGAAGAAGATGACATAAACGATAATACTGGAAGGTTACAACTGCGTCGCTACAGTCAACAATCCAAAAATATCATCAAAAATATGGGTTATGACTTTAGAACCAGTCTCAATAATGGGAAAGGAAGAAGAATGCCTGTTCGAATTCCTCCATTAAAATACGGAAGGACAAAATGTGGTTTAGGTTACATTGCTCCTACTTCCTTTATCAACATAGTCTATGAAGAGTCAAAATTCAATAAAGACGAACAATCTGAAGATGAACGATCTGAGTCTTCTGATTCTCTCTCTTGGGATTCTGACACGAGTATTGGCGATCTTCATCGCTCTATTCTATCCATCAATATGGTCTCTGTTGATGGCCCACAAGAAAATGATGAAGATGAGGATGATTTTGAAATATCACCCGAATCAGAATAATGGGCTCAAAGATTAGATGATCAATGGGAATTCAGGTTCGAGCAGAGGGAACCTCCTACCGAAGATAAACTGATCCAAATTGATGTTGGTGAAGAAGGTTCTCCTAAACCAATATTCATCAGTGAAAGTCTTTCAGAAACAGATAAGCAAGACATGATCAAGCTTATTCGTGATTATATCGATGTCTTCGCCTGGAGCTACGAGGATATGCCAGGACTAGATCCGAAGATCGCAATGCACAAGCTTAATATTATGCCAAATGCTAAACCGGTCAAACAGCAACAGCGACGATTTCGTCCAGATATTATGGATACAATTGAAGCTGAAGTCAACAAGCTTATGGCTTCCGGATTTATCAGAGAGGAACAACATCCTGACTGGGTGGCTAACATTGTTCCTGTCCTTAAAAAGACTGGCAAGATCCGAGTCTGTATAGACTTTCGCGATCTCAATGCAGCTTGTCCTAAAGACGAGTTTCCTCTTCCAATTACTGATGTCATGATCGACAATACATGTGGTTTCGAACGAATGTCATTTATGGATGGGTATTCGGGATACAACCAGATCAAAATGTTTCCAGATGATGAAAAACACACTTCCTTCAGAACGCCGATCGGTACATACTGTTATACAGTCATGCCGTTTGGTCTCAAGAATGCAGGAGCAACATATCAGCGAGCAATGAGCACTATATTTTGCGAACATCTCCGAAAAATAGTCGAATGCTATGTTGATGATATTGCAGTCAAAAGTCGACGAAAGGAGGATCATATCCAAGATTTGAAGACTATCTTTGATTTAATGCGTCAGCATCAACTTAAAATGAACCCTACTAAGTCCTTCCTGGGCGTCTCTAGTGGTAAATTTCTCGGCTTTGTCATTACCGCTAAAGGTATACACGTGGATCCCGAGAAGATCAAAGCCATCCAAGAGATGCGTCCTCCACGCACCTTAAAAAAGCTACGAGGATTTCAAGGAAGAATTGCTTATATCAGGAGATTCATTTCCAACTTATCAGGACGCTGCAGACCATTCCACAAACTTCTGAAGAAAGGTGTATCTTTCATCTGGAACGAAGAATGTCAAAAAGCATTTGATGACATCAAACAGTACCTCATGAACCCTCCAGTTTTGGTACCTCCCGTCTCGGGAATACCATTTTTTCTATATGTTCGAGCTATGGATCATTCTCTTGGTGCATTACTCGCCCAGAAAAATAAAGATGATCATGAACAGGCCATTTATTATCTCAGTCGCACAATGACGGGTGCTGAACCGCGTTATTCTCCAATCGAGAAAGAATGCCTAGCATTAATGTTTGCTGTTCAGAAAACGCGACATTATATTATCGGTCAAACGATTCATGTCATTTCCAGAGTGAATCCCATCAGGATTATGATGAAGAAACCTGGTATTCTCAACTCCAGACTAGCTAATTGGGGAATCTTGTTAGCCCAATATGACATGCATTATATTCCTCAGAAGTCAGTTAAAGGACAGGCTCTTGCTGATTTTCTAGCAGCTCATGCAGTCCCAGAAGATTCTAAATTATATGATGAGATTCCCGATGAAGTTCTGGATTCAAATATGGTTTCTGAAGAAGTTCCTACCTGGCGTCTATTCTTTGATGGAGCATCTAGAATAGGTCCTAATGGCAATATTGTCGCCGGAGTTGGAATTGTTCTTGTATCCCCAGAGGGATTAACTATTCAGAGGGCTTATTCTCTAGATCAATCATGTTCAAATAATGTTGCAGAATATAATGCGTTTCTCATTGGTCTTCAACTCGCTAAACATCTGGATGTTCAATATTTAGAAGTTTATGGAGACTCTAAGCTTATCATCAATCAGATCAGAGGAACGTATGAAGTTCGTCATCAAGATTTGATACCTTATCATCGAATAGCACTCTCTATGGCCTCCTCCTTTGAAGGTTTCTTTATTGAACATGTTCGACGAGCCTATAATGCAGAAGCTGATGCTTTGGCTAATCTTGCTGCTGTATTAGCCATACCAATCAGACATCAGCAAGTGATAGTGGTTTATAACCGAGAACTATTCTGCGTTGAAAATAATCTGGCTTTGGCTTTTTCCCATAATCCAGACGAAGATTCTCTCAACTTTGATGCTGAATTAAAGTTTGACAAAATGTTCTTGTCTTCTTCCGATTCTACTATGAAATATGTCTTTTCCAACAAAGTAGACACCGTAACTGAAGACTGGAGACGTCCGTTTTTGGACTTTGTATTGTATGACATACTTCCTGATAACCTGAGTGAAGCAGCATCTATCCGGCGCCGGTCTCTCAGATTCTATTATAATCATACTACGAAGACACTATATCGTCGAGCCTATGATGGTCTTCTTCTTCGATGCATCGCTGGTGAAGAAGCACAACAAATAATCCGTGAAGCACATGATGGCGTCTGCGGAGCTCACCAGCCAGGTCCAAAACTTCAAGATCGTATCCGACGTATGGGTTATTATTGGCCCACGATGGTAGCTGATACTATTCAATATGCTCGGAAATATAAAGCCTGTCAAATTCATGCAGACTTTATCCATCAACCATCGGAGTTCTTACACCCAACAGCGGCATCATGGCCCTTTGAAGCTTGGGGCATGGACGTCATCGGTCCTATCAATCCACCATCATCAAAAGGACATCGGTTTATTCTAGCAATAACTGATTACTTTTCTAAATGGGCTGAAGCAATCCCATTATCTGAAGTCAAGACTTCTAATGTTATCAACTTTGTCAAACATCATGTCATCTATCGATTTGGTGTTCCTCGACGTATTATCCATGATAATGGACCACCGTTCGTCAGCCAGAAATTTACTCGATTCTGTGATGATCATCGGATTAATAATCTGGCTTCTACAGCATATAATCCAGCAGCCAATGGACTAGCAGAGGCTTTCAACAAAACAATCATCAAACTCTTGAAAAAGTTCGTTTCTTCCAATAAACGTAACTGGAGTGAGAAGCTTGGTGAATGTTTATGGGCTTATCGCACCACAGTTCGCAATGCGACCGGATGTACACCTTTCTCTTTGGTATATGGGTGTGAAGCTGTTCTTCCCCTCGAGATACAAATTCCTTCTTTGAGAATTGCAATCTCCAATGAATTTACGACAGAGAATAATGATCGACTTCGACTTCAAGAGTTGGAAGCTCTAGATGAAAAACGATTGTATGCGCAACAAAATATCGAGCTATATCAAGCCCGAATCTCAAAAGCTTTTAGTCGGAAAGTCAAAGTCAGAACATATCAAAAGGGAGAATTGGTCCTTACTGTCAAACGTCCGATGACCATGACACATATAAGCAAAGGCAAATTTGACGCAAAATGGGAAGGCCCATTCGTAGTAAACAAAGTCTTCTCTAATGGAGCATATCAGCTTGCCTCTATGGACGGGAAAGTCATGATGATGCCTATCAATGGCAAATTTTTTAAAAAATATTATGTATAAATAATATTTTCATTACTCCCCAGCAAGTGTAAAATCAAAAATTTATTCTTCTCTACAAAAGCTATTTCGATGTCATTATCCCCAGCGGAAACTGATATTCTACCATGTATCATTTTCCCAGAGAATTTGATATTTTGTCTTATTAGATTCCCAGTGGATTTAATAAAGATCTTGTATAGAAAATCATGTCCATATCACCTCTGAATTTTCTATCTCAGTATGTACCATATTCTATGAAAATGATATCTTGTCCTTTTGATTTCTGGGTCTAAAGATCAGTGAATAAAGGCAAAATAATATAAAGCAGGAAGGATACATCATAAACAAAGTTTCCTTAAACAGAGTTTATTTGAGACAAATTCTTCAAGAAGTACATCATCATGGAAGATCACTGGTATCCCTTTCGTACTTGGGACGAGGACCACATACATAATTAGCAAAAGAATTGAATACATCATTTCCTGACCGCACCAAGAACTGACAGGCAGCCAGCCTCATTGCTTCTTCTTCTTCGGTTTCTCCTTGTTCGACCAGGAAATCCAAGATATCTTTCGGCAGCTTGGGAGCAGACGAGCTTTCGCCCGTCTCCTTCTTTTGTGGAGTCGAGTGTTCTTTAGCATTTTCATCGACTTTGGAGACGACTTCGGTTTTCTTCGTGTTCTCTTCGGAAGACATTTTGAATAAAGGAGAATAATGTGTGATCCTTCTACTCAAAGAGATGCTCTATTTATAGGCATATATTTGCCAAAATTAAAGGAACGTGTCTTTTCCCGATATTTATTCATTAATACTTGACGGTTCATCTGTACATTTATATTCATCATGGAAGAGGAGCCGTCCAGACCAAAGTAGCCCAAGAAATTCTTGGCTAAATGCATAGGGTCGTCCTTGAGCTCGATGACGACAGGTTCGGGTTCTTGGCCCCCAAAAGTGGGGTCACCATGGGAACAGAATCCCAACTTACGTGCTTCTTCTTCAGCAGCTTCTTTTGGAGTCATGGTTTCAAAAGATGAAAGTCAAAAAATTGAATTCTCTCGGTTTATATAATAGAGCTTGCTGGCTGTTCATATTCTTCCATCAAATTCAATCAATCTCGAAAAATGAAGAGTCATCATGACATTTAATGAACTAATGCCAGCGTGTCAGGACTCATTCCCACTTTCTGTTCAAAGTAATTTCGAACTTTTGAAACTCATAAAGTTCGAAAACTTTGAAGGGGGTCTTGTAGGATGTGGAAAATTATGACACGCTGTCATTTTCATCCATACGCTTAAAGACAGATGTCAGTTGAAGCCATACGCTCAATTCAGAGTTGTACGCTCATTCAAAAGCCATACGCTCAGTAAATATTTTATTATTTACTGAAGTGACAGCACAGCATATGTTTAAATGAGGAATGAATCTGACACTTCATCTTTCGTGCAAAGACAGCTGTCACGAGAAAAGTAACCGTCGTATAGGTTTTCGAAGAGTCGGTTTTGTCTTTTACGAGGACAACTCAGCAGCCTTCATAAATACAAAAGCCATCATTACTGTCAGTTTTGACAGTCTGTCAGCCGTCAAATCCGCAGTCACGACGCTCGAGAAGATTTTGTCAGTTATGGGAAGATATGGTGTACCAAAGAAGATTGATGATAGCCACGTGGCCACTTCTCCAGTGAGCGTATCGACCTCACATGACTCCTTCTTCACACAGTCAAGTGAGCGTATGGACCTCACATGATTCCTTGCTAAACAAGCGAGCGTATGACCTCACATGACTCCTTGCCCATAAAGTGAGCGTATGGATTTCCTATGGCACTACGCTGTCCAAGTCAGCGTATAACTCTCCTTCAACGAGGCAGCGTATTACAGCAACCATATCCAGGATTACAGTCAACACACGTTCTCACGTGTCCTGTACCAATTATCCACTTCTCTAGAAGTTATGCAACGTGGCATCCAGGCCATCAATCTCTCCTGAACATGCTCCACTACTTTCAACCGCACGCTAATGTGTCTCCATCAAAATTTGCCACGCGTCCCTGCAGTTATGCACACGTCAAGTAACTACCTGAGCGTATGCTTAAGGACAGTTATCCTGAACTCTATAAAAAAGAGTTTCTTCATCTTCATCAGGGACACACAGTCAATTTCAGAGAGAACAGAGAGATTGCCCAGTTGCTGTCCAAGTTCTTCAAAGTTCGAGTCTTCTTCATCGCATCGTCCAAGGGATAAAGTAATCGTCTTCTAGATTAGATTCCTACAGTTGTAATTTTTTCAGATACAAAATAAATAAAGTGAATTTATTTATGGAAAACAATAATCACAAAAGAACCAAATTAATGCGAACACAAGCGATTATTTTCATGAAAAACCCAGATAGAAAAAACTATGGGACGATCATAGTCCAACCCTTAAAAGCCTCCAATATTGGAACAAGAATTACACTGACTCCTTACAAACTTCTTACCGATCCAAACGGATCCCCACAACTCTTTGGACAAAAAATTGACTACAGACTCACGAAAAATGAAAACGGCGAGAAAGAATTACCCGAAAGTAATATCCTCTTCAAAGTAGCCGCCAATCCCTCTTTCTCTCTTTAATAGTTGTAAACTCCTATTTCAATGTTAATTAGGGTTAGGAAACACCTAATATATACCCCCCTCAAAATCGTTACTGATCTGGACCACTATATGTGATCCAACGATATATAAAACACCCTTAATCCTGCATAGTTCACCGACAACCGGGTTCGGGCCGAACTTAGTTGTTCTGAACCAGCAACTCAAGCAACCTGCTGTCCCTCCAGAGACAAAACTCAAGCCAAACTTGGTTAGGAGATCGAGCTCAGGACGAACTAGGCCTGGACAACAGCTTCTGGTCCGATTTTTGAGTTTTTTGGCTCCTCCGAATGACACTCGTCGCATCTCCCAAGCTTCTCCAACAAATGGATGACGCTCATCGCACTCCATGGTTTCTCCACATAGGTTGGGAAGCCCACCCAACTCCAATATTAATGTGCATGTGCATTGTACGCACGCAAAAAAATTGTTGAAAAATACTTAAATTAGAATTTGTTACATATAATGCTGCCCCGTGAAATTGAACCACCAAGCCAAGGAGAAAGCCTCCCACCTTAACCAGATGAGTTAGAGGTGTTTGACTATAATTAGATAACATTAGATAGTTAATGATTAGTTACTATTTATTTATTTTTATTTTTAATTATATGAGTATAAACATGTGTATTAACGAGCCTCTTTATAAAGTGTAGAGATAATTTAGCTCTTTATTATAAAAAATACTTATGAGTTATAATTTTCGGTTTACTCAAATGCTCTTTATTATAGACATGATTTAGCTCTTTATTATAGAAATACTTATTAGTTATTACTTATGTGCTACTCTATGTTGTACTCACTTTAATATTTCGCTAGTAACGTGCACGTCCACTGCACGCATGTAAAAAAAATTATGTACTACATGCATGTAAAAAAATAATATAAATATGCTATAAATAATATTTTTTCAGTGAGATTAAATCCATCCAGTCAGGAAAAATATTTTCCTCCTTAACCACATGAACTAAAGGTGCTCGGCTATAGTTAGATAATATTAGATAGTTAAATAATTAGTTAGGATTTATTATTTTTAATTTAGGATATATATACGACTTAAACGGTTCATTTTGAACCGTTTTCAAGCCTCTATATAAAAAGTAGAGATAGGTTTGTTGTGTGTTAGTATTTTTTGAGGATTCAATTTGAGCCGTTTTCAAGCCTCTCTATATAGATAATAGAGATAGGCTTGTCGTATATTAGTACTTTTTGAGGTTATGATCAAACTACAAGTATTTTTTAGCGAATTAACATAACACTATGATTTTGGTATAATGTTGTGTGGTTGGGTTGTGTGCTATGTGATTAGAGGTTAAATGCAATTTTTTGTTGTTGATATGTTCGGCGATACGTATATGACTTTGTGCACACTGTATTGTATGCAATATTTTAAAAATGAGATCGAATCGGCTAGTTGAACCGGTCAACCCGTGAACCAGTAATTTTTCGGGCTGGTTTAATACCGACCCGCTGTTTTTTTCTTCTTCCAAAAATCAGTTTCTTTTATGTAACCCGGTCGCCCAGGCCGGTTAGACCACTGAATCGTCTGACCCGGTTTGGTTTTAAACCGGTCTGAACTTGACTTTTCAAATTCAACTTTTTTTGGGGTTAGATTTTGACTTTTGGTTTGGACTTTACATGCAATAAAGTTTATATGTATGATTTTTGACTAATTTTAGCATAAGTAGTATATGTGTAGTTGTGTACTATGTAATATATTCAAATAAGAGTATAAGCCTATACAATTGGTTCAACCCGGGTTAAACCACTGGTTGAACCGGTTTGACCTAACCCAGTGTCCTCGCCGGGTCGATCTCCGGTCGGTTTTTAAAACACTGGTTGTATGCCACGTTTGGTTCGCGGAATCATTTGGGTGCCAAGGAAAGAAAAATAATTCCCAATAGAAGGAAAATTAGAAGAAAAAAAAAAGTGATTCCATCCATTCAAGTAAGAAATTATTTTCCACTATTCACTTTTTTTTTCAATTTTTTTGATATTTTCAAATACCGAATTTTTTTTAATAAAAATTATAATTTTTTAAAGGAAGAAAAATGTCGAGGAATTGATTTCCTTTTCCTACCATTCCGTGAACCAAACGAGACCTTCGGTCCATTAATCTTCTGCTAAGAGCATCATTAGTAAGGCCCATCCCATTTTCTAGATTCTAGATTTAGAATGTAGGAGCTCATTTTGTAGAATAATAAGTCTCATCCCTAGTCCCAATTTCTACAATTTCGGTCCCAATCCATCCATGGGTGCTAAGGGTTGGGCCTCCCAATTTCTAGATTCTAGATTGTAGAAACTCGTTTTGTAGAATAGTAAGTTCCAATTTGGAGCCCAACTTTCTAGATTCTGAACTTTATATTATTTTTTTTCCTACATTAATTTTTGACCACATAATTTTTGGGACCGGAGCTCATTTTATTATTTTCTACTATTCTCGTACAAATCCAACCCATTCTACTCCACTCTTGGAGAGTCCCAACTACTAATGATGCTCTAACAAACTAGAATCTTGTCTCTCCCGACAATCACAGTGGCCACTCTGTATGCATCTGTACAAAATGCTGGGTCTTCAGGGTGTTTCCTGAAAGAAACAGAAGCACTCAAATTTCTACTCCACTCTTGGAGGAGCACTTCCTCTCCTCTCAAGAACGAAACAAACAATGGAGTCCATCATCGCTCGCTCCTCTCTTGGTATCAACTTGGGATCTCCCAAGTGGCGCCGTCCGATCAGGATCGGACGGCCACGATCCACCGTCGCCTCGGTCTCCTCCTCCGCTCTCCCCAAATCGGAGCACGACGTGGTCGTCGTCGGCGCCGGGATAATCGGCCTATCGATCGCCCGCCAGCTGCTCCTCACTTCGCATCTCTCCGTCGCGGTCGTCGACTCCGGCGTGCCTTGCTCTGGAGCCACGGGCGCCGGTGAATATTTCGCTATCTTTTATTTCTTGATCAAGTCTTCTATTTGTTGATGATGCTTCATAGATTTCTTCATTACTTCTATTTGCGGTTTATGAAACCTTAATAATGCTAAAAATGGTTAAAATAAGCGATATGGAAATTTAAATTTTAAACAACTATTATTGGAAATTATTTAGGTTTATTTGCAACTAACTAAATACACTGAACTATCATATTTTTGCAATTAAATAGCACCTTTAACGTTTGATTAGCGTGTAAACACCCAGACCTGAGCTGTTAGGAGGCGTTCGGTTCAAGTTTTGTAGGCTTGGGAATGAGTTTTGAATTTCTTACTATGTTTGTATGTCTAGTATTGGGAATTGGGGGGAGGGGGATATGAAGGGCTTCATATTCCCATTGTTGTGGGAAAGTAAACCCAAACCCCATTGAGAATAGTTTTGCTTTACTGGGAATGTTGTTTGAATGTTTTGTTTGGACAATAATACCCTCCTTTCCTACTTTCAGAAATTCAACTTCTATCCCAAACTTATAGAAACATTATAGAATTAATGAAAGGGTATTTATCGAAAACTAAACAAATTAAGATTCCTATTCATGTCTGCACTAAACATATGAACCGAAAAATTGAATTTTTCGGACTACATATTCCCAACCTAGCCAAACATGGGTATGAGAATGTTGAATTTCTTATCCATGAAAAATGAATGGAAAGTGGATTCCAAAGAATGTAAAATCTTCATCCAAACACCCCTAAGGGTCATTAGGGTGTTTAGTATGATGTAAAAAGTATAGTTTGTGTTATAATTGATTGATAAGATGATTTCATTGATAGTTTCATAGGCTTTATATAGCCTTTACATTATGGAATATCCAATGGAATATCCTGTGGCATATTCTGGCATCCCAAATATATCCTCAGGATATTTCCATACTAAACATAACATATTCCCATACTAAATATAACATATTCCTATACTAAATATACCAACATTCTCCCTCAAGATGGACGAAAGATATTCACCAAGCCCATCTTGTCACATCCTCTAATCATGCTCACAGAGCTAAGTCTCTTGGTCAGTCCGTCTGCTACCTGATGCTTGGTTAGAACGTGGCCTAGCTCCAGTTGTCCACTAACCAACTTCTCCTTGATGAAGAACCTATCGATCTCGATGTGTTTGGTCCTGTCATGCTGTACTGGATTGTTGGCAATACTAATTGCTGACTGGTTGTCACACCACAGCTTCATCTTGGCTCCTTGATCCAGCTTCAGTTCCACCAGCATATTCTTCAATTAAAGCAGCTCTGCAACTCCCAAGGCCATAGTTCTGTATTCCGCTTCAGCTGTCGATCTGACTACCACTGACTGCTTCTTACTCCTCCAAGAGACCAAGTTGCCTCCTAAAAATATGCAGTATCCCGAGGTAGACCTCTTGTCATCAGCACAACTAGCCCAGTCAGAATCGCAGTAGCCCTCGATGTCCATGTGATTATTCTTCCTGAACATCAGTCCCTTCCCGGGGGCACCCTTCAAGTATCTCAGAATCTGGTATACTGCGTCCATATGACCCTTCCGTGGGTCATGCATGTAGCGGGTCACCATACTAACTGCAAAGCATATATCTGGACGTGTATGGCTCAAATAGATCAGCTTGCCCACCAGTCTCTGGTATCTGTCCCGGTCAACTAGTTCTCCAGCCTCAGCGTTCAGCTTGAACCTCTGATCGATTGGCGTCGCTGCAGGTTTACATCCTAACATCCCTGTCTCTGTGAGAAGGTCCAGTGCATACTTCCTCTGAGAGAGAACAATCCCCTCTGCGTCTCGAGTGATCTCAATCCCAAGGAAGTAGCGAAGAAGATCAAGGTCCTTCACCTCAAATTCCTTGTCAAGCTTCCCTTTGAGTCGGGCGATTTCTTGCTCATCATCTCCTGTGATAATCATGTCGTCAACATACACCGCAAGTATGGTGATGTGGCCTCCACTTCTTCTGAAGAATACAGTGTGATCATCATTGATCTGCTGATATTCCATCACTATCATCGCTCTCCTGAATCTGTCAAACTACGTTCGAGGAGACTGCTTCAGTCCATAGAGGGACTTTTTCAGTCTGCAGACCTTGTCTGCTGTCTGATTTGTGCCAAATCCTGGTGGTATCTCTATGTAAACCTCCTCCACTAGATCTACGTGAAGAAATGCATTCTTCACATCCAGTTGGTGTAGCTTCCATCCACCATTCGTTGCCAAAGAGATCAGGGTCCTGACAGTGCTCATCTTTGCAACTGGTGCAAAGGTCTCGTCATAGTCGATGCCGTATGTCTGACTGTATCCTTTCGCCACTAGTCGAGCTTTCTAGCGCTCAACCTGTCCATCTGGGTTCTGTTTTACGGTAAAGAACCACTTGCATCCGACTGCTCTCTTCCTCTCCGACAGTCTTACCAGCTCCCAAGTGTGCTTCTTCTCAAGAGCTCCTAACTCCTCATGCATTGCCGCTTTCCACTTTGGATCGTTCTTGGCAACCTGCTAATTATTAGGTACAATAATACTATCCAAAGATGCTATAAATGTTCCATGAGAAGAAGAGATATGGTCATAAGAAACAAACTGAGCAAGATCCCAACCATATCTATCCGGAGGATTTTTCGTATTGCTGCGAGTGGTCCTTCGTACAGATAGTGGTGTAGGAGAAGTAGGAGGAATGATATCACCTGAAGGGGATGGTGATGTAAGGTGTATCAGGAGTTGGGACGAACGCAGGCAAGAGACTTGGCACTGGCACTGTAGGTACTGGTCCTGCAGTTTGCTTCTCCCTCCTACTGTAGGTAAGTAACTCCCCATGAGCCGTAGGCTTAACACTTCTCATCTCCTCCCCCTGTTTTGCTTCACCTTCATGTTCCTCCTCAACCGTGCCTCCATGCCAAACTTCCAAATCAGTCACCACCAGGTTCTCCATCTCCCCCTCTCGCCTTATACTGGTAGTATTAGGCGTGTTGTGTGAAGTTCCCTCCTTGCGGTAGTATGGCTCATGCTCTCGGAAGTAGACATCCATACTGACATTTTTTCTTTTCTACTGGACTCCAGCACACATACCCCTTCTGAGTTGCTGAGTAGCCTACGAAGATGCACTTGACCGCTCTGGGGTCAAGTTTTCCAACTGATGGTCTGTTGTCCTTCACAAAACACACACATCCGAACACCTTCAGTGGAAGTATCCCACTATTATTGCCTCGTAATACTTCACATGGGGACTTCCATCCCAGGATTTTCGAAGGCATCCTGTTGATGAGTTGAGCTGCTGTTAACACTGCATGCCCCTACAGACTTTGTAGGATATTCATGTCGATCATCATACTTCTTGCGGCCTCCAGAAGGTGTCGGTTCTTCCTTTCTGCTACTCTATTTTGTGCTGGTGTGTATGCACAGGTGGTCTGATGCTGGATCCCGTGTGCTGACAAGTATTCTGCAAGCGTACTGTTGGTATACTCCGTTCCATTGTCAGACCTCAGTATCTTCACAACTGCGTTGTACTGAGTCTGGACATGCTTATGAAAGTTCCGAAAACAAGCATGTATATCACTCTTATTTTCATCAAATACAGCCAGGTGATACAAGAGGCACAATCAATAAAGGAAACAAAATACTTATACCTATTCATAGTGTTAATAGTGCATGGACCCCAAACATCGGAATGTACTACCTCAAAAGCAATAGAGCTCCTATGACCCATACCAACATATGAGTTTCTAGTAAGTTTTCCTAACTCACATGTATCACATACTAATTTCTTTTTATCTGTTTTTGCATAAATCTCTGGATATACTGGATATAACTTACTTAAAGTATCAAAGGAAGAATGTTCCATTCTCCTATGATGAAGTATCAAAGTCTCCTCAGTCCTCTGTTGCAGTTCTTCCATTCCAGCCTTCTCTGCCATATATACCAGTGCTGAGTCCAGTCCTTCTCAATCTAGGTACCGCAGTCCCTCATGCCAAGTGCCAGTCCCAAGTCTTTGTCCCGTCCCTTTCTCCCGAAAGATCACCTTAGGAATATCAAAAGAAACAATGCATTTAAGTTGGAGAATTATAGAACTAATAGACAAGAGACTGACTGGAAAGGATTGAGCATGTAAAACATTGGATAATCTTACTGAACCTGTACAATTAACAATATCCTTACCGACCACTGGCTGGAAAGTACCATCTGCTGTCTGAATGCTGTCTGCTGATGCTAGGTGAGTGTAAGAAGAAAACTCACTAGCATTTTCCGTCACATGTCGAGATGCTCCCGAGTCGATAATCCAGTCTGACATTTTAAGGAAAGACATAGATGTAAGAGCAAGTGACTCGTCAGTACCTTCTGATGTTTGGGCATACATAGCGGCGTTGCCCCTAACGAAGAATAAGGTGGATGCCTCCTTTGTTCCACTCCTGTCTCCCTCGGTTGACGCTCTCTGCTTCCTCTCCAGCAGGTCCAGCAGTGCCTGATCCTCCTCAGTAAAAGTGCCAACAGCTCCTCCATTCCCTTCTGCTACCAGCAGATTTGCCCGATAACCTCCTCGGCCGACTCGTCGACCCCCTCGACCACGACCACGTCCTCCAATATATTCTCGTCTATCGAACTGTCCACGTCTACCACCTGAGTCTCCCTCCCTAGGTGGTTTGGTACAAGCATACCGATGATGGCCTATCTCCCCGCAGTTGTACTGCCGATTATGCTGCCACGGTTCTTCCCTGGACCCTGTGTCGTCCGAGCTGGTAACCGCTAGTGCTGATTTTGCTTCGGAGGGACTACCTGTCCCCGCTTGCAGTCTGATGCGTGTCTTCTCCTGGATTATGGCCGAGATAGCCTCTTCAAAACTAGAGATCTTTGGTTGGGCGAGAAGTAAGGCCGTCCTCTGTGCGAATGCTGTAGTCAGCCAATTGAGGAATTTTATCGTCCTCTCCTGCAGACACACATGTCTCTCCTTACACTTCGGGTCCCCGCAGCTCGTCCGTTTTAAGGAGTGATTATAATCCAACCACAGACGTTCCAATTCCGTGGCATACTCCTGCATCGTCTTTTCTTTCTGTACGGTGTCGTCGATCTCCCCCTTTATCTGGAAGATCCGTAAGTTGTTCCCCACACCATCATAGATCCTCCTCAACTTCTCCCACACATCCTTCACCATTTCAATGCCATCTACTATGGCGGCAATAGACTGGACTAAGGAGTTGAGAAGCCATATGTAGATTACCATATGAGTGGACTTCCACTCGTCGCGTCCTGCAGAGCCCTCATCCGGCTCTGTCTTCTCGTCCGTCAGGAACCCCTCCAGGTTCTTTCCTGCGAGGGTTCTTCTCACCCGCCGTGACCAACTCAAATAGGTGGCTGGTCCATCCAGCTTCAGATGGATGGAGGGAAGCTCCAACTTCGACGACGTTTGTGTCGTGCTCTCACCAGCCGACATCTTCATCAACTTCATCAACGTCGCGACCTCTGCAGAATCCAGCTTCTTGATAATCTCCTCTATCGATGCTCCTTCTCTCTAATCACGTTATGCCCGTTTCACGACTCACGCTCGTCCTCGTCGTCCGTTCCTACATCCGAATATGTCTGTTTTTATCAGATCTAGGCATCGGTGTCCTCTTTCGGAATGATCCGAACATTGGCAACAAAGGCGCCGTTCTGTGCGGCAAGGGGTGGGGCAGCGTGCATGTGGGGGAGCGGTCGGCGCTTGTGCCACCGCAGCTGCAACCGCAGCAGTAGCAGCCGCGCGGAAAGGGGGGACTCCTGCGACCGCGAGGGGAAGGGAGGGCTGTTTCGGGTTAGAGTTTTGGTGGCGGAGAGAGAGAGGGAGGAGGGAAAAGGTTAGGATTTGGTGGCGGCTAGGGTTTGTGGAAAGGTGGCTCTGATACTATGTTGTAATTGATTGTTGAGATGATTTCATTGATAGTCTCATAGGCTTTATATAGCCTTTACATCATGAAATATCCAATGGAATATCCTGTGGCATATTCTGGTATCCCAAATATGTCCTCAGGATATTTCCATACTAAACATAACATATTCTCATACTAAATATAACATATTCCTATACTAAATATACCAACAGTTTGCAGTATCAGTCGATACCGATACGGTTTGGTATGTCCCGATCCGTTACCGACCGATATTCGATACTGACCGATACTGACATTGGGATATTTTTACTAAAAAAGACAAAACACCCCTATAAAAATGAAAATATGAAAAGTACCCCTAACCCTTGCTAGGGGTGGTGACAAGGCTAGAGTTTTTCAACTTTTTATTTTATTTTATAGTTTTACTATTAAAAGCTGATATCAAATATAATAGTCAACTACTCTTAGCTTAAGTGGCAAGGAGGTGGAGACATAAGCATCATGGATGGGTGGGTTCGATCCCACGGTGAAGCGTATTAATCCTTCAAATTAATGGTGGGAGTTAAAAAAAACAACTAACGGAAGGTAGCAACTAACCGACAAACCAATAGTTCAGGGTATTTAGATGCAAGTAAAGAGTACTTAGGATTGTTTCCCTAACCAACAACATTCATCTGGGTACGAGTCATATAAGTATGCCCCTAAGTTCATGGAGACGGATCTGCTTAACCCTCCATGGATAGGGATTTTGCTAGAAGCTTCCGGAATTCTCCAGAATATGGTGAGTCTTCTTGTAAATTCATGAAGTCTCCATAGCTTTCTAGATATTTTAGAATCTTCCTTGTAAATATCTAGGAGCTAGAATAATCCATGGAATATGCTGTTTTCAGAAGGTTCATGTAAGCCTAATGAGGCCCTATAAATAAGTAGGAGGCTCATTTGTTTCTCACCACCCAAGAAGTTGTAAACTCTCTCTAGTATAGTATAGTTTTCAATCTTCCAATCTCTCTTTTGCTCCATATTTTCTAATTATCATCTTAGCGATCAAGCTAAGTGTTTGGGAGAAGGCTTGTACGGGTCTTCGAGTAGGAAGTTCGTGAGCCATATTGATCAAAATGTAGGCAAAAATACTAAGTCTCCGTAACAAGTGGTATCAGAGCGAAGGTCGGTTGGTGTCATGTCGACATCCGAGAATGTCCATGAGATACCTACGTCACCTAAGGGGGGAATACCAAGACCAATAAGAGGGGCAAGAGCAAGGAGCATACGACGGAGTGTACCCTTGCCGATCTTGCGGAATGCCTCGAGACGGGTTCGAGGGACATAGGGATGCGCATGGACTCCATGGAGCAAATCAACACAACACTAAAGGAGTTCTACGATGGGCTGGAGAGTGACGTCGCTTCGTCTAATACAATATTTTGGGAGCAAATCCAAGAGATCCAATCTGCACTTGAGGAGGAGCTTAAGGCATATCGTACAGAGATTGAGGACTTGCGTGGAAGGTCCGAGACTACGAGGAGTTAAAGACCGTGGTCAAGAGTTACGAAGAGCTCGAGACCAAAGGTGCTATTTTGGAGAAGGCCGTTGCGAACGGTAGTTCTTCGAGTAAGGAGGCACTGAGAAGGAAGATCTCCGAGCTGAAATCTTTCAGTGGGGTGCGAGATACCAAAGAAGTGGAAAACTTCTTCTGAAACATGGAGCGATACTTCAAGGCATTGCACATCAACGGTGAGGCCGAGAAGGTGAACATTGCTTCACTCTACTTTACCTATGATGTTATGTTGTGGTGACGTCGTAGGTGCATGAAAATAAAGAAGGATTTGTGCTCGTCAAGACTCGGAACGATCTCAAGAAGGAGATCAAGTCTCAATTCTAACTAGAGAATACGGAGTTCACGGTAAGGCGGAACTTGCGGCAACTCAAGCATACTGGGACAGTAAGAGTACATTGCGAAGTTCACACATTTGATTCTCGCAATATCTAGCATGGACGAAGAGGAATGATTGTTTTTCTTCCTAGATGGACTTCAACTGTTGGCGGCTCAAGAATTGTCGCGACAGATGGTGCAAGACTTGAACGTCACCATGGCAGCAGCCAAGAGGCTCGTCGAGTATAGTTGGAGTGACAACAATGCCGAGGTCAAGCCAAAGACCACCAAGAAGAATGATGGGGGAGAAAAGGAGAGCTCTCCTAGGGAGGGTTTATTCAAGGAAAAGAAGCGTGAAAGGTCCAACCCGAGCAAATGGTTTTTGTACTTTATATGTGGAGAAAATTACTATGCTCAGGATTGCCTGAATATGAGCAAATGTGGCTATGTCGTCCAAAGCGAGGAGGTAGAGGACGAGGAGTACGAAGTTGGAGCGCACATGGGAGCATTGCGCTTACTCAACGTCGTCAAGACCAAGTTCACTGTGTCGAAGACTCCGAGCAGGGAGCCATGTACGTTGACGTGAGGATCAATGGCATGAGCACACTGGCGTTGGTTAACACGAAAGCAATTCATAACTTTATCTCAGGCGCGGAGGTCCGTCGCTTGGGTCTAGCCTTGGAAAAAGATTCAAGGAAGATAAAGACGGTCAATGCGGAGGCACGTCCCATGCATAAGGTACCCAACGGATTTCACGTAAAGGTGGGACATTGGTCGAGTGTTGCCAATTTTACTGCTACGTTATTGGACGACTTCAAGATGATACTTGGTATGGATTTCCTAATCGCGGCGAAGGCAGTTCCGATGTCAAATTTGGGAGTTGTCAGCTTTATAGAGGAAGACTTGTCGTACATGATGAAAGTTGTACGAGGTGAGCCATCAAAGGAGAAAGCTATCTCCGCCATTCAGCTCAAGGAGGATAGCAAAAGGGAGATGGCCTACTTAGCGGTGCTCAAGATGAAGGATTACTTTGAGGAGAAAGATCTTCCAAGCAAGACCAAGGGTGCTACCAAGCTGGGCACGAGTAAGGAGAAGCATGTCGTGGACTGCGAGGAGGCAGAGGCGACAAAGATATGCGTAAGAAAGTATAGTAGCTTATGCAAGTAATCTCTCAAGGATCGCGGTGGGCGTTTGGGTCGACAGAGTTGTAACAAGACTATCATGCGCGGAGGTGTGGAGAACTATGTGCATCCACGAGATGAGGTAGATCGACGACCTGATAGCCCGCTCGAGCCTTTTTCTGTGCCGAGGAGAGCACAAACCATGGTGAAAGTTGATGCGGTGAATTAGTTTGCTTTTGATCTTATAGGAAAGATGGACAAGTCCGGAAAGGACCGCGCAAGAAGCACAAAGATGGAACGATGTGCAACGACTATGTCTACGAGAGTGGAAGTCGTTCTGAGACTCGGTGCACCCGTCGACGAGGACGTCGACGAAATAGGTGGGGGAGAATGTCACGCACAAGATTTTTTGTCCCACTGGGACGGATCTGCATAACCCTCCATGGATAGGGGTTTTGTTGGAAGCTTCAGGAATTCTCCAGAATGTGGTAGAGTCTTCTTAATATTCATGAACTCTCCATATCTTTCTAGATGTTCTAGAATCTTCCTTATAAATATTTAGGACCAAAAATAATCTCTGGAATATGCTGTTTCCAGAAGGTTCATGTAAGTTCTATGAGGTCCTATAAATAAGTGGGAGGCTCATATGTTTCTAACTACCCAAGAAGTTGTTGCTTAATCACAAACCTACCATTGATTGTTATAACTGTTCTCCATTACTTTCCCCCACCTATATACACTTCTGGGTAACAACGGGAATGAGGTCATTTAGCAACTTCGGCCACGCCTCGTAGTTATGGTTGATATCAGGTCTGGTCGGTCTTGGGATTTTTGTGGCCCTGGACAGTAACAAAATTTGGGTCCTTATATTTTTTCCTTCTCAACACTAGAAATATTGAATTGAATGGTATTGTTAATTTTCAAATGACATAATTTCAACAATAAAAATACGTACAAAATGTTTTAGGACACCAAAAAGAAAAAAAATAAAATAAACACACTATGTGTATTGTTTTAATTTTCAAGTTACAAAACCAACTTATTTAGGTATAACTTTGTCTCAATTATTTTTTCTGAACATCAACTTCTAGTCAAACACTTCTTCTCAACGTCATTATGCATCACTTGGAGATATAAATTCAAAAATCAGTAAATTTTGAGTATCACTAAAAATGTGTTCTTGCATTTCTAGAAGCAAAATTTCTTATCAAAGTTTTCAAATCTAAGTTTTTCTAGCATTTCCTTTTCAATACATTAAATTGCTAATCCATTTAATCTATCTTGTGATATGGTTGATCACATATAAGGTTTTAATAATTTTAATTTTGAAAAAATTCTTTCTGCGGAGTATTCTATAAGCAATGAATACATTTGAAAAATATTCACATCTTCTTAAAAACTCAAGCTCCAAAGCCGTCATCATCTCTTTTGGCAAAGTCACTCATAAAATTTTCAGCTTAAAAAAATAAATGTTTCTCATCAGTAGTCCTAGTCCTTCCCAAATTATTTTCAATATATCGTCATTGGCATTACAACTTTTGGTCTGATAATTGTCTGGTTATTGCTTACTCGTTTAGATATATCTTCTCTGTGGTTGCTGTCGAGCAGAGGTTTTTGGTGCCATTTCTGCTAGGGTTTACAATTTGTCATGCCAATGAGCTAGGGTTTACAATTTGTCAGAGCTTCTACATTTCTTCATCTGATTCTAATTATAGCTCGTCTATTAGCAGATTCTTATACCCAGTTTTTCATATAACACTCTGCTTGCCAAACTTTTATCAGAGAATGTTAAAATTATTTCTGTTCAAATAGTACATTTATTATTAAGTCTAATACTTTGATATGTTGCCCTTGGTATTCACACTGACACCACTTTCTGTAAAATTAGTCATATCTCCTGGATTATCCCTATAGGCAGTCAGTATTACGATTCCCTCCACACTTCGGATCATGTGCCCTGCAGAAAACAGCCTACGGATAGAAATTACCCTTTTATTTTGATCTGAAGATAAAAGCTTAAATAATTATCCTTCGCAAAATAGTCTTTAATGTTCAAGTCAATCGCGGTTACTGAACACTTGATGCATTGATCTGTTTGCCTCTTTAAGCAAATTTTGATATTAGCATGCTTATAATCGAGGCATAGTGTACCTTTTAATTTGTTTTCTATTTTTGTTTTTTTATTTCAAATCCTTCTTGTTTCATCTTGTTTATGGGATCTTCAGATTTTTGATTTATTCATGCCTAGTGTTTTTCTCTAATGCACTAGGACAAGGGTATATTTGGATGGCTCACTTGACTCCTGGGAGCAGTACGTGGGAACTCTCTATGAGAAGTAAGCAATTGTGGCAAGAGTTGGCAGAGAGCATAGAAGGTAAAGGTTTGGATCCCTTGCAGGAATTGGGTTGGAAAAAAACAGGTACTATTATACTAAACCCCCTTATCTACTTTTGTGTTCATAAATGAAGTTTTTGAAATTGGAGCCTAATCTTGAGAATGCAGATATAGTTTTACCTGCTGATGCTCTAACTGAAGTTTGCTTTTAATCGGACACAACAGTCCATTCCTATCTAGCATTTGCAACATTGTGACATGCGTGTTGACAACTTTTTCTTCAAAATGAGCTAATAGTTTGATTCTTACATTGAATTAATCGGTTAACTACATGATTAAATAGGTTTGTCTCTTTAATATATTTACTAGGGTTATATAGTAATAGGGTCTCACATATATATGGATATTAGGGTTTGGGTCTCGAAAATGACCAACGTTAGAGTTTGGGTCTTGAAATCACCTTTCACGTAGGCTAATAAATAGTGATTTCGAGACCCAAACTCTAACATTGGTCATTTTCGAGACCCAAACCCTAATTTCAATATATATATATATATATATATATGTGAGACCCTATTACTAAATATCCCTATTTACTACTTTGTTTCGACTATCTACATTTATGACCTAAGAATTAGGGATTTGTAAATTGGTATTAAGTTGTAATAGATGACCCTTATATATTATGTAAGGCTGTTAGTTGAAATGATTGGTTTTAGGAGGAAGTTTTTGAAAATGGATGTGGACTTTATCTCTTTGTGTGTGACACATGGCGTTACATGTCAAGTTCTACTAGTACCTATTTATTTCCGTGCACATGGCACCCATGTATCAATTATTAATAGGATTTGCGTCTTTGTGTGACACATGCCATTACATGTGTAAGTGCTACTAGTACTTATTTATTTGCGTGACATATGGCAACCAGGACTTGTATCTTTTTGTGTGACACATGGAATCTCACATGTCAGAGTGCTAGTAGTCCTGTAAGAAAGAAAGGAAATAAATGGTAACATTTCTCCTCTCTTGAACTTGCTAAAACCCTTTCCTATGGTACCAACAAGAGAGAGGAAATTGGTTAAGAAAAGAGGAACTAGAGAAGGAAAGGAGGAAGGAGATCGATAAGGTGTAGGGTTCCGTAGCAGAGTCCGACATTAATTTCGGAATATGAGCTCGAGGTTATCAACGGTGTTTCAAACCGTGGCCTGTAGTGTCTCTAGAGGAGCAGAGACACGAGGTTACCGATGATGTTTCAAACCGTCCTGTAGGGTCTCTAGAGGAGCAAAGGAGCACGAGGTTATCGATGATGTTTCAAACCGTGGCCTGGAGGGTCTCTAGAGAAGAGATCACTAGATGTTAGTGGTTTTGAGTTGGTTATAGCAATTTGAAATAATTGGCTATTTAATATTTTTTCATCTTTTTGTTATATACAAGAGCAAGTTTCTCTCTGCACGATAGATGGACAGTGGATGACTACGACATATGATTGTTGTCAGACAAAATCGCACGTTTGTTGAGTATGTCTGAATTGTAAAAGTTGTATGACTTATTGAAAATAAAGTTGTTTTATGCATGTCTTGTCTCATCTTGTCGTGAACTAGTTATATTTTTAGTAGTATCTCATTTTTCTCGAAAACATATGATTGTTGTCATCGTCTCATCTCATATGATAATTCATAAGGTTAACGAGATCTGTATTTGTAGTATCTCAATTGCACACTTTAGTTGGGTTTTTGGCATACTGTTAACAACATGCAACAAATTTTGCATGATATTGCTATTTATGGGCAACCAAACAATCCCCTAATGGAAATATTGGGAAGTTACTATCTTTGGAAACTTTTAGATAGTTGTATATGTAAAATGATTCTGTGTATATTGTACTCTTTTATCCTTTTATATGATGCAAGTGTTCGTGCATTTTTGTCCATACTTCCAATTATTCGAAGTTTCTTTCATTCTGTATACGGATCTTTGATCTCCACCAACATGACTAGAAGCAGATATAAGTTATGAAACATACTGAATTTACTCTTTAGTTGATTTGTCTCTTACTCATTTCACATAAAACTATAAGCTTTTGCCTATATAAGACTTTCCTTCCACTATATACTAGAATCTTGATTCCAACAACATGGTACGAATACTCGATAATCCATTCTATAGTTGTACGAATACTCGATAATCCATTCTGTAGTTGTATCTTTCCTTAAGAGTGAAAAATTGTCTTTTATGTTTTTTTTTTCTGCAACCAATTCTTCCAATACACATTTGGCTATTCTGCTTTTGGCCTGACCAAACACTTCATTATAACAAGGAATATCAACACCTTTCCATTTGCTTGTGTTCCAGAACTATTTGATATATTCAATCTTCTATGTTAACAATGAAGCAATACTTGCTACATGGTTTGCCTTTTTATATCTAGTTGTTCCAATTATTTGGTGCTCATTAATTTCCATCTCTTCAAGTTCATGGTGAATCAATCGCACTTGTATATTATTAAAAGCTTCTATTTTATCTAGAACTACATTTTGGTTGTATGGTCCAGTTAAAATGAAAATTTTCATGAACTTCTATTGATAGGAAGCTTATTGATTGGTAGAACATCGGAAGATTTAGCTATGTTGGAGGAAAGGGCAAAACTTCTGTCTCAGGCTGGAGTAACTGCGGAATACTTACCGTCAACTTCATTACTTTCAAAGGAGCCGGCACTTGATGTAGGAATGGAAGCTGGGGCTGCATTTCTACCAGATGATTGCCAGTTGGATGCCTTTCAGACAGTTGCATTCATAAGAAAGGTGCATTTTCCTAATATCATCATCATTATGATCATTATCTGGAACAAATTAAACTATATATTATTATTATGAATTTTTGCTTGACATTATTCTCAATGATAGGGTAATGAACATTATGCCTCAGATGGAAGATATACTGAGTTCTATAATAACCCAGCTATTTCCATACTCAGGTTTGTTTCTTTTATTAGCTTTCTTCTGAGCATCAGACCTATACTAAGGATCACTAATGTCATATTTATTTGCCTTTGTAATATGATTAACTTGCAGATCCGAGAATGGAATGGTTGAAGCTATTCAAACATCCCATAACATCTTGTATTGTAAGAAGTCTTTAGTAATTGCAGCAGGTGCCTGGAGTGGATCCTTGATGCAAAGCCTTGTAAAAGAAGATGTTTTACCAAGAGTTCCTGTGAAGCCTAGAAAGGTACATCGGTTACGATCAACTCCCAAATAATTGGGGACGAGTACATGAATACATGCCGTCTATGGCGCAATATCGGTGGTAGTACGTTGTTTATCCCTCAATACGAATTATAATCATCAAGTAATCCACAAAATCCACAGTATAATCACATAGTGTGCTAATCTAACACATTCAACATAAAAATAGAAATAGAATGCAGGAAAGGACTACCCAATCTAAAATAGTAATAATTCATCGACGGATGTCTCAAAGCAAATAACATAGCAAGTCAATTCAGAAATCCACAGACATAAGTACATATCAGGAGTCCTCGGGAACAAGCACTAAGACTAAAAGCTGCTAGCCAATGGCAGATATTAGATATCCTTGGAATCTTGTCACCCACTAAGTCTGAATCAGCTGCGGAACCATCTACCTCGTCCTCGTAAGGACCATATAAAGTAGAGCGTAAGTCCTTGCCTATGGCTATTAACGATAATCATCCAATCAGGATTCGAGCGAAGTACAACACATCTATAAAGTTATACACTACAATATAAATCTATCATGATAACATCTGAAGAGAAATATGTCTGTAAATAGTAGTTAATGAAAATATAGATAACAAGAACTGAGATAGCATAATATAGGCTAGATGATACTAACAAGTAATAAAAGAGAAACTAACATAGTGAATAGAAAAAACTATAAAGCAAGTAAAAAAAATTAATGAATATCTCGTGTATTTAGAATACAACTTTAGACGGTTAGGGTAAATATGGCATGTCGATATGTATAGTGTATGACGACTATTATTCACGATTAGCCAATATGATATAATTTGGGTTGACTAGATGCCTACTAAAGTATCCCCCCACCATATATTACTCTAGAAAATTCGTACATGAATTATACGAGTACAGTCATGGAAAACAAGAAATTATAGTCCAGAACCATAGCAAGAAGTCTCTCGTGTACTAGTCAACCGTGTCATAATCAGTTATCAATAATTAGAAGTATGAACAAGTCTAATCGCATCTATAATGTAAAGGTAAACAATAAACTTAATGTACTCATCTATTCTCCAGTCAGGTGAAGAGCTGCGTGTCGGATACGAACGTATCAGATACGAAAGGACACGATGCCAAACTAGACTAATACCTTGAAAGCAAATTCATAATATCATCACCATGTCCAGAATATAATAATAATTTCCTATATAACATTTAAAAGTCCAAAAGATTACGATTGTGGAAAATTACCAAAGGAGTTTGAAACCGGACGAGTACTTAGGTTCCACGTGAGACTAGAAAATGACCAAGTTAGAAATGATTTTAAAAAGTGAAACTAATCACATGGACAAGTCCAAAATGGAAAGTCAATCTCACTCTAACTTTCAAAAATCGCAAAATCGATGAAAATGGCCGATTGACAGACCCCATTAATGTAGTCCTGAAAAAAAATCACGAACTGGACGGAAATATCACCATAGGGGTAAGACAACTCAAGAATGATATGTCATTCTAGTGTCTATGTGTCGATGTATATCAACAAGTTCACATAAAATAGTGCTGAGTGAATGACAATAAAGAATTTATATTTATATTCTTTAAATATGGTATTTCAGGACCAAGAATATGTTCTTTTATTCTTTTGATCGTAACGGATCCTATTGACATGATCATTATAGGTATACTACTCATATTAAATCTCTTCATGATATTTATCTCTACGGAAGTTTAATCTCTTCAGGAGATTAATATTATCTTATCTTTTCGGGGGATTATCTCTTCAGAAGATTAATATTCTCTCTTCGGAAGATTATAGTAGGTATCTTCTGGAGATTTATCTATTCTAGAGATTCTCTTTAGGAGATTATATGAGATCTCTTCTGGAGATTTATCTCTTCGAGAGATATTTCCAATCTCTTCAGGCGATATTTCAAATCTCTTCGGGAGATACTATCATATTTTTTTATCTCTTCAGGAGATCTTCTCCTCGGGAGGTACTTTCAATCTCTTCAGAAGATACTTTCATGTACGTAGACGGTCGTTTTGACGAATCTGTTTAGGGATTTCTTCATAAATATGACAGTACGTTTATAATTATCATTGTATCTTTTCCTAGACATATACTCAATGAATATATCACATTCTTTTGGATGGTTTTAGTCAATATATGGCTCATTTGTAAATCCTTTGGGGATATCATAGTAATTATAATTTTTTCAAGGATATACCTGAAAATTTAAATCCTTCGGAGATTTCATTTATATCTTATCGTCTAGGTTATTATAATCTAAAAATATATTTATTCATATTCTATTCATGATCATTTCTAGAATCCTTGAGCTAACATTGCTTTATATACTTGGATCTCTCTATTTTCACAGATGTCCATTTAAACCTAGCAGGTTTATTCTTTTTGGATTTGGTACTATAAAATCAAGCACTCTACGTTATATGAGAGGTATCGTATTTTTTTATTATCCTTTTATATATTCAAGGATTATTCGTAGTTTATGTTATCCTTTATTTTTATCATCATTTTTATTCTTATTTGATAATGTCATCTATGACAAATTTCTTGATTCAAATTTCTCCTATGTATAAAATATATATTTTTTGGGTACCGGTACCTCTTTCTCGGTCTCTTCCGGGATCTAAGGCATATCCTCGACCGGAGCGATATACCTTAAGAAATTGGATCTTTTGTTCATGACATCTTCCGGATCGTCATGAACTTTCTCTTCAGGAGATGCTACTTGCTTTTTCAAGAGTATTATGGTGTATTATATTATTCGTTATCTTCTTCTGGAGAGCTAAACCTTTAAAACCTTTTTAGATCTTATGCGTTTTTAATGAAGAACTTGTTCATTTGCTGTCTTTATTTGGTTCTTTTGGTACTTATATTAAAAGATACATTCATAGTTGGTATAACTATTTATGCAGCATAATCGAGTAAACATCTAATAATTTATTTGTAATGAAATACAAGAAATAATTTCTCCTAATTTAATCGAGATTAGATAAAGTGGAAGTATGCTATGATACGTTCTTCTAGAACGATACTTTATGACGTTCTTCTAGAACGTTGATGAAGTTATTCTAGAACGATAATTCACGATGTTCTTCTGGAACAAGATATTTATCTTCTTTAGATCTTTCCCTAACGACTGAAATTCTGTCTTATCAAAGTGACGGATGATAACTTTACATTCAAGATATCTCATATCTAAGGGATTTAATAATCTAAGGAGATAAACATAGAAATTTCAATATTATAATTCACAAATAATAGATGCCGAGGTTACAGTTTCAGATAATACCAATATAAGCCGTATAAATTCAAAAATAATGCAATTCGAAATAAAACTAGACTACTTATTATTCAAATATAATCGTCAGGATTGATGGTTTAGAAATAAATTTTCTTTTGGTTAGGAAACCTAGTTGATCATTAGTTTTGGCTGCCATTTGATAAGAGAGAACCACACAAAATAGTTTTGATAGTTCTCGTCATCATTCGATTATGCCATAGTTTAAAAATTATGGGATCATTCGACTTCTGGCTCACAATGGACCCTTAGGATTGAGCTTCTGACTGAACGTAGTATGTGACTTAGACATCCCCAATGTAAGTGACGTATATCCGTAGTGAATAGCTGAAGAATCTATTTACGAACTTCTGGTTCTCTAGATTAACTTTTGGTTGTCTAGAAGAGTGATTGCACAAAAATATTTCTTATTTCACTTGCTCAGAGTTTTAATATTATACCTATCTCCCTTTATATTATTAAAACTCAGTAAAATTCTTTTGAAATTATGTATTTGTTGGGTAAAATGTGCTCTGTCAGAGCCTTCAATTAATTTGAGCAAGACCAGCTATCGTGGATATTACGTTCGAACTAGTATTATTTCGAACTAGTATTATTGTGAAGAAAAAGATCATACTCTTAAGGATGATGTGGATAGCAACATTGTAAACTATCAATTAAAATATGTTTATAGAACTTCAGATCTATGATAATTGATAGGACAACCAGACATCCATAGTCACCCTGCGTATTGGGCAAACTTATGGTACAAGCTTTTTAAAAAATATGCAACTATGAAATACCAAAATTCAGGTCGGTGATTTTTTACTTAGGCCTTTCGAGGGCCAGCATCCCGCTGCGACCTACAAAAATTAGTTTGTGGGTGACTGGTTTCCCTCGGACATGCAGCACAACACTCTCATGCATGCACCCATTTCGGATGGTAGACTCAAACAAGAAGTTTGTATATTTGTACAAATAAAACCACACAAAAATAAACTGACCTAAACCCATTTATATAAGTGGTTTTGTCTCATTAGGGGCAAGAAACATCAAAGCATATCAAATAATGCGAAATATGCTAGGAATGCAAGTCTTCTTAAAGTGAATCTCATTTAGTGCTCCATCTCAATTTAAGATGACCAATTTAGTATATCTATGCCGCATTATTCCTAATGGTAATGCCAATACTTCGAGTTTTCAACAAAGCATAGCTCCCAGTATCTTATTCATTTCATATAGTTGTGGGTTCCTAAAATTTTCTTTTCACATAGTATACTAGAAAAAGGAATAAGAAGTTTTCTTATTTTTGTAACATACATGCAAATTGTGGGTAGTTACCAAAAAAAGATGTACAGTGCCAGTTTGTCTTGGAGGCCGAGGCTAGGCTAGGGTAAAATTGGTTGGACAAAGAAACAATCTGAGTCGACTTGTAACAAGGAAATAGGCACAGGTGAAGGACAACTAATCTTGAGCCCAAAAGATTATAAAACTTATTTTCTAACCGTACTGGGAGCCTCTGATTTATACTATAATGATAACATTCAACTTTGTCATATAGAATCCAGCATATGCAATCTGATTAATTCCAGTTATGCAAACTATAAAATTAATCAACTTCTAACGGATAGGGAGGTGTCTACTGAGGTACATTATGTATGAAAGTGCTATTTTAAAGGTGGTGCTAGTACATATAAGTTGGAAAGATATTGCCAGTGATGGAAACAATTTTAGGAAAATTGGAAGGGTCAAGACTAGACTACCTACAATGTAGCCAATTAAATTATTCCTAAGTTTGTTAGGATTCTCATGAAAAACCCAACTTCATGACAATTACAACCCACAATCAATTGCAACTCGAAATTTAAATCGAACCAAACACAAATAAGGCACATAAATGGGCTTCAGGTTTTATTGTCTACTTTGTAACATTAAAAAAATAATTACTAATGATCCCATCATTTTAAATACACTAACCCAAATACCCATATCATTTTAAATGTTTTACCTAGGCATCATGCATCAGTGTTGTAAAACTGACACTACAAATCCTATTGATAGCACCGTAGCCTAAAAAAACACCATATTTAAACACTATTGAGTAGTTTAGGCAAAAACTAACAAAAATGTTATTTCATATAAAATTTCAAATGAAGGGTCAAAGTAGAATGTGTATAGTTTGACATCACGTACATCATAGGATGTGTTCATTTTGTTTAAACTATCTTTTTCTTCAGAAGGAAATTTCAGTATGCGTATCATTATCAAATTATTGGTGATAGATAACACAATAATTTAAATGTAAATTATCTTACACAAATATGCATAAAAGGATAAGGATCGATAAACAACATCTAATTGGGCTAAACCCAATTCTTATCACAACTTGGAAGGTGTCATGATGATTCACTATAGTTATGATAAACACAAGATATATTTGCGTATTTATCTAGGATCATTTAATGCTATGATGCTAATAAAAGAAAATTTCCTAATAAAATCATAATATACCATGATATATGTTAATCATCATGTTACTGAACAGAAAATCTTCAGAGAATTGAATTTTTGATGTACATGCTTAATCCAGGTTTGGGAATATAAATTTCATAAACATACTCGGTTGAAGACGAATTGAAAAACGTTGGTTTCCTTCAAGAACTCGTGTTGTGAAAATGAGCGAAAGAAATATTTGTAGCCGAATGAATATGTACATTTCTCATTGATAATATATATAAGAGGGAATGGGATAGAGGTGGTTGTGGGTATGGATAAGGGCATCCATATTTGGGTTTATCCAAATCACAACATTTTGAATTAATAAAAAAAAAGGAAAATGGAATTTTCTTTAATAAAAGAAAAAGGAAAAAGTAGTTTTTGAATCTTAAGGGAAATAATAATATGAATATTAATTGAATTAATATAATAATAATTGTAATTTGGAATTTTGGACTAGGGAGTTTAAAACATCTTCCCCTTTTAACCTGGGTCTTATCTGTTTATTTATTTGCTTTCTTTGTTTTTCCCCCTTTTTATTTGCAGAACCTAGTTATTTGATGATTCTCTTTACTTTCCTTTTTGTTTAATCATTTTTTTGGTATAATGCATATTGGAAGTCTAGCTAAAACAAAATCCTGAGGAACTTACTTTTTACTAAATTTGACTTGGTTCAGAAGACTACTGTCAATAATGATGTCGTAGCAGCCATTAATCTCCATCGGAAGATCTGGTTTGAGCAACTGACAGTTTGACATGAAAATAACAACAATCCATCCAAACCCTCTTCAAACCCTTTTCTGTGAAACCTTAATGTAATGCCACAACGTTAAGTTCTTAAAAGATATTAGTTGATTCCCTGGTCTAAAGGAACACTATTTTGCTTTTTCCTCTGTTCTTTTAATTTTTCTATTGTTTCTTAAATTTAACTATAGTTTATGAAACTAAGAACTTGCCTTAAGTTGTGCGTTAAGTCTTCATTGATACCTCTGACACGCCAAACACACTGCCACGAGCAATATTCTTTAATACCATACTTCTGATCTTCAAATTACACATCTTGCAGCCTCTTATCCCTTCCATTGTGCGAGTGTCCTCCAGCTTCAAATACTCATTTCCCCTGGTTCGCTTGATCTTCTGCTACAAAGTTAAAATGGTTCCTCACTTATAATCATAGATAACATTAATCCTGTTGGCAATTTGTTCTCGTGTTGGTTTCAGATCCTCCAATTCCAATCGGAAATGTAAACCTTGCTCCACATCATGTGATGGATTTTCAGAACGTTGTACATTGTCTTTATTTTCGGCACAAAGGGGCAGACTTAGCTGGTTCACCAATTCGGTTCACTCCATGATTTAAAATACTACAAGATGCAATTCAATAATTGTATCATTACTTGGAAAAATCTTGTGTAAAACTTACTAAAATTCAGAAATCATTACTTATTTCATTCAATAAGATATAAACATGAGGAAGGAACTGAGAAATGTCAAAATATAAATATATAACCCTCACCGCAACTCTAGAGTTTTGGTGCAGTGGCAAAGAATCTAACATGGTATTAGAGCAACCTGGATTCGAAGCCTGTTTGTACGCATTAATTTCAAACGGATTAAAAAAAGATCCCGCTACATGAATCCATCTTTGCCCAAGATGGACCTTCGACCTGCAGTGGCGTGCTAGATTATGAATATCCGCGGCTCTAGAGTTTAGGTGCAATAGCAGGGATTTTAACAGGAAGGATTCTCTCTTCTGCAAGGATCTTGAAGGACATGCTTGATGTTATAGGAAGACACAGTCATGCCAGTAAGCCCAATCCTTGTCAAGATAGGCAGCCTCTTGCAAAAGACCATGTACCCACTAACTTATTGCCAGTTAGTGAGTGTTGATTCAGGTCATAAAAGTATCCGTTTCATTCTTCAGTGACTTCTTTTTTATGTTGAGTCATATCCAATGCCATCTTTATGCGGAAGAGTTTGTTTATTAATTGAATGTTATATGAAATCTGTAGAAAATAATAGTTGGGATAATTTTATTGATGGACTACTTCACTACTTATAGGGAGTCTAGCTCCTCTACATACTACAAATTCCGATGTGGGACTAAAAGTCCCTTATTGATGCTCAACACTTTCCCTCAAGATGGGCGATAGATATTAATCATCCCCATCTTGTTACATAGCTTTGACAGACTCAATGAACTAAGACCCTTAGTCAGACAGTCGGCCACTTGTTCTTCTGAGCGAACATAGTCAATCTTCAGTATCCCTTGTTCCAGCTTTTCCTTGATGAAGAATCGATCGATCTCGATGTGCTTCGTTCTGTCGTGCTGAACCGGATTGTTCGCTATACTTATCGCAGCTTGACTATCGCTCCGAAGGTGCAATGGTGTCCCCTTGTCTAGCTTCAACTCTGTCAGCAGTGCCTTTACCCATAGCAATTCTGATACTCCTAGAGCCATTGCTCTGTATTCTGCTTCAGCTGTTGACCGTGCTACCACTGACTGTTTCTTGCTTCTCCATGAAACCAGGTTTCCTCCTACAAAAACACAGTACCCTGTGGTAGACCTTCTGTCGTCTATGCAGCTTGCCCAGTCTGCATCGCAGTATCCCTCAACATCTGTGCATCCATTCTTCTTGAACCACAGTCCTTTTCCCGGCGTCCCTTTCAGATATCTTAGGATCTGAAATACTGCATCCATATGACCCGTTCTTGGATCATGCATATAGCGGCTTACAACACTTACTGCAAATGAGATATCAGGGCGAGTATGCCCTAGATAAATCAGTCTGCCTACTAGCCTTTGATACCTTTCGCGATCAATAGGCTCTCCTGCTTCTGCTCCCATCTTGCACTTCTGGTCAATTGGAGTGACTGCTGCTCGGCATCCCAGCATTCCTGTCTCCTTTAGCAGATCTAGTGCATATTTCCTTTGTGAGAGAACAATTCCTTGTTCACCATTACACACCTCGATACCCAAAAAGTATCTCATCTTTCCCAGGTCCTTCACCTCAAACTCTTTGGCGAGTTTCGTCTTCAGCTTAGTGATCTCATCAGCATCATCACCTGTGATTACTATATCATCCATATATACAGCAAGTATAGTTATGTGGCCTCTTGCATGCTGGAGGAAGACCGTGTGATCTGCATTTGTCTGATGGTACCCCATGCCAGTGACAGCCTTCCTGAATCTGTCAAACCAGGCTCGAGGAGATTGCTTCAGCCCGTACAGCGACTTCTTCAGTTTGCACACTTTTCCATGTGACGTTCCTTCACCTGAATCTGACACAGAGTAGCACCCCGGAGGAGTCTCCATGTAAACTTCTTCTTGTAGATCTCCATGAAAAAATGCGTTCTTTACGTCTAATTGGTGTAGCTTCCACCCATAGTTTGCTGCAATGGAGACCAGCGTTCTTACGGTACTCATCTTCGCTACTGGGGCAAAAGTTTCATCATAGTCGATGCCATATGTCTGGGTATAGCCTTTTGCAACCAGTCTCGCCTTGTACCGCTCAACTTTTCTTTCTGGTGTTTTCTTCACTGTGTACACCCATTTGCATCCCACAGCTTTCTTCCCTTCAGGTAATGGCACCAGCTCCCATGTCTTATTTTTCTCTAGTGTCCCAAGTTCTTCCATTATTGCAGCTTTCCATCTTGGGTCCTTCCTTGCTTCCTGCCAATTCTTAGGTAAAGAAGTGGAGTCTAACGAAGTGAGGAAGGCTTGATAAGTCGGAGAGATATTAGAATAAGACAAGTAGTTGGCGATATCATGTTCATAATCTTGATAACGAATAGGAGCCTTTCCCGCATTAATGCGAGAAGACCTCCTTAAGGGAGCAATGGGTGGTGGAGAAAGCATACCATCTGAGTCGGAGAGACCCGCTTCCGAATCCGAGTGATCCGGTCCGGGAGTAACATCTTCAGGAGTTGGGGCAGGAGTAGACGAGGGACTTGGCACATTTGGCATAGGGCACGGCACAGTACTGGACGTCTGTTGTCTTCTTCTGTAAACTTGAAGCTCCTTTTCCCTTGTCTGCTTCTCCCCCTGCGTAATGTACGTATTGTCTTCTTCATCCTCTGTATCAGTATCATCGATGCTTTCTTCCCCTTTCTTCCAGTTTGTCACGACAGGACAAGGTACCGATCCGACAACTACGTTTGGGCGTACTACCTCCCCCTCACGTCTAACACCCGCTGTGGGAGGCGTGTTCCCAAACGCAGAACCTTCGTCCGAACCATAATAAGGTTCCAGCTCTCTGAATGTAACGTCCATGCTTACAAACAGCTTCCGTTCAACCGGGCTCCAGCATACGTAACCCTTCTGTGTCCCGGTGTACCCAACAAAGACACACTTAGCTGCTCGAGGATCCAACTTACCAACGCCAGGCCTGTTATCGTGGACAAAGCATACGCAACCAAATACTTTCGGAGGAACGGTGTACGCAGTTGTCCCCGTGAGCACTTCCAAAGGCGTCTTCCAGTTCAGTAATTGAGAGGGCATCCTGTTGATGAGATAAGAGGCTGTCAAGACAGCCTGCCCCCACAAAAATTTAGGGACATTCATAGCCAGCATCATTGTCCGAGCTACCTCCAGCAGGTGCCTATTCTTTCGTTCGGCAACACCATTTTAAGCCGGTGTATAAGCACAAGAGGTTTGATGCAGTATACCATGAGAGGATAAATACGCAGCAAACCTCTTATGGGTATATTCCGTCCCATTATCCGACCGGAAACACTTAACACGAGCATTATACTGTGTCCTTACCCGTTGATGGAAGCTTTGAAAGGTCTCAAAAACATCACTTTTATTCGTCAGCAGGTAGACCCAAGTTACGCGGGTAGAGCAGTCAATAAAAGTAACAAACCATCTATAACCGTTAACACCGTTTGTAGGACAAGGGCCCCACACATCGGAATGAATCATATCAAAAGCAGCAGAACATCGATGTCCAGAACTCACATAGGAGCTTCTGGTATGTTTTCCCAACTCACAAGCATCACAAACTAACAACTCTTTATTTGCTTTTTGATATAAAGACGGATACAAACGACTAATAACGGGAAAAGAAGAATGTCCTACACGCTGATGGTGGAGGAGAAGCTCGGCTTCGACACTTCGACTACGGACTTCCGGTTGTGCGTCGGCAACCAAAGATGCCAGTGCTCTATCCAGACCGTTCCTGTCCAAGTACCATAGACCCTTATGCCATGTGCCAGTGCCTAGTCGTCTCCCCGTTCCCTTCTCCTGAAAAGTTACCTTAGGAATATCAAAGGAAACAATACAGTTTAGATCAAGGATAATGGCGCTAATGGATATAAGATTGACAGGAAAGGAAGGAGCATGTAAGACATTAGATAGAGTGATGGAAGGAGTGCAATCAACAGTGCCTTTACCCGTAACAGGCCTAGAGGTACCATCAGCAGTCTGAATGCTCTCTGGCGGCGTTAGAGTAGAGTATTCCCGGAACTCACCTCGGGAACCCGTGACATGGCAAGATGCCCCAGAGTCCATAATCCAAGCTGGCTGAGAGACAGATGCAAGATCACGCGGAGGTATACCGGCAGTGGTTTGGGAGAAGTAAGTGCAGTAATCTCCTGTAGTGGACGGCGCCCCAGGAATGACTTGTCTTTCACCAGAACCAAGCTTGGAGCCACGCATCTTCTCGAGAACTTTCCTCTCAAATGGAGTGATGTCCGCCAGCTGATTGTCCCCACCTTCATCCGCCATATGCGCCTTGTTGTCTCCAGAGTAGGTTCTCCTTCCACCACCGTAGCTGCCTCGACCACCTCGTCGTCCACCGCGACCACGACCCCGACCATTCGAGGGAGTCCGTGTCGGTTTTGGGCAAAAGCGGATGTAATGTCCTGTGTCACCACAGTTGTGGCAAACGCCTCCCGTAGAAGGAGGCTGTTGAAAGTGGCAAGAGCAGATGTGTCAACTCCGGCCTGCTCCTCCTGGGAGATACCCTTGGTAGGCATCAGCTTCAACCGTGCTTCTTCTTGTGCCATGGCAGCTATGGCGTCCTCTAATGTCGGCAGCGTCGGTTGTGCGAGAAGGACATTCCGCCGTTGCTCAAACGCTGGGTTGAGCCCCTTCAAAAACTTCATCATCCGTTGTCGCGAAATATAATCCAGAAATTTCTGGAAATATTTGGCAAAAGTCGGTTCAACCTGAGCATCCTCCATGCCAAGAGGATCATAATGGTCAAGATCAGACCAGTACTTCTTCAACAAGGCAGCGTACTCAGAGATGGTACGATCGTCTTGGATTACCCTATCGAGCTCATCCTGCAGTTGGAAGACGCGCATGGGGTTACCCGAACCGGAGTTCATGTCCTTCAACGTTCTCCAGATATCAGCAGCTCCCTCCATTGCTTCAACGTTACCCGACACTTGGTCGGTCAAAGAGGCCGTCAACCAACCAGCCACGACATTGTTGACAATGTCCCATACAGCAAACTCCTTCGAGGAGTGATCGACAGGGGCCGTAGTGTGGCCATCTACATAACCAACCAAGCCACGTCCCTTCAGCGTCCGCATCGCCTGCCGCGACCATTTCAAGTAGTTGGTCGTGCCTTCCAATGTCGTCTCCAGCTTGTCCAACTTTCCCATTTTGTACGGTGACGGATCCACATCAGTATGGGTCACGCGTGGGGTCGCCTCCGGTAATCTCTTGGTCAGGAGATCCTCGACCAGGGCCTTCATTTCTTCTGCTGTCAACTTCTCATAGATGGAATCCATGACTTCTGCAACTGCAATCAGTGAGGTGTTGTTGTTTCCGGAGTTGTCTTCTTTGGAGTCGTCTTCGTCTTAGTCAGCTACCGGGGGGAAACAACAAAACGAGATCCCTCACTGATATGTCGTAGTTTATACGACCAACTAGAACCGCGTCATAATAACGCGTTCGGACGGCTCAAGGGTAACCAACGTAGTTGTGCCTCCTTGCATGAGACAAACCAGAGGTATACCAGCCGTGCAGAAACGATTGTAAAGACGACGTTTCTGAGATACGAAGATCTAAAGAGGTTTCGTATTCGTAGCAGAGCTTCTAAAAAGAAGGTACTAATTCTCGAAGGCAACTACAGAGATCTTCTAAAGAGAAGGAACTCTGATTCTCGAGGCAACTACAGAGATCTTCTAAAGAGAAGAAATCTGTTTTTTTTTTTTTTTTTGGAAACAGCAAAAGAAGACCCTAAAAAGGGTGCTGTAGCAGCAGTAAAGGGGCGGGTTGGGGGGGGGGGGGGGGCGGCGCTGGAGGGGGGAAGGGGGCCGGCGGGTCAGCGGGGGGGGGGGGGGATCGGTCGGGGGGGGGGGGGGGGGGGGGGGGGTGGTGGGGGAAGGGGGGTCGGGGGGGGGGGGGTGGTAATACTGTAGATGTTCATTTAGAATGGGAACTCATCTGTCAGAAGCAGTAACTTATGTCAATAGTTTAACATTTGGTATGAAATTTTGCCTTCTTTCTGGACTAGTTCATTTTTGGGATGTAGAATGGCTTTAATTTTCTTGCTTTTGTTAAGGTGAAATAATATAGATTGGAAGTTGAGAGAATTCTTGCTTTACTTATTTCAGAAATCATGCAAACCTGAAATGCTACTAAGTTGATGTAGTTGCCATTTAGCAGATACCCACCAATTTGCACATGTTTATCATGTTATTTGTCAGCAGTATCTCCTTTCTGACAAAGGATTTGAGGTGATGGCACTCCTTATTACACCGTGTCATGTCCTCTGTTGATTCTGCCAAAAAGACAATTAATTTTCTGAAAGGGCAAATGAAGCAAAGCAGACAACCTTCAATTAAGTGTTGATATCACTAAAGTGGTTAAGCTTTCCACTAAGACTCCATTATTCCTACACCACTTAAATTCTTCTTTGAAAAGCTTCATTTGTTACGTCTTTATCATGTAAGAAGAAATTACTCGTATTCATATATTACCCATATCAAATGGGATTTCTTCTGCAAAAATCCTGTTTCAGCTAGGTAACTTTTCTGCTTCCCTTTTTGCATCGCAGGGTCATCTGCTTGTACTGGAGAACTTCAATGAAATTCATCTTAACCATGGCCTGATGGAGGTAGGGTATATTGGTCACCAAGTTACTAATTTACTGCCCACAGAAGATGATAGTAAGAAGAACATGACATCTATATCAATGACAGCTACAGTGGATATGAATGGAAATCTTCTTCTTGGTATGATTTTATATTCCAACTTGCTACTTTTATAGCAATGCATATGCTTAAATTCTTGCACAATATGCAGTTCATCCCTTTCCTTTTCTTTTCTGTATGTGTGCTTTCAATGCAAAATAAAAAGTAAGGTTAAATTAATCACCAGAGTAGTCGATTCCTAGTGTTGAAGTCCATACAACTGCACCAGAACTCTAGAGTTCTAGTGAGAGAGAAGGTTTATATATTGTAACATGTACCACAGGTTAAGAGTTGGGTTTGTGCACTGGTATAATTTATTAAAATCCGTTTAATAAACGCCAAAGAGATTCAACCTTTGGTTGCTCGGAGAACGGTTCTTTCTATTTGGGATAGGTCTCCTACCAGTCCCTAATTTTTCTTCCCTCTCCAAACCGTCAAATTACCAAATCCCTAGTATCCTAAGCCTAACCCTACCTGCCACCTTCATCTCCTAAACCCCAACACTAACCCACTCTAATCCGTTCTCTATTCTAGCCATCACCTTCTTCGCAAGCTCGACTCTCCACGAACTCAGACGCCACCATCCAGCACGTCACCTTCATCTCCTCCATAGCATTTCTCCCCAGATCGTCTCTCTAGATCTCGGAATCTATGTTGACCCCGACAACGGTCGACACACGCCGCTGACCTGTCGATGAGCCTCGTCCAGTATCGACAAGCTTCACCCAGCCCTACCGACCTGCCGACTAGCTTCGACCAGTCAATCCCCCCTCCTCTTATGTCGCATATTTGATGATCCCCTCCTTCAGTTGTCACCATTTCCACGAGTAATCCATCAGTTAGGATTTGTTTTTGAATCTTAAATCTCTCATGTTGCTTTACCTCTTTTACCCTAAGAAAAAATAAAATACAAGTATTTCTGTCTTATTCTATTTTTTAGTATTTCCTTTCTTACTTTATTTTGGAAGTAGATGCTTAGTGTTTGTTCGTAGTTGTTCATTGTAGTCAGTTGTGGTATGTGATATTAGTTGTTTGGTGATTGATGTTGTTTGAGGCAATGATATTGGCTTGGGTTATTGTAGTATGTTATGGGTTGTATTATCGGAGGATTGTTCCGAATTTGTTGTCTAGGCTTGGCAGTTGTAGCTTGGTGATTGTGTTGGCATGATTTGTTTTTGTATTGCCACTTTGGTGACTTCTTCTACTTAGGTGATTTACTGGTTCTTCTACGAGTATTTGGTGATTTGGTTTTCTTGTGTTTATGTCGACTACTTCGAGATCTTCGTTTTCTACTTTTCTGGCTTCCTCGTCTTCAACATTAGGGGTATCTTCATCCACTATACCACCCTATTATGAGCCTTGGGATGAATTTCGTCTTACTACTATTACATTTAGCGGACATAATTGGAGTGGGCTCATTTTGTTTGATGTACCCTTGGGACTAAGGGTTATCACACTACTTAACTAAGGATCCTCCCACTGATCATTCTGAGACTTAGCTACGAGATGATGATTGGGTTCAATCTTGGATGCTTAATTCTATGGAGATTCCTTACTATCGTACTTTAATATACATTTCTACTGCCAAGGAGATCTAGGAGGAGCTCAAATCTATCTATTCTTCTGATGATAGTCTTCAGCGTCTTTATGATATATTCTGGAAGTTCAACTTTGTAAAGGTCGTAGATGGTGATATGATTTCCTTTGTGGCCGACTACAAGGTCCTCTTCGAGGATCTATGTTACCCGGACTCTCCACTTTAAGGAGAAGTACCCGTGTCGACCCTTTAGGACATGGGTATGGGTATAGAATCCGTATCCGATCCTCCATGGTGACAATCGGATCATTCATGGTGACAATCGAAAGACTGGTAGTGAAGTAGATAGTTTATTTTAATGTGGTAGTGATGTAGATAGTTTATTTTAATGTGGTAATGATGTAGATAGTTTATTTTAATATGGTAGACTGGTAGTTAAGTAGTAGGGGAGCTGAAGGAACGGTCCTTAGGGACTTATTCAACTAGTTGAGTAAAGTTTACTAGTAATTTATAATTACATGTTGTCTTTTTACGAAACCTTAGTCATATCCCCGTACCCATACCCAAAATTTGGATCCTTTTTAGCCGAATCCGTGTGTCCTTCAATTATGAATTTGAAGGGTCCGACTCTTGGATATGTACCCATACCCGACATCCGTACCCGAGTCCAGGTAACATAGTCGAGGATTTGCTTCATCACCAACCATTTGTTACGAGTGTATCTATTCATTGATCCCAACGAGAGGCCCTATTTATCGCTATAGTCTTGGCCCGTGTTCTGTAGCATCTTCATAGCGTACGTGCTAATATTCTATCTTCGAGTACCACTCCCTCTCTTACTAGTGTATTCTCGTCTGTTATACGAGTTACTCCTCCAGATAATGTGGCTACGCCAATTCCGTCTCCTACTCTACTCCAGTATGCTCCTAGATCTCGCCCTCCTGTTTATGGTCATGGTGGGGCTCGTACTGGATTTCTTCGAGGAGGGGGCCGAGAGGAGCGTGACCATGTTCGAGATATTCTTCACATTTGTTCTTGTTGTGGTTGTCTGAACCATGTTAAGGGCCACATGCTTTAGGAAGCATAAATATTCTCAGGCACATCAACAACCTTCTCCCTTATAGTCGTCTACTCCACATTCATTTTTTGAGCCAATTGTTGATGTTCTGTCTACTTCTTATCCAATTACTCGCTTTATTGTGGATGAGATGCAAATTTTACGAGATGAGATACGAAGTCTCTGTGGCTTTATCATTCAGTTTTTTGTCATATTTTCTTTGCTTCGACATTGTGTATTGGCATGCATTATTCATTAATCTTCTTGGATTATTGATTTCGGTGCTATCAATTATATTGCTCCTCAGCTAGTCGGGTGTACACATGGTGCTTTTTGTATGTTTATTACGGTGGCTAATGTGAAGACTACCTTGGTATGTGGATATGGAGTAGTGCCTCTCACCTCCGCTCTTAGGCTTCGCTCAATGCTTAATTTTTTTGGTCACCTTTTAATATTGTTTCTGTTAGTCGTCTTACTTGAGATTATTGCTTTATAACTTTTTCTTCCTCTTTTCTGGTTCCTAATCTCCAGACTCAGGTAATTATTTTTAGGGGACGAGAAGAATGCCTTGTATCTTTTGAACATTCCACCACCTATCATGGAGACTACTTCTTTACTTATTAGTGTTAAGAGTATTAGTCATATATTAGTTGTGGACTTTAGTCCCATATCGATAGAGAATAAGGAGACGACTAGTCCTCCTCCTATATATATGTAATCATTCATTCAATAATAATCATTTATTCCCTCTTTACATGGTATCAAAGCCAAATCCTAGCTCTCTTCCCAAACCCGTGCCCCCTCTTCCCTGTCTCCCTGCCTCCTGCTACTGCTCACCCCCAGCCCTCTGCCTCTACTGCAGCTCGACGACCCCTAGCCCTTCGCCTCCACTGCAGCCTCCATGGACATGTTTCAACTGTGGTCAACAAAGAAATTTTCAGTGGCAGTGTCCCAAAGTACTTGCCGCCAATGTTACATCCGATGCTCCTGACAATGACATGCTATCTTTGCAGCTGACATCAAATACCTATGCAGCATTTATTGAATTCCAAAATTATCGTCGTGGAGAAACTTCTATATCTGGATCCACAGCCAAATATTCAGTAAAATGTGTGATAAGGTGGAAGCAGCGAGTGATTGACTCTACTGCATCTGATCACATCACTGGTAATGCAGGTATGTTGCGAGATTATGTATCCGTGGACTGTGTGGCCGATATTACTGTTGCGAATCACTGTTCACTGAAAGTTTGTGGAAAGGAAGTACCCATCTTTCTTTCGGCCTGCCACTCACTTCAGTATTACATACACCTGGAAGTTCATTTAATTTACTATCAATTAGTCGGATTACTCATAACTTGCAATACTCGATAATATTTTTCTTGATGGTTGTGTTTTTCAGGACCTGAAGACTGAAAAACTATCGGTAGAGGGCATTTGGCTGGAGGCTTGTACCTGTTTGACTTGAATTCTTCCGTTGCATGTGTTGGCGTGTCACTCGATTCGTTTGAGTTGCACTGTCGGTTAGGTCACCCATCTATCAAACTCCAGAAATTGTGTCCATCTTTAGATTTTCAAGTTCCTTTTTATTATGAGTCATGTAGTTCAGCCAAACATCACTGGTACCCTATCCAGTGAGTCTAAATAGAGCTGCATCGGCTCCTTTTGAGTTAGTATATTCTGATGTTTGGGGGCCTTGCCCCATGGAATCTATAATGGGTTTCAAGTATTTTGTTTCCTTTGTTGATGACTACTCACGTATTACCTTTGTCTATTTGATGAAAAATTGCTTCGAGTTATTTGATATTTGGTGCAATTTTTATACGAAAATCAAAATCCAATTTGAGGTTCCTATTAAGTATTTTCGAAGTGACAATAGTCGTGAGTATTTGTCTCGTGAGTTAAATTCTTATCTGGCTAGACATGATATCATCCACCAAACTTTTTGTCCTTACACACCACAACAGTATGGTGTGGTCGAACGCTAAAATCGCTACCTTTTGGAAACAACGCGTGCTCTATTGTTTCATGCACGTACTCCCAAGAAATGTTGGTCAGATGCGGTCCTTACAGTTTGCTATCTGATTAATCACATACAATCTTCTGTTTTAATGACAATACTCCTTTTTTCCGGTTATATCCCAAACGTATACCATTTCCTTTTCCTCTCAAAAATTTTGGATTCTTCTGTTACGTTCGGGATACTCGAGCTACCCTTTCTAAATTGGACCCAAAGGCAATCAAGTGTACTTTCCTTGGGTATTCTAAGGATCAGAAAAGGTATCGTTGTCTTTTTATGTCTCGGGATGCTACGGCCCTGTTTGGTTACGAGTTTAAACTCAGTTTTTTGAGTTTAAACTCAAAAACCATTATAAACTCTGTTTGGTTGTCAACATCTATTTTTTGCTTTCCAAATTTTTTTCCCAAACCACTGTTTAAACATAGTTTTCAGAGAGTAGAAAATAGTTGCTTTCTCCAAAAAATTTTTGCACTACCCCCCTTCTTCTTCTCTCTCCTCCTTTCCCAAATTTTTCGACCGTCCGTCCTTTTTCCTTCGAAGCTCCTCCTCTCTTCACGTAAACCCTAACGTCACTGGTACCGCCGGCGACGCCAATATCAGCCTCCGTACTAGTCTCTCCGCCGTCGAGCCTGGCGACACCCTCAAGCTCCGTGTTAATTGCCTTCTCAAGTCCTACGAGGCGGAGGGCCGCTGCTTCGACAACTGCATCGATGACATCAACCTCCTTTACACAGGGCTCGAGAGCGGCATAGTCACCGCCAGGTACACTAACAACTGGGTCAACAGTGTCGCCTCGGGGCTCGGGACCGACGCTCTATTTCGATGGCCGGGGCCATCGGGGGCCTTGCGGTTGGCGTTGCGGTCGCCGGGAAGCAGCTGGTCAAGAGATATGTAGCCGGCGTCATCGGCTGTAAACACTATTTGGTTGTGCTGCGTTGGCCGTCGACTCGACTGAGGAGACCTCAAGATCTGGGTCCCACTTGACCCACGACCTCCGTCTCACTCAATGATTTGTGTCGGACTCAATGATTTTGGTGTGGATACGTCTTGGGGTCGAACCCAGAGGCAGGACACAAAATGTGTCGGGTGGACACAGAGATAGCAGGAAAATTTTGGGCTGGACACTAATTTCTTAAAAAATTACCAAACGAAAATTTTAACTTTTATTTCTTAAAACCAATTTTTAGATAAAAGTAACCTAACGCAAACTCAGAATTTGTATTCTCAGAAAATAACTTTATAACATTTTCTCTGAAAACTGTTTTTAGAAAAAAAATTCATAAAACTTATCCAAACGGACCCGAAGCTTTTCAAAGAAGAATTTAAGTGGTGCAGGAATAATGGAGTCTTAGTGGAAAGCTTAACCGCTTTAGTGATATCAACACTTAATTGAAGGTTGTCTGCTTTGCTTCATTTGCCCTTTCAGAAAATTAATTGTCTTTTTGGCAGAATCAACAGAGGACAATTGTTGAAACTGAGTTTTCCTACTTCCACCAACTACAGATTCCGTTCCTAGAGTATCTTTAAGAGGATTTCTTGTTGTCTCCAGTTAAAACACAGCAGTCCTCCGTAAGGATGCCCCCCTGCCGAGCTAGTCCTCCGGTTTGATGGTCCGCAATCATTGGCTCAGTAAGAACCGGCATCACCAGTCTTACCCCCTCCAGCAGAACAAGCATCACCAATGGTACCTACTGCCGTAGAGCCATCGTCCTCCTCCAGCTCCACTGATTCACTACCGTCTGATATACTGGCTTGCCTTCGTTGTGCATGTCACAACCATCCTTTGTATGTTAACAACTACAAAGGGCTCGTGAGTCAGATTCAGTCTTTGGTGGCTACTATTGACGGGATTCAGATACCCAATTTTTCAGAGGAATGATTCAAACATCTTGGTTGGCGCATCGCTATGGAAGAGGAGATACATACGCTTCGGGAGAACAATACTTGGGACTTGGTGGATTTGCTACTGGTAAGAAGGCGATAGGTTGCAAATGGGTGTTCATAATCAAGGTGAAATCGGATGACACTCTTGATCGTTTGAAAGCCCGTTTGGTGGCTAAAGGATATTCTCATATATATATAGTAAAGATTATTTTAAAACCTTTCCAGTTGTCAAGATGACCTCTGTGCACGTGCTCTTGGCCTTAGTCGTCCACTATGACTGCATTACTTCAGTTGATTGTGAAGAATACATTTCTCCATGGAGATCTTGACGAAGAAGTGTATGTGATGCATCCTCCTGAGTTTGTTGCAAAGGAGGGTAAAGTATGTCATCCGCAGAAGGCCCTCTACAATCTCAAACAATCACCTTGTGCTTGGTTTGGTCGATTTACATATGTTCTTATCCAGTTTGGCATGTGTCAACCAAAGAAGGATCATTCGGTATTTTACCGACAGACATCAGCTGAAAGGATACTACTTGGTATCTACGTTGATGATATTGTGATTACAGGAGATGACATCCAGGATATTGCAGGGCTGAAAAAGTTTCTAGGTGAACAATTTCAGACCAAGGATATGGGATCGTTGAATTACTTCTTGGACATATTGTAATGTCTCAGAGGAAGTATGTGTTGGACATCCTAACCGATGCAGGAATGATGCAAGGGAGCAACCTTGTCCATGGATCCAGGAGTAAAGTTACCACGATGATGGGATACTGATAACCAATCCGGATCAATATCGTCGAGTGGTTGGAAAACTCAACTACTTGGCGGTTTTCTTTCCCGTAAGTGTCGCAAGTAGATCTATAGCTTCTCTACGAGTTCCATATTGCCAGACAGTTGTCAGAATCTTGTGTTATCTAGTCCAGAATCCGAAAAAAGAAATTCGGATGGAGAATCAGGAGCATACTCATCTCGAGTGTTTTACATATGAGGATTGGGGTGCAATTTTTACTGATAGACGGTCTACATCCGGCTACTCAGTAATCATTGGTGGAAACTTAATATCGTGGAATAACAAGAAGCAGCGTGTGGTTTCACGATCAAATTTGGTAGCAAAATATCGAGCAATTGCTCATGGCACCGCATAAGTGTTATATCTGCAGCATCTTCTACGAGAGCTGGGAGAAGAAGCATGATTTAAAGCAACATATATGTGGTGTGATAATCAATCCACTATCCATATTGATACCAATCTCGTATTCTATGAACGGACGAAACACATTGAGATTGACATTTACTTTGTCCGTAATGAATATCAGAAGGGGATCACATATCACCATGTGAGAACTGGAGATTAGATAGCTAATATATTTACGAATTCTCCTTTGGGTCCTCGTGTTCAGTTTCTTTATAACAAGCTGGACATGATTGCCATATATGCTTCAGCTTGACGAAGGGTATTAAGAGTATTAGTCATATATTAGTTTGGATGCATGTTCGTAAACTTTTGTTGTAAATGCAAATTTAGTGGTTTGACTGTGAGATGAATGGAGAGAGAATGAGAGGAAAAGATATAATAAATGTTGTCGTAAGTGGTAATTCAATCATTTTCACTGCAACAAAAGCTGCAATAGTGGAGGGAGTTGATACGACATTTGTTGCACTTATTCCACCATTTACATCAAACGAAACATTGGAAGTGATGTAATTATGCAACAAATGTTGCATATGTTTTCATTTACAACAAACTAAGCACTACCTAAGTTTTGGAAACTTAGCACTTCTATATCAAGTATGATCTACATTTGTGTGCCCAGTGCAATCAATGATGCTACTTTCTATTTAGTAGCTCATTTGAACATAAAAAAGACATGTTCCTGAGTTACTTGATATTAGATTTCCTAGTTTTTTTCAGGGTCGGCCGGCCATTCTTTTAGATTCCTAGTATCAAATACACATATTTACAAGTGTTCTTAACGCATCTCAGGGAGCAGCCGCCAATTCACTGGATTCAATAGAGAGATAGATTATTCTATAACTAAGCGTATATGGGACCGTGCAGGGGAGTTCTTTCCAACTCTAAGAGCTATGTCTCCTAAGTTGAATCAGATAAGGATAGGACACCGTCCATACAGTAAGCTTTAAACTCATCCTATTCGGATATTTAAAATGTTGTGGCTTCTTTCTTTAATCATGCTTTTAATTTCTAATGGAATAATCCTCTATTTATTTCAGTGCCTGATGGTAAGCCTGTCATTGGGCCTGTTCCTGGTATGCCAAAAGTCCTGCTAGCAAGTGGACATGAAGGAAGTGGACTTTGCATGGTAAGTTCCCTTATATTTTTTATGTAGTGGAATGTAGTATGAACTGCTACATCTATATTTTTTCCTGTCATATGGCTGATAGTTTGAAGTTTCCAGACATCAGATTCTAGATAGAAAGGAGAGATGGTGGTAAGTGCTACAGCAGGTTTGTCCTTTTGGACGTATAAGCAAGTCTAAAACGACCTTGAAGTTACAAGCACCTTTCTTTAAGATGTTTACTAACTTTTATCTTTTAGCAGTAATACTCAATAGAATTTAATCTTGAATGTGGTTAGCTGAATATTATAAAAGGAGTAAAATTACCACTTGATGTTGAATTTCCTCGGCCCTTCCCTAGAGCTTATTAATGTAACTTCTCTTCATGGCAACAACTTTCTATCTAGCTCTAATATAATCGACAAATTGTAATAAAATTGTTTGGTTTTCACAAAGAACAGATTATTGGTTTCCAAAGTACTTGACAAGTAACATCAGGCGAAGTATATATTCTCACAAGAATAGTGGGTATGATCTAGCTAACGTTTAAGATTATGTTTAACTGATGTAAAATCATATAAAAAGTTTTTATCACGTGGATAAGAATCTACAACGCACTAGAACACCATTGTTGACGATCATTTACTCTGATTGCATCTATTGGGGTTTGATCCAATCCTAAGTCCAGATAGTTCAAACTAGGACAAACCCATTGTCTATTTCAATATGAGGTTTATTTGTATTGGATGTATGACAAAGGGTTGTGTTAGCCTAAGTGGTAACTAGTGTTTGGTGCGGATAAAGAGGTCTAGGTTTGATTCCCACCTCCAACATAATCTTTTGATACAAATTCATAAAGCTCCTATAGGCCCCCAAAAGGTACCGTTCGGATTGAGTCAGGGCAATGGGCTTTAGGGAGCAAAGTGATGCTTTTTAGGTGCATTTTGCACTTAGCACGTCAACATCGTGACTGAGGTGACGCCCCGTGGCAGCCATGTGGTCGTATCATGTCGCATCACAGTTATGTCGCACCAAAAGTTAAAAGTTACATGGGAGCTTATGGGTCAGGGGGCTTACAAGGTGAGTTAAATTATCATCAATTAGAGTCTCTTCTGAATCTAACTGTTGCACGTGCACTTATTAAAGTGTCGTTGAATGCACCCGTTTTATGCATCAGTAGACAGATTTGTGACTAATGAGACTTGGTTCCTATATAATAGCTATGTTGTTACGGGCGACGCCTAGGCGCGTCCGATTTGAACAGGTCGCCTCGACCTGCATATTTTACTGCAGTGTAAGGCGAGGGCCGCCTAAGCGCGCCTAGGCGGGCGCCCAGGTTTGTCCAGGGGAGACAACTGCGGGCGCCTAGGCGGTGGATCTCAGGATGGGCTATCGGCTTTTTACTAATTTTTTTTTTTAGGCTTTAGGGTTATTATTGTTGCTAAAACAGGTGTTATTGTAAAAATTGCTGCTGTTTGCTGCCTTCTGCTACTGCTATTGTTGCTTTTTGCTACTGCTACTGTTGTTTTCTCCCTCTTATTGCAATCTGCTACTGCTGCTGCAGCCTTCTGCTACTACTGTTGCGGCCTCATGCTACTATTGCTGCTGACTTTTGCTACTGCTGCTGCCTACAATGTTTACACAGGTTTAGAGACCCAGAAATCTGGACGGACGCCTAGGCGCCGCCTAGATGCGCCTAGGCGAGGCGGGCATGGTCTCGCCTCGCCTCGCCTAGCGCCCAATACAACATAGTATAATAGAGGGGTTATAATTCAGTCTAAGATATAGAAGATATAATACTACCTATAAACTCTCCTTACCAGCTGATAGAGTTTGTGTCATTTTGTTACAACAACGCGATAGAAGCGCTGCACTGTTTCAACAGCAATACAAGGCTACAAAAGCAGGGCAACCACGCTCGTTCTAGAAGTTCATCATTGAAATTGCTGGTTTCCTAGAAACAATCGACAATTCCAGTGTTCAACCTTCAACTCGTGAACATGGAATACACTGAAGTGTGGATGATCCCAAAGACTGGTATTGAAGCTATTTTTGCAGCCAACACCGCACTTTAGTAATGGAAGAGGGTGAACAATCTATGCAAGTTGCTCTTCCTCAACTCAGTGGAGGATAGCTTGGCAGTATTACGCAAAGAAGGACAAAGCACAAACATCTGGGAGTCTATTGAAAAGTAGTACAATGACAACAAGAACATGTCAGACTCGTCAAAAAATTCATCACAATGTAGTTCGTGTTGGTGTTTTTGCCTTTGGACTAGAAAAGATAGTCCCACATCGGCTACACCAAATGGTGAGTATCTCAATATAATGCATTGCTTGTGTTGAGGTGTGCACATGAGGTGTAGTGGGGCACAAGTTTGTGCCATGTGGAAGTATTTTCCTAGAAGGAAAAAGGATTAAATCCAACAAGGATGCAAGTTAATTTTTGTTGTGCGGACTCGGACTCGGACGCGGACTCCAAGATGTCTCGTGCATGCACGGGAGGATTCGGGGGGTAGGCGTGGACTGGCACACTTCTATGCTGATTGTGGGATGATCTAAAATATCAAACTCTATTTTTGAGTATTGGTATTTTAGTCCCACATCGGATAGGAGAAGAGGTGAAGTCTCAACTCCACTCTATAAATAGAGCCCCTTGGCCTCCTTTGAAAGATGCACCAAGAAGAGAGTTGAGGGAGTCTGCTAAGTCCAGGAAGCCCGTTCAAGTCTCAAATATTGACTTACGAGCGTTCCAGAAGTTCTCCTGAACTTGCTGGTTCCTGGGAGCTTATCCGTACTGCGGGTATAGCTTTGAGCGCCGGTGTTCAACACCCCAGCGAGATCCGCTCTTCTTCTTCCTCCCTATTTCTGTTGCCTTCGAGAATCTGAGACTCAACTGTTGTTGATCATCTCTTGTTGCCTTCGAGAAACCGCTATTGCAAACGCGATTCGATTTTTTAATCGTTTAGGCTACGCAATCAGCATTATTTGCATCTCTTTTTTAGGGATTGCAACTGCATTATTTGCATCTCTTTTTTAGGGATTGCAACTGCATTCTTTGCATCTCTTCTTAGGGATTGCAACTGAGTTTTTCCATCGATTGTTTGCAAATAGACTAACAATCTCAAAGCTATACGATTCGATGGAAAACACTCGTGCTTCGCTTGTCGATACCGGCTTTAACAAGTTGGAGAAATTCGACGGCGAACACTTCCAGATCTGGAAGCGAAAGGTGACTCTGAACCTTCAACTCGTGGATGTTGATCACGTGTTGGATGAGGAAGAACCAATCGTTCCAGCAACAGGATCTGCTGCTGTTCTGGCCACTGCTACGAGCAAGCAGACGAAGTGGAAAAAGGATAACAGCATATGCAGGCTGCTGATCCTGAATTCCATGGAAGACTCTCTGGCCGAGTCCTACACAAAGAGGACTTCTGCCAAAGAGATCTGGGAGTCCGTGGGGAAGCTGTATGACGACGACGAGGCCCGGTCGAAGATGTTCATGGTTGAAAAATACCACAAATGGGTCTTTGAAGACGAGAAGACCATGCTGCCCCAAGTGAAAGAGTTCCTGAAGCTGCGCCAGAAACTGGAGGACGATAGCATGCCCCTCGTCGACAAGTTCGTCGTTGGAGGGATCGTGGCAAAACTTCCTCCAGGATGGAGCAACATCTATGCAAGGATGCATAGGAAGAAGATGGAGATTAGCCTGGATAATCTCCTCAGCGAGATTCATGTTGAGGACGAGATGCGCTCTCAACAGAAGTTGGACACCCTGTCCAAGCAACTAGCAACGGCGAATCTGGTTCAAGCCACCAGAGAGAACAAAGGGAAGCAGGCGGCTTCTCACCACAAGAAGAAGGACTTCTCGAATCTGAAAGTGAAGGGTCCAGGATTCAAACAACAGAAGTCCAAGTCCCATGTGACTTGCTTCAACTGTGGCAAGAAGGGTCACTATAAAAGTGAATGCAAGTCCAAGCCCAAAGAGCAAGGTGAGCCTAACAAGGTTTCTTTGGTTACTAATCAGGTTGCCATGATAACACAGGTTGCAACTGTGGGGGCAGACTTGGACTGGTGGATAGACACTGGCGCGACATGTCATGTCTGTTCAGACAAGGACTGGTTCGTCTCCTATGAGCCTACTTCCGAGAAAGTCATGATGGCGAACCAGGCACAAGCTGAAGTACTGGGGATCGGGACGGTGGAGCTGAAGCTTACATCGGGGAACATTCTGACGCTTCAAGGTGTGAAGCATGTTCCTGCAATCGCAAAGAACCTGATCTCTGGGAGCCTGCTCTGCAACGCAGGCTTAAGGATGGACATCAATGCTGGCCAAATGGTGATGTCCAAGAAGGGTACTTTCTTCGGAAAAGCTTTTCAGACTGAAGGAATGTACAAAATTCAGCTTGTTGTAACCCAGCATAATAATGTCAATGCTATCACTAGTTTGAATTACTCTCTTGAGTTGTGGCATAATAGACTAGGACATGTTCATTGTAAGCGAATAAACAAAATGTCTAGTCTAGGACTTATCTCCAAGTGTGGGGGTAAGGTAGAGAAATGTGAGATATGTGCTCAGACGAAGATCACTAGGAAACCCTTCCACAGGGTCCATCGAAGCACAGATCTTCTGGAGTTGGTTCACTCAGATATCTGTGACTTCAAACAATTCTCTACAAAGGCCGGGATGAAGTATTTCATTACTTTCATCGATGACTTCTCCAAGTATGCCTTCGTCTATTTACTCAAATCTAAAGACGAAGCATTCGAGAAGTTCAAGGAGTTCAGGACCGAGGCTGAACGGCAAACTGGACAACAACTCAAGAGGCTGAGGAGTGATCGAGGTGGGGAATATAGGTCTCATGAATTCTCATCATTCTGCAAAGAACATGGAATCATCAACGAGACGACGGCTCCGTATTCTCCACAATCCAACGGAGTAGCAGAAAGGAAGAACAGAACGTTGACAGAGATGATGAATTCCATGCTGTTGACTGCGGGTCTTCCAAAGTGTTACTGGGGAGAAGCTGCACTAACGGCAACATTCATTCTGAACAGAGTGCCATATGCAACTTCTGACATAACTCCTCATGAACTCTGATTCAAAGTCAGACCTAACTTGAATGTCATTCGAGTGTGGGGGTGTCTGGCTTATGTAAAGCTCCCGGATCTGAAGATTCAGAAGCTGGGGACAAGGACTACGAAGGCGATCTTCTTGGGGTATGCCGAGAAGAGTGATGCTCGGAGATTCCTTGATATCGAGTCAAACCATATCATCGAATCTCGCGATGCTGAATATTTTGAAGAAAAGTTTGCAAGGCACAAGAACATTGTTCTCGCGGACATTCCGGAGAATAATGAGGGTGCGAAGCAGACAGAGGTCTTTATCGAACCAGTAGTCCAAGATGGAGCTGTTGTCGAGGAGACAACAACTGAACCAGAACTCGCTGAGCCGTCAACTAAGCGAGCGAGGAGGCCGGAAGACTTCGGAGATGACTTCGTCACCTATCATGTGGAAGCAGATCCGCTTACCTATGATGAGGCGATGAAGACCAGAGATGCTATATTCTGGAAGGAGGCGATTGACAACGAGATTGACTCAATCACCTCCAATAACACATGGGTATTGGTCGACCTACCAGAAGGAGCAAGACCCATCGGATGCAAATGGATCTTCAAGAAGAAGATGAAAGCAGATGGAACCATTGACAAGTTCAAGGCCAGGCTAGTGGCCAAGGGGTTTGCTCAGAAGCAGGAGATCGACTACTTTGACACTTATGCTCCAGTAGCTCGGATGACAACTATCAGATTGTTAATTGCTTTAGCAGCAATACACAAGCTGGTGATACATCAGATGGATGTGAAAACGGCATTCCTTAATGGCGAGCTGACCGAAGAGATCTACATGCAACAACCAGAAGGTTTTGTCGTCAGAGGTCTGGAAGACAAAGTCTGCAAGTTGATGAAGTCTCTGTATAGTTTGAAGCAAGCTCCCAAAATGTGGCATGAGAAGTTTGACAAGGTGATAAGGTCAAATGGCTACAGGGTCAGTGAAACAGACAAGTGTGTCTATACGAAGTTTGCTGACGGAAGAGGAGTAATCGTTTGTCTATACGTGGACGACATGCTAATCCTAGGTACGGATTTAAGCTGCGTCACAGAGACAAAGAAATTCCTCTCGACCAAGTTCAGTATGAAGGACTTGGGGGATGCCGACGTAATCTTGGGGCTCAAGATCATCCGGACAGGCACTGGAATAGCGCTGTCACAGTCTCATTACATTGAGAAGATGCTCACTCGCTACGGGTATCAAGATCTTCCTATTATTGATACACCGTACAGGAGTGATCTGAAACTGGAGCCAAATTCGAAGGAGAGCGTCAGGCAGTTGGAGTACGCTAGCGTCATCAGAAGTTTGATGTACGCTACTACTGCCACAAGGCCTGACATAGCCTTTGCAGTGGGAATGTTGAGTCGATTTACGAGCAATCCAGGCGTAAAGCATTGGAAAGCTGTGAAGCGTGTTATGAGATATCTCAAGAAGACTCAGACATATGCACTATACTACAGCGGAGATCCGTCAGTAGTGGAAGGCTTCAGTGATGCTAGCTGGTGTTCAGAGGTGGAGAGCGAATACTCCACAGGTGGATATGTGTTCGCCATGGGTGGAGCTGCTATATCGTGGAAGTCGAAGAAGCAGACTATGCTATCTCGCTCCTCCATGGAATCTGAATTCTTTGCATTGGACGCTGCTGCAGATGAAGCAGAGTGGCTTCGGGAGCTCATGTATGACCTTCCAATGGTTGGGGCTCAGATACCGGCGATTCCGATATACTGTGACAACCAGGCGGCAGCAGCAGTGGCATCAAATGAACTCTTCAACGGGAAGAAGAGGACTGTGCGGTTGAAGCACAGAGCAGTGAACGATCTCATCAAAAGGGGCGTCATTGCAGTGATCGATGTTCGGAGTCAGGAAAACCTGGTGGATCCGTTCACGAAGGGTCTCAAGCGTCAGCTGGTCGAGGACACAGCAAGGAAGATGGGCTTGAAGGCATTCTAATATTGTGTCATTATAATCCTATCAATAAATTTTATGTTATTGGTTCAAAGAGAAATCTACCAGATATCTAATTTTTTGATTCAAGGGAGGACTATTGACTGGAAAAATATTAGTTAACAGTGGGTACTTGTTCTGCGGAACATGTAAGGGTTTCGGACCCAGAACCACTGTTGTCTACTATGAATTTTCTACGGAAAATTGATCCTGTGGGAAGGATGGCATAATGCCTTAATGAGTTCTCAGACTGAGTGAAGGTCTGTTATGCTTTACAGGAAGCATGGTGGCGCAACAACCACAAAGGAGTGTTACAACTCCATGCTACAGTGGGGTGACTCCACCATGAGGTTCCCAGGTAGGGGTAATGCCTCGGCTTTGTTAGCCAAGTTACAGGCGGCGTAGCACCGCATATAGGCAGGTAGCCTAATGTTGCATAATCGTAATAAAGAGATGTAGGCAGCACTACAAAGAGGCCGGTGTCCTCATGTTACAGTGGCATGACACCACGATGAGGTACCCAGGTAGGGGTAAAGCCTCGGCTTTGCAAGCCATGTCATAGTGGCGTAACACCACACGGAAGCGCAAGGCTTCATGCTGGGTCGTTTGGCACTACAAAGGGGCTTGTGACCTCATGCTACAGTAGTATGACACTACGATGAGGTTCCCAGGTAGGGGTAATGCCTCGGCTTTGTCAGCCATGTCATAGCGGCGTAGCACCGCAAAGAAGCGCAATGCTTCATGCCAATGACTCTTTATATAGAACTCACCTATAGTGTATTGACAGAGATATCAGGCCGTCTCTTGAGGGTAAACTTGTAGACGCCCAAAAATTATACACTGAAACCAGGCTGGCACAAGGCCTTCAATGTGCAGCCAGAAGCACAGTTGATGTCATTATGTGAGTAGGAAGAATTACAGTTATGGTGCAGAATTCAAGGCTTAGTCCATTCTTGTATCATGCTGTTATTTAACCTATGCGGGAAGATTCAAGTCGTAGCGACATCTCTCCTAATGCATGATGGACAATCACTGTGGGGAACGCTCAACCCATATATTGAGATATGTGGGGGATTGTTGGTGTTTTTGCCTTTGGACTAGAAAAGATAGTCCCACATCGGCTACACCAAATGGTGAGTATCTCAATATAATGCATTGCTTGTGTTGAGGTGTGCACATGAGGTGTAGTGGGGCACAAGTTTGTGCCATGTGGAAGTATTTTCCTAGAAGGAAAAAGGATTAAATCCAACAAGGATGCAAGTTAATTTTTGTTGTGCGGACTCGGACTCGGACGCGGACTCCAAGATGTCTCGTGCATGCACGGGAGGATTCGGGGGGTAGGCGTGGACTGGCACACTTCTATGCTGATTGTGGGATGATCTAAAATATCAAACTCTATTTTTGAGTATTGGTATTTTAGTCCCACATCGGATAGGAGAAGAGGTGAAGTCTCAACTCCACTCTATAAATAGAGCCCCTTGGCCTCCTTTGAAAGATGCACCAAGAAGAGAGTTGAGGGAGTCTGCTAAGTCCAGGAAGCCCGTTCAAGTCTCAAATATTGACTTACGAGCGTTCCAGAAGTTCTCCTGAACTTGCTGGTTCCTGGGAGCTTATCCGTACTGCGGGTATAGCTTTGAGCGCCGGTGTTCAACACCCCAGCGAGATCCGCTCTTCTTCTTCCTCCCTATTTCTGTTGCCTTCGAGAATCTGAGACTCAACTGTTGTTGATCATCTCTTGTTGCCTTCGAGAAACCGCTATTGCAAACGCGATTCGATTTTTTAATCGTTTAGGCTACGCAATCAGCATTATTTGCATCTCTTTTTTAGGGATTGCAACTGCATTATTTGCATCTCTTTTTTAGGGATTGCAACTGCATTCTTTGCATCTCTTCTTAGGGATTGCAACTGAGTTTTTCCATCGATTGTTTGCAAATAGACTAACAGTTCGAGGACGAGAATGCGGTATTGTCCAAAGGTGAAGGAGCTGATGAAACAACATAAACTAGAGAAAGGGGAGATGCCTCTCAACGACAATTCATGGTCGGAGTCGTTTCTCTCAAAACTTCTTGCAAGTTGGGATCGGTTCTCTATCAACATGTACCGAAAGAAGGCTGAAGTGAAATTGGAGGACTTGGTTTGTTCCATTCGCATTGAAGATAACAAACAAAATAAAGATGGACTCACTCTCGAAACAATTAGCCAAAGCACCAACATGATCAACTCTGGATATTAAAATGAGAAGAGAAAGCTTCCTTTCGGTAAAGACTTCAATGACATGAAGGTAAAACCAAATAACTTTAAGGTGAAGGTCAAATTAGATGTAATCTCTTACAACTATAACAAAAAGGGACATTACAAGAAACACTGCAATCCAACCCAAAACCTATGGCCCAGAACGAAGGTAAGTTTAACATGATAGCTATGATTTGTCAAGTAAACACTTCTGCAAGTTTTATTGATTGGTGGGTGGATACTGTGCTCAATAAAGAATCTGATTACTTCATATGAACCAACGTATGACCATGGAGAACAAGAGTCAAGTTAAAGTTCAGGGAGTTGGGACAATTATATTGAAGCTAACTTCAGGAAAGATACACACTTGAAAACACCAATAATGTACTTGATGTTGCTAAGAACCTCATTTCTTGAAGCCTATTTTGCAATGTCGGTCTAAGGATGGATATCAATGCTGGTCAAATGACAGTGTTGTACAAAAGGGAATACTTTGGCAAAATATTTTGCACCGAGGGGATGTTTAAACTACATATGGTTGCAGAGCATTATCAATGAAATATCTTTGTACGCTTACTCCCTTGTATTGTGGCACAGTAGACTAGGATATGTACATTATAAAAGAATAAACAAAAAGTCTAGTCTTGGTCTTACATCCAAATATAGAGGTAAAGCGCCAGACAAATGCGAAGTTTGTGTGTAAACCAAAATAGTAAAGAAACCATTTGAAAGGGTGAATTGAAGCACATAAATCATAGAGTTGGTGCACTCCGACATTTGTGACATCAAACTATTCAGAACTAAGGAGCATGGAATACTTCCTCACCTTTATTGATGACTCCTCAAAAGTTCACATTTGTCTACTTGCTAAAGTCAAAGGGTGAAGAACTTTTCAAGTTAAAAGACTTCTAGACAAAGGCGAAACGTCAAACATACTAAGAACTGAATAGGCTGTGAGTGACTGAGGTAGATAATACTGCTTTTATGAGTTTGCATCATTCTGCAAAGAATACGAGATTGTCAACGAGACTACAACATCGTACAACCCTCAATCCAATGGAGCGACAGAGAGAAACAGTCAGAATTTGACTGAGAGGATGAATCTATGTTGTTGATTGTAGGACGACTAAACTGATTTTAGGGGGAAGTTGCATTGGCGGTAACTTTCATTCTGAACCGATCACCATTCGGCCATCTGATGTCACTCCTAATGAACTTTAGTTCAAGGTCAGATCCAATCTTAATATCAATAAAATGTGGGGGTGTTTAGCATATATGAAGTTGTCAAACATCAAAATTTCTAAGTTGGTTACTAGCTCCACCAAAGTAATCTTCTTGGGCTACATTAAAAGAAGTGATGATCACAGATTCCTTGATCTAAAGATTAGTCAATTCATGGAGTCTCGAGATGCTGAGTATTTATAAAAGAAGAAAGTGTCCTAGTTCCAGCCTCAAATTTAGAGAGTGCACATAATCCAACAATTAAAGTCTTCAAGGATGCGGTGACAAAGCTAGAGAAAACTTATCCTCCAACGAAGCGTGTTACAAAATTTCTTTTTTGTAGAAGACGTTGTCACCTATCACGTGAAAGAAGACCCTCTGACCTATGAAGACGCTATGGATGCCACACCCCGGTTTTGTAGAACCATTGGTCCTCACATTGATTTCTGTAGAACCAATCATTTTCGTTTGGGCGTGGTGTCATGCAAGCCTAAGTTGCGTTTACACAAGACCAGAACTTGCACAACAACAAAATAGACTAAACACACAAGAATGCAGCGGGACTTTGAATGCACGAAACCAAATTTACAAAACAGAGATAGCAAATAAAATAACTTCTTTATAAATAACTTGAATGAGATTACATAGTACTTTTGCTTGCGACTCAAAATTTGATAATTGGGTTACATCTTTGTTTTGAAACTTTTAAAACAGCCATAATGTCCATACATCATATCTCTTTACTAAAACAAAATATAAAAATGCCTTCAAAAGAGAAATTGTTAAACTTGAATTGAAAAGCTTCGAGGCGGTCGAGCAAGGCTCTATTGGATTGGACAAGCTTCTAGCGCCACTTAATATCCTCCTGCTCTTGCTATTTGAAATGTTGCCTACAGTGTGTGTCGGTACATAACACATGCTAGTGAGCGGCCATGATCGAACTTATCTAAATCAATACTAAGTAAACATGTGAAGCTAGCAACTAATTATTAATTGATCTTTCTACTTGTCTAAATTCTTTTTGAATAATTCATAAGAAGAAACATAAACAGTAAAATCATCACTTATATAGTAATTCTTACCCACGGTCGGCGACCCATTCCTGCACAAGACAAGGATTGTCATAATTTGCATATATGTACAAAACTTATGTTCCATTTCTGTATTCAGTGTTAGGCTTACAATAATCTTATCATATGCATAAGACCTAACTACATGATGGTCCATTGCTCATTTTCCATGATTAGCAGTTGTGACTCGTTCGTTCAACTTACACTAATAGATACAACACCTGATCGCGAGGACTTTACTGTCTCAGGGTGCTATCACAATCTCTTCTAGGCCGAGCGATTTCCAGTACCACCGGAACCGTTCGAGAGACTATTATCTTGTGGACAAGTTGTCCGAGACCAATACATGATCTATATTTCTATCAGATAAATCTTAACAGTGCAATAGTTAATCAATACGTATATCCAAGCCTTTTCTTCTTCTTGTTACAGAGCCATATCTCATTTCTAACATTTACTTCTCATTCCTTGCACAGATACAAATTCTTCTATACATGTCTAACATTTAGAGCATACTTATAAAGGAACGTAAATTCATTTTACTTGAAATAAGTACAACAACAGTTTTATGATCTCAACATATGATTTATTTATTTTAGTTTATTTTTTGTTGTTATGGTATCATTGATCATAGAAATGCAACAAAAGAGTGGACTAAACATCTTTTTGTTAAGACGTGAAGATAAATGATCATCCGGTCAAAGTAACTCACAAAAATTAATCTATTTGAGAGAAGGAGGAACTTCACGCAACGATCACGTCTTGTCTAAGCGTTCTGCATTTGCTCCAACTTTTGATTAGCATACTTCGTTCTCTTTCTCTCAATATTCGGAATGAATGCGAATATGCGATAAAGCATACAATAAATCCAAATCATCGAAAACCAACATGAAAACACATTCATTAAAATCAAGCAGCGAAAAACATCAAACGAAAACTCTTGGACTCATTTCAATAGAAGCCGATCCATGGGTTGGGAAGGTTCATTGCATTTCGTCCGTGATCAATCGAAACCGGCAAAGTTTTTCCAATACTCAGTCAAGACTGGATTAGCAAGCCGCGTTTATTATGTAGTGAACCGTAGGAGCGGGATACTATATAATAACCCATTATGAAAAAATTTCGCTCTCGAAACTTAAAGAGTAAGCTCACCCCTATCGAGGCCTTGCTCCTGCTCGATCGTGCACATATTATAAACCCGAGGCCTCCTCAGTTGCTCGTTGTGCCGATTATCTCGCAGTGTTGTAGTGTTCTGATTATGTCCATGCCCTGCATTATTGCCGCAATTCTGTGGCACATGCTTTTTGGTCGGACAATTCCTAACAACATGGCCTTGGCTACCACAGTTGAAGCACTCCCTGTTAAACAAGCGACAAACTTCCTTTTTATGACTATGCCAGCCGCAAAAGGTGCACTCTATTACGTTGCGTGGTTCTTCCTCGGTCCTTTTCTTTCTGTCATGGTATCTTTTCACAATTGGTTGCCACTAGCCTAATAAACTTTCACTGGAGTATTTCGTTGGCTAAACTCTTCCATCTGTGTCGTCACCTTAAAGGTCTTGGTATACGACTTGCATTCTCGATTCAAAACATCCCTCCGTATATCGTCGTTCAAACCTTTCACGAATCGATTCATGCGAGCCCTCTCATCTGGTATCACCGAGCCAGCAAACTTAGCAAGTTTAGAGAATTTCGACTGATACTCCTCAACAGACATGCTCCCTTGCTTTAGTCCCATGAACTCATCTTTCTTCTCCTGACAGACCGCAGGAGGAAGATATTGCTCCAGAAACGCTTGCTTGAATATATTCCAAGTAATCCTTCTATCTGTAGTCTTAGTACTGAGTTCTGGTTTATTGGTTTCCCACCAATCGTCTGCTCGCAATCGCAACTGTAAGGCTGCACAGGCTACTTTCTTGCTAGTTGGGACTTCCAGGAATGTGAACAAATGTTCTACCTTTTAAACCTAGTCCACCACCTTATCTGGTGATGTCCTGCCCTCAAATTCTGGAAGTTTTGCATTCGAAAATTTTTAAGGTTGGAATGTTGACTTCCTGTGCGCATATTGGGGCTTGTCAACTTCTACTAACCTAATCTCAGGATTTGATGTCGGGACTGTCTCTGCGAAGGCAGTATTATTAGCCGCAAGCTTAGTCACTATTTGGGACAACGCATCAAGTTGTTTCTGTTGTAGGACGCTTCGAGCCTCAGCCTATTTCTACTGGGCTTCAAACTGTTTCCTCTGAGAATCCATAAGGGCTACTATCCTTTCTATCGGTTCGGTCGAGCTCGATGCTCGGGGAACATCCTGATTACTTTCCCTCGTCATTACTCTACAAAAGAGTAACTTTTATTAATCTCATAAAGTATTATCTACTTACTGAATGAGATATTGGTTTTTATAACTCAAAAATCGGAACCTTTGAAATTCATCAAAATATTTATATAATTTTTGAAAACGATGTTTGAAAGAATCTAAAGACGTAAAGCCGTGCTCTGATACCACTATATCATGCCCCAGTTACATAGAACCATTCATCCTCGCATTGATTTCTGTAGAACCAATCATTCTCGCTTAGGCGTAATATCGTACAAGTCTAAGTTGCGCTTGCACAAGACCAGAACTTGCACAACAACAAAATAGAATAAACAAACAACAATACAACGGAACTTTGAATGTAGAAAACCAAATTTGCAACACAGAAATAGGAAATAAAATAACTTCTTTATTGATAACTTGAACAGAAGTACATAGTACTTTTACTTGCGACTCAAAATGCCATAATTGGCTTACATCTTTGTTTTATAACTTTTGAAAATAGCCATAATGTCTATAGATCATATCCCTTTACTAAAAGAAAGATAAAAACCCTTTCAAAAGAGAAACTACTAAGCTTGAATTAATAAGCTTCGAGGCGGTCAAGTAAGTCTCCACTGGATTGGACAAGCTTTAGTACCACTCAATATCCTCATGTTTCTTGTTATCTGAAATGTTTATCACAACGTGGGTAAGTACATAACTGTTGAGAATCAATAAGGGACTTTTAGTCCCACATCGAAATTTGTAGTATGTAGAGGAGCTAGACTCCCTATAAGTAGTGAAGTAGTCCATCAATAAAATTACACCAACTATTATTTTCTATATGGTATCAGAGCCATAACTCTCTCTCTCTCTCCACAAAAAAAAAATTTAACTCTCTCCCCCCCCCCCGGAGCAGCAGCCCCCCCCCCCAAACCCCCCCCCCCTCCCGACCCCCCCCGGAGCAGCCCCCCGACCCCCCCACCCCGGAGCAGCAGCCCCCCCCCACAACCCCCCCCTCCCGACCCCCCCCCCCCCCGGAGCAGCCCCCCGACCCCCCCCCCCCCAACCCCCCCCCCCCCCCCCCGCCCGACCCCCCCTCCCGGAGAAGTACCCCCCTACCTCCCTCTCCCACTCTCGACATGGAAACCCTAACCCTAGCCCTAGCAGCCCCATCAAAACCCTAACCCTAACCCTAGCCGCCAAAAAAAATAAAATAAAATAAAATTAAAAATAAAAATCAGTACCTTCTTTTTAGAAGATCTACTGCAGTTGCCTTCGAGAATCAGTACCTTCTTTTTAGAAGCTCTACTGTTGTTGCCTTCGAGACTCAGTATCTTCTCTTTAGAAGACCTACTGCTACGCATACGAAATCTCTTTAGATTTTCGTCTTGCTTCTGTTACGAAATCTCTTTAGATTTTCATACACTCAGAATCCTTCTAGGATTTCTGTTGCGGCGTGCTGCATACTTCGCCATGCAAGGAGGCACAACTAAGTTTGGGCTGTCCGAACACGTCATAATGACGCGGTTCTAGTTGGTCGCATACACTCCAACATATCAGTGAGGAAGCTAGTTTGTTGTTTCCCCCCTGATCTCTATCTCAACTGTCAGAATATACAGTTGACGAAGACGCTACCTGAGATCAGGATTCACAGCAGATTGCTGACTAAGACGAAGACGAAGCAAACGACGACGACTCAGGAAACAACAAAACCTCACTGATTACAGTTGCAGAAACCATGGATTCCATCTATGGAAAGTTGACAGCAGAAGAGATGAAGGCCCTGGTCGAGGATCTCCTGACCAAGAGATTACCGGAGGCAACCTCACGCGTGACCCATACTGATGTGGATCCGTCACCGTATAGAATGGGAAAGTTGGACAAACTGGAGACGAAGCTGGAAGGCACGACCAACTACTTAAAATGGTCGCGGCAGGCGATGCGGACGCTGAAGGGACGTGGCTTGGTTGGCTATGTAGATGGCCACACCAAGGCCCCGGTCGATCACTCCTCGAAGGAGTTTGCTGTATGGGAGATTGTCAACAATGTCGTGGCTGGTTGGTTGACAGCCTCTTTAACCGATCAAGTGTCGGGTAATGTTGAAGCAATGGAGGGAGCTGCTGATATCTGGAGAACATTGAAAGATATGTACTCCGGTTCAGGTAACCCAATGCGAGTCTTCCAACTGCAGGATGAACTCGAGCGGGTAGTCCAAGACGATCGTACCATATCTGAGTACGCCGCCTTGTTGAAGAAGTACTGGTCTGATCTTGACCATTATGATCCTCTTGGAATGGAGGATGCTCAGGTTGAACCATCCTTCGCAAAATATTTCCAGAAATTTTTGGATTATATCTCGCGGCAACGGATGATGAAGTTTTTGAAGGGGCTCAACCCTGCATTTGAGCAACGGAGGAATGTACTTCTTGCGCAACCAAAGCTGCCGACCTTAGAGGATGCCATAGCTGCCATGGCACAAGAAGAAGCACGGTTGAAGCTGATGCCCACCAGGGGCATCTCCCAGGGGGAGCAAGTCGGAGTTGCCACATCTGCTCTTGCTGCTTTCAACCAGCCTCCTTCTGCGGGAGGCGTTTGCCACAACTGTGGTGACACAGGGCATTACATCCGTTTTTGCCCAAAACCAGCACGGAGTTCCTCGCGTGGTCGGGGCCGTGGTCGGGGTGGACGACGAGGTGGTCGAGGCAGCTACACTGGTGGAAGGGGCACTTACTCTGGAGGCAACACGACGAATCTGGCGGATGAAGGCCGGGACAATCAGCTGGCCGACATAACTCCATTTGAGAGAGAAGTTCTTGAGAAACTGCGGGGCTCAAAGATTGGTTCTGGTGACCGACAAGTCAATTCTGAGGTGCCGCCCACCTCAGGAGATTACTGCACTTACTTTTCCCAAACCAGTGACGGTATACCTCCGCGTGCTCTTGCATCTGTCTCTCAGCCAGTCTGGATTATGGACTCTGGGGCATCCCGCCATGTCACGGGGTCCCGAGGTGAGTTTCGGGAATACTCTAACCTAACGCCGCCAGAAAGCATTCAGACTGCTGATGGTACCTTCAGGCCTGTTATGGGTAAAGGCACTATTGATTGCACTCCTTCCATCACTCTATCTAATGTCTTACATGCTCCTTCCTTTCCTGTCAATCTTATATCCATTAGCGCCATTATCCTTGATCTAAACTGTACTGTTTCCTTTGATATTCCTAAGGTAATCTTTCAGGAGAAGGGAACGGGGAGACGACTGGGCACTGGCACATGGCATAAGGGTTTATGGTACTTGGACAGGAACGGTCTGGACAGAGCACTGGCATCATTGGTTGCAGACACACAACCAGAAGTCCGAAGTCGAAGTGTCGAAGCCGAGCTACTCCTACACCATCAGCGTGTAGGACATTCTTCCTTTTCTGTTATTAGTCGCATGTTTCCATCCTTATATCAAAAAGCGAATAAAGAGTTGTTAGTTTGTGATGCTTGTGAGTTGGGAAAACATACCAGAAGCTCCTATGTGAGTTCTGGGCATCGATGTACTGCTGCTTTTGATATGATTCATTCAGATGTGTGGGGTCCTTGTCCTACAACCGGTGTTAACGGTTATAGATGGTTTGTCACTTTTATTGACTGCTCTACCCGCGTAACGTGGGTCTACCTACTGAAGAATAAAAGTGACGTTTTTGAAGCATTTCAGAGCTTCCATCAACGCGTAAAGACACAATATAATGCTCGTGTTAAGTGTTTCCGGTCGGATAATGGGACGGAATATACCCATACGAGATTTGCTGCATATTTATCCTCTCATGGCATACTGCATCAAACCTCTTGTGCATATACACCGGCTCAAAATGGTGTTGCAGAACGAAAGAACAGGCACCTGCTGGAAGTAGTTCGGACGATAATGCTAGCTATGAATGTGCCTAAATACTTGTGGGGGCAGGCTGTCTTGACAGCCTCTTATCTCATCAACAGGATACCCTCTCAATTGCTGGACTGGAAGACGCCGTTGGAAATGCTCACGGGGACAACTGCATACACCGTTCCTCCGAAAGTATTTGGATGTGTATGCTTTGTCCATGATAACAGACATGGAGTTGGTAAGCTGGATCCTAGAACAGTTAAGTGTGTCTTTGTTGGGTACACCGGGACACAGAAGGGGTATGTATGCTGGAGCCCGGGGGAACGGAAGCTGTTTGTAAGCATGGACGTTACATTCAGAGAGGTGGAACCATATTATGGTTCAGATGAGGGCTCCGCGTTTGGAAACACACCTAACACAGCGGGTGTTAGCCGTGAGGGGGAGATAATACGTCCAAGCGTGGTCGTCGGATCGGTACCTTGTCCTGTTGCTGCAAATTTGAAAGAAAGAGGAGAAAGCATCAGTAATACCGATACGGAGGATGAAGAAGACGATACATATATTACGCAGGGGGAGAAGCAGACAAGAGAAAAAGTGCTCCAAGTGTACAGAAGACGACAGCAGAGGTCTAGTACTGTGCCGTGCCCTGTGCCAAATGTGCCAAGTCCCTCGTCTACTCCTGCCCCAACTCCTGAAGATGTTACTCCCGTACCGGATCACTCGGATTCGGAAGCGGGTCTCTCCGACTCGGATGGTATGCTTTCCCCACCTCCCATTGCTCCCTTAAGGAGTCTTCTCGCATTAATGCGGGAAAGGCTCCTATTCGTTATCGAGATTATGAACATGATATCGCCAACTACTTGTCTTATTCTAATATCTCTCCGACTTATCAAGCCTTCCTCACTTCGTTAGACTCCACTTCTTTACCTAAGAATTGGCAGGAAGCAAAGAAGGACCCAAGATGGAAAGCTGCAATGATGGAAGAACTTGGGGCACTAGAAAAAAAATAAGACATGGGAGCTGGTGCCATTACCTGAAGGGAAGAAAGCTGTGGGATGCAAATGGGTTTACACAGTGAAGGAGACACCAGAAGGAAAAGTTGAACGATACAAGGCGAGACTGGTTGCAAAAGGCTATACCCAGACATATGGTATCGACTATGATGAGACTTTTTCCCCAGTAGCGAAGATGAGTACCGTAAGAACGCTGGTCTCCATTGCAGCAAACTATGGGTGGAAGCTACACCAGTTAGACGTAAAGAACGCATTTCTTCATGGAGACCTACAAGAAGAAGTATACATGGAGACTCCTCCGGGGTGCTACTCTGTGTCAGATTCAGGTGAAGGAACGTCACATGGAAAAGTGTGCAAACTGAAGAAGTCGCTGTACGGGCTGAAGCAATCTCCTCGAGCCTGGTTTGACAGATTCAGAAAGGCTGTCACTGGCATGGGGTACCATCAGACAAATGCAGATCACACGGTCTTCCTCCAGCATGCAAAAGGCCACATAACTATACTTGCTGTATATGTGGATGATATAGTGATCACAGGTGATGATGCTGATGAGATCACTAAGCTGAAGTCGAAAATCGCTAAGGAGTTTGAGGTGAAGGACTTAGGACAGATGAGATACTTTTTAGGTATCGAGGTGTGTGATGGTGAACAAGGAATTGTTCTCTCACAAAGGAAATAGGTACTAGATCTACTGAAGGAGACAGGGATGCTGGGATGCCGAGCAGCAGTCACTCCAATTGACCAGAAGTGCAAGATGGGAGCAGAAGCAGGAGAGCCTATTGATCGCGAAAGGTATCAAAGGCTAGTAGGCAGACTGATTTATCTAGGGCATACTCGCCCTGATATCTCATTTGCAGTAGGCGTTGTAAGCCGCTATATGCATGATCCAATAACGGGTCATATGGATGCAGTATTTCAGATCCTATGATATCTGAAAGGGACGCCGGAAAAAGGACTGTGGTTCAAGAAGAATGGATGCACAGATATTGAGGGATACTGTGATGCAGACTGGGCAAGCTGCATAGACGACCACGGGGTACTGTGTTTTTGTAGGAGGAAACCTGGTTTCATGGAGAAGCAAGAAACAGTCAGTGGTAGCACGGTCGACAGCTGAAGCAGAATACAGAGCAATGGCTCTAGGGGTGTCAGAACTACTATGGGTGAAAGCACTGCTGACAGAGTTGAAGTTGGATAAGGGGACACCGTTGCATCTTCTGAGCGATAGTCAAGCCGCAATAAGTATAGCGAATAATCCGGTTCAGCACGACAGAACGAAGCACATCGAAATCGATCGATTCTTTATCAAGGAGAAGCTGGAGCAAGGGATACTGAAGATTGGCCATGTCCGCTCAGAAGAACAAGTGGCAGACTGTCTGACTAAGGGTCTTAGTTCATTAAGTCTGTCGAAGCTATGTAACAAGATGGGGATGATCAATATCTATCGTCCATCTTGAGGGGGAGTGTTGAGAATCAATAAGGGACTTTTAGTCCCACATCGGAATTTGTAGTATGTAGAGGAGCTAGACTCCCTATAAGTAGTGAAGTAGTCCATCAATAAAATTACACCAACTATTATTTTCTACAATAACACGTACTGGTGAGCGGTCATGACCAAACTCACCTAAATCAACACTAAGTAAACATGTGAAGCTAGCAACTAATTATTAAGTGATCTTTCTACTTATCTAGATTTTTTTAAACAATTCATAAGAAGAAACATAAACAGCAAAATCATCACTTATATAGTAATTCTTACCCACGGTCGGCGATCCATCCATGCACAAGACAAGAATTAGCACAATTTGCATATATGTACAAAATTATATTCTATTTCTGCATTCAGCGTTAGGTTTGCAATAATCTTATCATATGCATAAGACCAAACTACATGATGGTCCATGGGTCATTTTCCATGATTAACAGCTATGCCCCGCTCGTTCAGCATACACTAGACACAACACTCTCCTGATCGCAATAACTTTACTACCTCAGGATGCTATCACAATCTCTCCTGGGCCGAGCGATTCCCATTGCCCCAGGAACAATTTAAGAGACTATTTACCTTGTGCGCAAGTTGTCCGGGACTAATGCTTGATCCATGTTTCTATCAGATAAATCTTAGTAGTGCAATAGTTAAACAATACGTACATTCAAGCCTTTTCTTCTTCTTGTTACGGAACCATAACTCCTTTCTTATAATTTACTTCTCATTCCTTGTACAGATACAAGTTCTTCTATACATGTCTAATATTTAGAGCATACTTATAAAAGAACATGCATTTACTTTAAATAAGTAGTACAACAATTTTATGATCCCAACATATGATTTAATTTTTTTAGCTTATCTTTTGATGTTACGGTATCATTGATCATAGGGACGCAACAAAAGAGTGGACTAGAGATCTTTTTGTTAAGGCGTGAAAATAAAGGATCCTCCGGTCAAAACAACTCATCAAAATGAATCTATTTGAGAGAATGAGGAAATTAACGCAACGATCACGTCTCGCCTAGGCTGCCTGGTCGAACCAAGGCGCCCGCTTAGGCGGCCCTCGTCTTCCACTGCAGAAAAATCTACAGGTCGAGGCGACATGTTCAAAACCGGCACGCCTAGGCCGCTTAGGCGTGCCTAGGCGTCGCCCGTAACAACATAGCGCCTAAGCGTACTGCATTTGTACCAAATTTTGATTAGCATACTTCGATCTCTTTCTCTCAAGATTCGGAATGAATGCGAAATGCGATGAAAGCGAACAAAGAAACCATTTATCAAAAACCAACATGAAAATACATTCATCAAAATCAAGCAGCGAAAAATATCCAACGAAAACTCTTGGATTCCAACAGAAGCCGATTCATGAGTTGGAAATGTTCATTGTATTTCGTCCGTGATCAATCGATGCCGGCAAATTTTTCCCAATACTTGGTCAAGGCTGAGTTAGCAAGCCATGGGTATTACGTAGTGAACCGCAAGAGCGGGGTGCTACAATGGAGACCCGAGATACAATTTTCTTGAAGGAAGCCAACGACGATGAGATCGACTCTATAGTATCTAACAATACTTGAGAGTTAGTTGGTCTTCCTAAAGGAACAAGACCTATTGGATCTTAAAAAAAAGATATGAGATGATAGAACCGTTGACAAGTTCAAAACCAAATTAATTGCAAAGGAATTCTCTCATAAGTAGGGGATCAACTACTTCGACACTTATGGTCCAATTGCCAGGATGATGTTTATGAGAATACTGATTGCACTAGCCTCTATTCACAAGAAAATTATCCATCAGATGGACGTGAAGATAGTATTCTTGAATGACGATCCGACATAAGAGATCTACAAGTATCAACCGGAGTGCTTTAAGGTGAAAGGACTTGAAGAGAATCTTTATGTTTTGAAGCATGCACCCAAACTTTGGCACGAGAAGTTCGATAGATTTATTAGATCAAATAGATACAAAGTCAGTGAGACTAACATATATATTTTTTTTGGAATAAGGGTGAACTTATTCCTCGCATATAGCGGAAAAGGTATTAAAGTACAACATCACAACTCTCCATGCCCCAAATAATAATATTACGGGGCCATTACAGATACATCGAATTCTATATTATGTAGAATTCCAATAGGGGGGGTAGTCAAGCCCTCAAAGATACGTCTGTTCCGCTCCTTCCAGATGTGCCAAACAGACGCAGCAAGACGAACTCTAGCTCTTCTAGCCCACCCCGGATCCCGGCCTCCGTGATCTCGGATCCAGCTGAGAATGCTCCAGATATCTCGATCCACCCCAACTCCTCCTCTCAGCTGTGCACACTGCTCAGTCCAAATGTGCCAAGACATCGGACAAACAAAGAAAAGATGCCCCATAGATTCATTTTTCTCATTACATAGCACACATTTGGCATCCGGGATCTGCATCCCAAACCGGAGGGGCCTGTCTTTCGTCATCAGTCTACCCCGGAGAAGACGATATGCACATAGTTGCATTTTCCATGCCACGCCTTTGCCCCAAATGAAGTTCACCTCCTCATCCCGGTCATGGTGGGTCCGAACCAAGTCGTAGCAGCTACGAAAAGAAAATAGCCCTGACCCGCCCCCCTACATGGGCCGGCCCAGCTCCATGAGTCCGCCGCCTGGCTAGTGTCAATAGTAACAAGGTGGATCTCCATGAGACTAACATATATATATATATATATATATATATATATATATATATATATACCAAGTTTGTTGATAGTAGAGTGATTATCTGTCTCTATGTAGACGACGTGCTAATCCTGGACACTAACATAAATGAAGTCATAAAAAATTGAGTCTCTCTTCCAAATTCAGCATGAAAAACATGGATGATACAAAAGTGAATCTAGGGATCAAGAAAATCAGGACGGAGGCAAATCTTGTATTATCTCAGGCCCACGACATCGAGAAGATGCTCACTATGTATGGATAGTTGGATTTTCTGGAGTAGATATTATATAAAGTTGTGATAAGAAGCTGAAGCCTGATGAAGGAAAGACTATCAAACACTTGGACTATTCCATCATCATTGGTAGCCTAATGTATTTCATGGGTTGAATATGTCCAGATATAACATTAGTTGTAGGAATGCTAAGCAGTTTCATGAGCAATTCTGGCATAGAACACTGGAAAGTTGTGAAGAGAGTTAGGCGCACTATCCGAAGAAGAATCGAGAGTTATGCTTTGCACTACAATGACTACACAAGTATGGTGGAAGACTTCAATGACGCTAGCTGGTGCTCCGAAAAGGAGAAGTCCACCGGACGTTTTATATTCTCCATAAGAGGAGATGCTATATTGTGGACGGAGGCAAATCTTGTATTATCTCAGGCCAACGACATCGAGAAGATGCTCACTATGTATGGATAGTTGGATTTTCTGGAGTAGATATTTCCATAAAGTTGTGATAAGAAGCTGAAGCCTGACGAAGGAAAGACTATCAAACACTTGGACTATTCCATCATCATTGGTAGCCTAATGTATTTCATGGGTTGAACATGTCCAAATATAACATTAGTTGTAGGAATGCTAAGCAATTTCACGAGCAATTCTGGCATAGAACACTGGAAAGTTGTGAAAAGAGTTAGGCGCACTATCCGAAGAAGAATCGAGAGTTATGCTTTGCACTACGATGACTACACAAGTATGGTGGAAGACTTCAATGGCGCTAGCTGGTGCTCCAAAAAGGAGAAGTCCACCGGACGTTTTATATTCTCCATAGGAGGAGCTGCTATATTGTGGAAGTCGAAGAAGCAGACACTACTTCCGCTCATCCATGGACTCTTTGTTTTATATACTATGAACTGTTACAGATGAAGCAGAGTGGTTTCAAGAGCTCATGTTCATCTTCCTCCGATGGGCGCTCAAATTCCAGCTATTCCTACCTACTGTGATAATTATACAACTGCAATGGTAGCACCAAACTCCCCCTCCAATAGCAAGAAAGGATTGTTAGACTACGCCGTACTTTACTGAGCAAGCACATAATACATGGTGTCATTACAATGATTGACATATGGAGCCAAAATAATTTAGCAGATCCTTTCACCAATGGTCTCAAGCACCAAGTGGTTGATGATACAACAAAGAAAATGAGATTGAGAGATGTGCGATTCAGTTATCTATATAATTTTACCATAAAGTTTTTGTTATTAGTTCAAAGAAATCTACCAAGTAACTTTTGGTTCAAAGAAGGAACAAGGATACATGGGGTAGAGATAATGGATTGATCCATGGGAAAATTGTGAGTCTTTGAAGGGTTTTTTGTTTACCTTTTAGAGGGATATTCCTGAGGTAGGGTGGCTAGAAGCCTTAATGAGTTCTTAAGCATTGAAAGATACATTGTGCTTAGCAAGAAGCATGAGTGGAGTGACACTATGGGAGGACTTGACCTCTAGGATAATAGATCCATGTCACTGTGAGGAGCACCACAGAGAGGGGTATGTCTCATGCCCATAGTGCATAATACAAGAGGCTTAGAATTCATGCTACAACAGTATGACACCACATATGATAGCTAGACCTCAGGTTTTGCCCAGGTCATGGTGGTGTAGCATTGCAAATAGGCAAGTAGCCCTATCCTAACAGTTGAAAAGAACTCACTTGTAAGTTTGTATGGACCTTTAAACACAAATATTATAATACCAGGCAAACACATGGTCTTTGAAGTGTATAGTAATACTATTAAAAGGTTTGCCTAACTAAAGCCCAGCCTGTTAAGTATCATACTATGCCTTCGCCTAATAAGTCATAAAGACATCTATCCTTTTATACACGAAAAATGTTTCTATGAGGAATGCTTAAATTTAATTATGTGGGATTTGTTGGGGTGTGATCCAATTCTAAGCCAACTAGTTCAAACAGAGGACAAACCTATTGTTTATTTCAATTTGAGGTTTATTTATATTGGATGGGTTGTATTAGCCTAAGTGGTAACTAGTGGTAACTAGTTGTATTAGCCCTCAAAGGGGCAGTTTGGTTCAGTCTGAGTCAAAGTCTGAGTCTGAGCAATGAGCTTTAGGGTGCAAAGTGATGCTTTGTTCAGTGACGTCCACGCGGTTGTATCGTAGTTATGTGGCACAAGAAGTTGGACTGGTTGGTAGATACATGGGAGCCTATGGGTCAGGGTTACAAGGTAAGCTAAATCATCATTAGTTAGAGTATTCTGATTCTAACAGAAGCAATTAACTGCAGTTGTTAATGTGTAGTTGAATGCAACAGTTTTATGAGACAGCCCGACAAATAAACAGACTCGTAACTGTTGACTTGGTTCCTCTATATAAGACGAGTTCGACTACATAAACACAAATAAGAACTCAAAATAAAAACTTGTAATATGGATGCGACACATGGATTTTACTAACATTGAAAGTGTACTTATTTTTTCTCTTTAGCTCCTTGAAAACATCAAGGGATGAGATTGCATGTAATCCAACGGTTTTTCATAGTCGAGTTTTAAAAATTAGGAACTCATGAGTTCCTCAATGAGTTTTGATATAAGATGTGTTGATATATAGAGTGTTATTGGGCTTTAGTCCCACATTGGCTAGAATGATAGGAGAGGAGGCTAGCCTCACCTATATATATGTTGTTATTCCATTCAATAAGATATCTTAAATTCTCTACATGGTATCAGAGCCTAAACTTGCTTAGAATACCTACTTCCATCCCAACCCTAACCCTAATCTTGTCCCCCCCCCCCACGCCACCGCTGCTGCCGCGCGCTGCTGCGCCGCTGCCGCTGCCGCTGCCGCTGCCGCGCGCTGCTGCGCCGCCGCCGCTGCCGCGTGCTGGTGCGCCGCTGCGCTGCTGCCGGCTACTGCCGCTGCCGTGGTTGCCTCCGTGCACACCACTTTTAGGGCACCTACGGTGTAGGTACGCCCGAACGTGAGATTTATTTCATCTGTGGCACCTACGGTGTAGGTAAGCCTAAGCTTGAGATTCATTTCACCTGTAGCTCCTACGGTGTAGGTAAGCCTCACGCTCGTTCTTGAGATTTATCTCAAGGAGATGTCGATGATCCCTAGATCCGATGAAATTAGACATATTCGGATTTAGGAGAGGACGACGAGGACGAACGTGAGTCGTGGAGCAAGTGCGACGTGATCAAGAAGAAACATCGATGGAGGAGATCCTCAAGAAGCTGGATGCTGAGGATGTGGCGACGTTGCTGAAGTTGATAAAGGTGTCGGCTGGTGAAAGCACGACACGAGCACCGCCAAAGTTGGAACTACCCTCCATCGATCTGAAGTTGGATGGACCAGCCACCTATTTGAGTTGGTCACGGCGGGTGAGAAGAACCCTTGCAGGTAAGAACCTGGAGGGATTCTTGACAGGCGAGAAGACAGAGCCGGAAGAGGGCTCGACAGGACGCGACGAGTGGAAATCCACTCATATGGTGATTTATATCTGGCTTCTCAACTCCTTAGTCCAGTCTATTGCTTCCACAGTAGATGGCATTGAGATGGTGAAAGACGTATGGGAGAAATTGAGAAGAACCTATGATGGCATAGGTAACAATCTACGGATTTTTCAGATAAAAGGGGAGATCGACGACACCGTACAAGGCGAGAAGACGGTGCAGGAGTACGCTACGGAGTTGGAACGTCTCTGGCTGGATTATGATCACCATTCCAAACGGGCAAGCTGCGGGGACCCAAAGTGCAAGGAGAGACAGGTGTGTCTGCAGGAGAGGACGATGAAATTCCTTAAGGGACTGACTGCAGCATTCACACAGAGGACCGCCTTACTCCTCGCCCAGCCAGAGATCCCTAGTCTCGAGGAGGCTATCTCAGCCATGATTCAGGAGGAGACGCGGATCAAATTACAGACAGGGACAGGCGCATCATCGACAGGTGCTTTACCCGAAGTGAAGTCAGCACTAGCAGCTACCGGTTCGGGGGATACAGGATCCAAGGGAGAGCTCTGGCAACAGAATCGGCAGTGCTACAACTGTGGGGAGATGGGCCACCATCGATATGCTTGTACCAAACCACCTAAGGAGGGAGACTCAGGTGGTGGACGTGGACGAGGATATGCTGGACGTGGACGTGGTCGAGGAGGCCGACGAGGCGGTCGAGGAGGCTATCGGGCAAACCTGCTGGTGGCAGATGGGAATGGAGGAGCTGGCGACGCCTTTACTGAGGAGGATCAGGCGCTACTGGACCTGCTGGAGAGAAAGCAAAAAGCATCAATCGAAGGAGACAGGAGGAGCGGAGCAGAGGAGGCATCCACTCCATTCTTCAGAGGCAACACCGCTATGTATGCCCATCCATCAGAAGGTACTGACGAGTCTCATGCTCTTGCATCTATGTCTTCCCTTACAATGTCAGACTGGATTATCGACTCAGGAGCATCTCGGCATGTGACCGGAAATGCTAGTAAGTTTTCCTCGTACACTCACCTAGCATCGACAGACACCATTCAGACTGCGGATGGTACTTTCCAACCAGTGGTCGGTAAGGGTACTGTTAATTGTACGGGTTCAGTAAGGTTATCCAATGTTTTGCATGCTCCATCCTTCCCAGTCAGTCTCTTGTCTATTAGTTCTATAATTCTCCAACTAAAATGCATTGTTTCTTTTGATATTCCTAAGGTGATCTTCCAGGAGAAAGGGACGGGACGAAGACTTGGGACTGGCACTTGGCATGATGGACTGTGGTACCTAGATCAAGACGGACTGGACTCAGCATTGGTGTCTATGGCAGAGAAGGCTGGAATGGAGGAGCTGCAGCAGAGGACTGAAGACACTTTGATACTTCATCATAGGAGGATGGGGCATTCTTCATTTGATACTCTAAATAAGTTGTATCCAGATATGTATGCAAAATCAAATAAAAGGAAATTAGTATGTGATGCATGTGAGTTAGGAAAACTTACTAGGAGTTCATATGTTGGAAATGGTCATAAGAGTTCTTCAGTCTTTGAGGTAGTTCATTCTGATGTTTGGGGCCCATGTGCTACAAACACTATGAATGGGTATAAGTATTTTGTTTCGTTTATCGATTGTGCATCTCGTGTCACCTGGCTGTATTTGATGAAGAACAAAAGTGATGTATTTGCTTGTTTTCGGGACTTTCATAAATATGTCCAGACTCAGTATAATGCAGTGGTGAAGATACTGAGATCTGACAATGGGACGGAGTATACCAATAGGACACTTGCAGAGTACTTGTCAGCACATGGAATACAGCATCAAACCTCTTGTGCATATACACCAGCACAAAATGGAGTAGCAGAAAGGAAGAACCGACATCTTCTGGAGACCGCAAGAAGTATGATGATCGACATGAATGTCCCACAACACCTATGGGGATATGCGGTGTTGACCGCAGCTCAACTTATAAACAGGATGCCTTCAAAAGTCCTGGGATGGAAGTCTCCATGTGAAGTATTACAAGGTAATAATAGTGGAATACTTCCACTAAAGGTGTTTGGATGTGTGTGTTTTGTGAAGGACAACAGACCATTCGTTGGAAAACTTGACCCTAGAGCAGTCAAGTGCATCTTCGTGGGCTACTCAGCAACTCAGAAGGGGTATGTATGCTGGAGTCCAGTAGAGAAGAAGAAATTTGTTAGTATGGACGTCCACTTCCGGGAGCATGAGCCATATTACCACCAGGATGGAACTTCGTATAACACGCCTCATACTACAAGTATAAGGCGAGAGGGGGAGATAGAGAACTTGGAGAACCTGGTGGTAACCGATTTAGAAGTTTGGCATAGAGACACGGTTGAGGAGGAACATAAAGGTGAAGTGGAACAGAGGGAGGAGACGAGAAGTGTAACACCTACGGCTCAGGGGGAGTTACTGACCTACAACAGGAGAAACAACAAGCAGACTACAGGACCAGTACCTACAGTGTCAGTGCCAAGTCCCTTGCCTGCGCCTGTCCCAACTCCTGAGACACCTATACCACCATCCTCCTTATCTACACCACCACCCTCCTCAGGTGATATCGTTTCTCCGATGTCTCCCATACCACTACCTACACGAAGGACTACTCGCAGCAATGCGGGAAATCCTCCGGACAGATATGGTTGGGATCTTGCTAAGTTTGTTTCTTATGATCATATATCTTCTTCTCATGGAGCATTTATAGCATCTTTGGATAGTATTACTGTACCTAACAATTGGCAGGTTGCCAAGAACGATCCAAAGTGGAAAGCGGCAATGCACGAGGAGTTGGGAGCTCTTGAGAAGAACCACACTTGGGAGCTGGTGAGACTGCCAGAAGGGAAAAGAGCAGTTGGATGTAAATGGGTTTTTACTGTGAAACAGAACCCAGATGGACAGGTTGAGCGCTATAAAGCTCGACTGGTGGCAAAAGGATACAGTCAGACGTACGGCATCGACTATGACGAGACCTTTGCACCAGTGGCGAAGATGAGCACTGTCAGGACCTTGATCTCCCTGGCAGCCAATGGAGGGTGGAAGCTACACCAACTGGATGTGAAGAATGCATTTCTTCATGGAGATCTAGTAGAGGAGGTGTACATGGAGATACCACCAGGATTCGGCACAAAACAGACAGAAGGCAAGGTCTGCAGACTGAAGAAGTCTCTCTATGGACTGAAGCAGTCTCCTCGGGCATGGTTTGACAGGTTCAGGAGAGCAATGATAGGGATGGGATATCAGCAGATCAATGCTGATCACACTGTCTTCTTCAGACGGAGTGGAGGCCATATCACCATGCTTGCAGTATATGTAGATGATATGATTATCACAGGCAATGATGAGCAGGAGATCGCCCAACTCAAAGTAAAACTTGGCAAGGAGTTCGAGGTGAAAGATCTTGGCCCCCTTCGATACTTCCTTGGGATTGAGATTGCTCGAGATAATGAGGGAATCGTTCTTTCTCAAAGGAAGTACGCACTGGACCTGCTTACGGAAACAGGGATGATGGGATGTAAACCAGCTACGACACCGATAGACCAGAAGTTTAAACTGGATGCTGAAGCTGGAGAACCAGTTGACCGGGATAGATATCAGAGATTGGTGGGCAAGTTAATCTACTTAAGCCACACTCGACCTGATATCAGCTTTGCGGTAAGTGTAGTAAGTCGCTACATGCATGACCCCCGGAAGGGTCACATGGACGCAGTGTACCAGATTCTGAGGTACTTGAAGGGAGCCCCCGGGAAGGGACTGATCTTCAGAAGAAATAATCACGTAGGCATTGAGGGCTATTGTGATTCTGACTGGGCTAGCTGTGCTGACGACAGGAGATCCACATCGGGATACTGCATATTTGTAGGAGGCAACTTGGTCTCTTGGAGGAGTAAGAAGCAGTCAGTAGTGGCCAGATCAACAGCTGAAGCAGAGTATAGAGCTATGGCCTTGGGAGTCACAGAACTGTTGTGGTTGAAGAATATGCTGACGGAGCTAAAGCTGGACCAGGGAGCAAAGATGAAGCTATGGTGTGACAACCAGGCAGCTATTAATATTGCCAACAATCCAGTGCAGCATGACAGGACCAAACATATTGAGATTGACAGATTTTTCATCAAAGAAAAACTGGATAAAGGAGAACTAGAGCTGGGCTATGTTCCAACCAAAGATCATGTAGCAGACGGACTGACAAAGGGGCTTAGTTCTATCAACATGATGAGAGGATGTGACAAGATGGGCTTAGTGAATATCTTTCGCCCATCTTGAGGGGGAGTGTTGATATATAGAGTGTTATTGGGCTTTAGTCCCACATTGGCTAGAATGATAGGAGAGGAGGCTAGCCTCACCTATATATATGTTGTTATTCCATTCAATAAGATATCTTAAATTCTCTACAAGATGTGCTATAGTTCAGTTTGAGATATAGAAGAAATAATACCTATATACTCTCCTGACAGCCGATAGACATGAACATATCATGTCAGTTTGTTGTAGCAGCAGGATAGAAACGTTGCATTATTTCAACAAGAGTGCAATGCTACAAAAGCAGGGCAACTATGAGCGTTCCAATCCCTGAACTTGTTGGTTTCCTGGAAACGATCGACAACATGATAGAATTGTTTTGGGCACTGGTGAGGACTGGTGATTTTGATTTCCCCATCATGTGACCACTTTATCCTCAATTTCAATTATTCATTTTGTTGCTAATTTATTTCAGTTTTCTCAGATTGTTACAACAACATCTAGGGTTCCTTTATGTACGTTTATGTATTAATGGTCTGCCGGTTGGTGACTTTAAGACTGCCAATAATAAATTCTGGTATTACTCCCATACAACATTTATGTAAGCTACAAGGCGTGCGTTCCTTGATGTTTTCTTGCTCCCTAGTTGTGGTGCTTCAAATTTCATGTGTTCTAAAATGTTTATCATTCGTTATGTTTTCCAATATATTCCTTGATGTTCATACTTTTTTTTTTTGAAATGTGTACTGATCATTATGCCTTGCTTTATGCTTTGAAGCCATCATGGATTTTACATTAAGATGGAGGTTCTTACTATTTCTTGTTGTTGTCTAAATTTAATGATTTCAGGCACTGGGCACTGCTGAAATGGTCAGTGATATGATTCTCGGAAACACAGAGAAAGTAGATAGTGCACCTTTCTCCATACAAGGCAGATCCTCGTAATTTATCTGTTAGTCGGTAGACTTGGCTTGATCAAGATTGTTTTCATTGTTGGTTACTATCTCCATCATGTTGATGAAAAAAAAAATGAAAAATTGAGGTGTTGTTGATTGTATTCCTTTATTTGAAGGTTATGGTGTAGTAATATTTCTATAAAGTATTTTTTGGGCAATAGCCATTTTCTTGTAGTGTTAATTGGCTTGATCAGGATTACATTTAATATGTTGATGATTATGTTAGGATAACCTAACTTTTGAAGTATTGATTTATCTATTTAAGGTTTTACAGCAAAATGTATTTCCCTATTTAAAGGTTATCATGTACTACTACTATAAAGGATAGTAATTTTCTATTTGAAGGTTATGTTGCACCATGTATTTTCCGTATTTATGGTACGCCGAACCCGAGTGACCCTTGTGGTCAGCGGGGAGGCATAAAAGTGCTGGCTGAGTGGCGGAAGATCAGTGGATCGAGCCACGGAGTGTATTATTCTTTCCATTTATGGTGGGAGTTGGGGGACTTACGCAGGGCACCGTCAAAAAAAGAAAAAGAAAACAAGGTTATGACGTGGTACTATGTTTGGTTTGAAGATTTGGGTTAAAGTTTGACAATGATCTGATAGGACAACAATGCTGCAGTGTTTCAAAATCCATGAACCAAAACAAGGATTTAAAGAGGTTTAACCAGTGCTCCACAAACCCAAACTGGGGAAGGATGGCCTTGTTGATTAGTAGATTATTGAGGTTTTTGTTCTTTGAACCCGTGGTCTTGCCTATCGAAAAAATAGCATTACTGTATCTGTTTTCCAAGTGCTTTCCTTGAGTAATTTGTACGCCCTCCTATATTCGCTTCGTTATCTCAGTACTACATAGAAGTCATGACAGATTGCCTCTACATCGATGGTAGTATATTTACATTAGTCTTGCATCTATGAATAATCATATCAGGGTATATATATAAGAAGGCAAGAACCCTAGGAGCCATAGGCAAAAAAATAAACAACTCCCTGCGATTACAGTAGTAACTCCCACGAAGTAGGTAGTTATGAAGCTGAAATGCCACACTCAAATCCACTGAAGCAGCCCTGTAGAAATGCAGCTTACGCGTGAGCACATGTCATGCGGAATGTGTGAGCACTAGTCACGCGAAACATCATTTTTTTTTGCGTGAGCGCTAGTTGTGCAGAAATGGAGTTTTCGTGTGCACACAGGCCATGCAGAACTGCAATTTTCGCGTGCACATAGGCCACACGGAACTGTAGGTGCACACAGGCTGCAAAAAATTGCAGCTTTCGCGTGAGCACCAGTCACTGGAAACCCAACACGCCCCGAGGTAATCCCTGTTGAACTTCATGTTGAATCGAGTTGATCCGCGCGAAACGGTGCGGAACCATGATGGACGTGTAGAACCACGTTGAACATGCGAAATTTGCACAATGACGCGCAAAAGTGTCATATCATGTCCAATGCATACGTGTGAAATAAGCACATCAAAATACCACTTTGTACCGTTCGTCCACGCCTGATTTCGAGTCGCTAGGCCCCTACGGGGTTGTAGAAGCATAAAAATTCACTAAAAGAAAGTAACTCGTAAGAGGCTACCTCATAGGAAGAGCCTTCCTACATGTAGTATATTTTAACATAGAGAAATGATCACATCGCGCGACCTTCTCTTCTCGTAGAGCCTTTAGTTCGACCCAATGGTCAAATCATATTTAATGCACGATATGTGCAGAACCCGAAGTGGCAATCGTCATTACATCACGTGGAATCCGAATTGATTGTTGACAAGGATGCACAGATTTCGAATTGACAGCCTATAGTCGGAGGAAGGTGCAGAATTCGAAGCAGGTAGTCAGCACAGTTGTCAAAATCGAGATTGTGCCTCCCGTAATATAGGCCTCCTGCAATCCAAGCCTCCTACAATATAGGCCTCTTGCAGCCTTGTATCCTTCAGACTTAGCTTCTTCCAAACTTCTCGCAGACTTGTTCCTGCAGCTTATGTTTCGCTAGAAGGTTGCTTCCTACGGAGCTGAAAGATGTGGTAGCTCAACATAGAACGTAGAGAATATTACAAAGATTGAGATGACTCTTTGTAAAGCTATTAAAGATTGTATCCTTTGTGGTATGTATAGTCGTAGTAGCAGAAAGCCACGTGACATAACATGGCATCGAATGCGCAAAGATGTGCCTCAATTTTTGTCACGCCCAGCACCCGGTTGATCGGACATGAGTTGTGAGTGCATCCAACCTATGCCGTAGTGTCGACAATAGTCAGATATTCTAAACCTTAATGATCTCCAAGTATACAAATATTTATCTCACATCAAAGTACTAAAAACGATAATCAAAACTCAGACACACGCACCCACAATCTCCACAGTCAACTATCATGATTTAGTACATCATACATATAAACTCTATCCAAAGACAAATCCGATAAATCACCATAATCAAAATATAAGACATTCTCTACATCATCTAGTACATTAAGGAGTTTCCTACTCTAAGTTCTCCAAGTAGCCTCAGCTGATCCAAAGTGTCAACTCCATGGCATCTGTGAGAACTATCTAGTAATGATGGAGCAAAGTACAGTACTCAATGCAGAACATATAATAAAGTGAATAAACAATATAATGAACATAATCTGAAATAAAGGAAACAACATGCACAAGGCATGGAAATGCCACAATTAACTAATGTGAATGAAATACCCATTTCAACACGTGGACGACTAGGGGTAATGTCAGGCTCACCGTACGTGAAATGTACGATGGCAATCAGTCACGTAAGACCATGAGAAATGTTTGGATAGTCCACATATCTACTCGGCTATTTTCCCTTCCGACATATTATCACGATCAAAACTCGAATCAATAGTCACGACACGTAAACACGAGATTAACCAAATAATCACGACATGAATCAAATAAACACGACACAAATTTGTTTGTCCTACTGTGTCACGATCATGCCAATAAAGATATATAATAATGCAATACAAAGAGTAGACTACTTGCCTCCGTCCAAAGTGGAACTCGCCTTGAGTCCACCTAAAAAATAATATTAAACAATTATATACCATTCTAGAAATTCATAAAGCCCAAAAACCTAATAAGACCCTTAGTCCAACTTGTTTACTTATTTAGATATTTCTCCAACAAATTCTGGAACTTTCCTCTAATTCTAAATTCCAACATAATACTTGAATTATATTCTTCAATCAATTTAAAAATTATAACCATCCTATACTTATTCTATATTAATCACTAATCCTGTCCCGGGCCTGTTGGAAAATCGGTGAGAAATTTCCATACTAGTCCAAAGGCCGTCCTGCTATGATTTCTATTAATAATCACTATCAGCATACTGGGCTGATCTATGGTCCTGTTCATAGAATTGGTGAACGAATTGAGTTTATACTCTACTAGTCTACATGCACGTACTTACGTATTTTAATTAGAATATCATAAGGTCAGTTGTTGCCTTTTCGTTTTTTATGTAATTATTCATGTGTGTGTGTTTTCTTTTTACAATGCCAAGAGATTCAAAGTATAAAATTTGTTTTTTTTTAAATTTTCTATTGAGAATAATAATCTTTGGAAAATGGTAAGGATAATTATTATTTTTACCATTAGAACATAAAAAGTTGTATGGTAAAGGAAAACTTACATGGAAACTTTATTGCTTTGACTCATAAACATAAATGACATGCAATTTGACATAATAACATCATATTTATAACTGAAAATTGCTGAGAAACCCAATTTCGGGGTTGGGTTGTATGAAAACCCCACCCACAGGATGGATTTTATGAAATGCCCAGAATTATATAAATCCACGTCAAATATTCAAAGATTCCCTTTAGATGCTTTGTATTTAATAAATTAATACCATAACTACCCCTCCGCACAAACTCATATCTGAATTGCGATTCTCTTCTTCTTCACGAGAGATCTGAATTCCATTCCTCTCATCTTCAACAGAGATCGCAAAGATCGTTCGTAGTTCACCATGCTTTTTTTTTCAATCGAACTCCGATCATCGCTCATCTTCTTCTTCTTCTTCTTCTTCTTCTTCTTCTTCTTCTTCTTTTTCTTCTTCTTCTTCTTCTTCTCCGACAATTAGGTCAATTATGGAGAGAAGAACTTTTTTTTCTTTTCCATAAGAGTTAGCATCGTTTTGAAAGAAGAACGAAAACTCTTGAATCTTTATTCATGTCAAATTTCTTTCCACAAAACAAAAAAAAGAAAAAATTAGGTTTCTGTCAACTGTTCTCCGTCGATATCACACGAAGAATAGTCATTCTCCTGCATTTTTAACAAGAGAAATGTCATTCTCCGTGTTGAATGGCATTCTCCGTATTTCTAACACGGAGAATGATCATTCTCCTGTGTTTTAACATTTGACTGACCATTCTCCGTGTCATTTAACACGGAGAATGTCATTCTCCGTGTTATTTAGCACGGAGCTCCGTGTAATTTAGAAACGGAGAATGCCATTTTCCGTACTAAATTACACGAAGAATGGCCATTCTCCTACGTTTTAACACTGGGAATAACCATTCTCCGTGTAAATTAACACGGAGAATGTCATTCTCCATTTTAATTAAGACGGAGAAGAATTCTCCGTTTTATTTAACACGGAGAATGACATTCTCCGTGTTAATTTACACGGAGAATGGCATTCTCCGTGTTTCTAACACGAAGAATGGCCATTCTTCGTGTAATTTAGAAACGAAAAATGCCATTCTCTGTACTAAATTACACGGAGATATAGAACCCTAGAGGGGGTGTGAATAGGGTAATAAAATATAACTAGTGCAACAGAAGCAATATATGACAAATAAAAGTAAAGAGTGAGAAGATCAAACACAAGATGTATCCTGGTATCCTCGCTTGAGGCAATCCAGTCCCGGAACTCTCTCCGGCTTAAATCTACTATTTAGTCAAATAGTACACACGAGTTTGGATCCGAAGAACTCGCCAACTTCAACACGACTTTGGATCCGAAGACTAGCCAACTTCTACACACGAGTTTTCTTACGAAGGCTCGCCAACTTCAAACAAATGAGAAGAGAAACTTGTTGATCTTCTAACACGTGAAGATAGAAATTTACAACTCTTAAATACTCTATCACTTTAGGAGAGGATGACAATTAAAAGCTTGAAGAGTATTAATAGTGGAGCTCTTGGTTGTTGAAAAATTTATGACAAGAGTTGGTAAAGTCCTCAAGAGAGAGAGGGCATTCTTTTATAGAGAAACCAAGAGTTGGAGGCATTTAATGCTTCTGAATACAGGCAGACCGGCATGCCGTCGGTATGCAGCGGCATACCGTCGGTATACCGGCCAAATAGTAACGGTCATATTAATGACCATTTGAGAGCATTAAATGCGGCCATTAATGCTAGTCAGAGCAATTCAAAAATCAAATATTTGAAACTCGGTATACCGCCGGTATGCCGGAGCATGCCGCCGGTATGCCGACAATTTGTCACAGCAAGTTTTGGGTTGCTAAAAACGGTATACCGTCGGTATGCCGGAGCATGCCGTCGGTATGCCGATAATTTGTCACAGCAACTTTCTGGACACAAAAATCGGTATACCGCCGGTATGCCTAAGCATGCCGCCGGTATGCCGACAATTTGTCACAGCAACTTTCTAGACTCTAAAAACGGTATACCGCCGATATGCCGAAGCATGCCGCCGGTATGCCGCTCTGTAGGTATTTGATTTTTGACTTGTTCTTTTACTTGTCATCCGTCCTTAGGTGTTTACAGATATACCTAGACTTGTACAGACACAAAGACTCTAAACAGGAGGACGCCATCTTATGCAAGGAGCGCCGGTAGCTGCTTCAATCTTCGATACGAAGGATGGATGCTCTTGAACGGAAAGACTTTATGTAGTTGAGCTTCTGAGAGGATATGTATCTGAAGACATAGAAAACTAAACTCCGAAGATGCTATTAATAATCAAAATAAAATGTGCCAACAATCTCCCCCATTTTGATAATTGACAAAATAGAGAGATAGCATCTTCAGGGAGTAACTCCCCCGTAGGAAGACAACTCCCCCTCAATACGTTTTCTCCCCCTTTGTCACTTAGTCAAAGATGGGAAAACAAATTTTAAAAAAATTGCAATAATGAGAATAAGAGTATAGAATAAACAACATGTATTTATATATGAAAGTGACAGCTTAATACATGCAAGATGTTCATTACTACAAAAGACAAATAAAACGACTCTCCCCACGAGAGTTTGATAACAAGAGACAAACATAACCCAAGTCCCCAAAAGACTGCCAAGTACTAGGATCAACTATACAAAGGTCCCCGAAGGACCGCAAAAGACATAAATAAAAACAAACAAACACACATACCTAAACCACACATTATTCGAGACCATCACCCAAAGGGAAGACACCCCTACTCGTCCGTCGGATCGTCACAACCATCCTGAGCTTGTTGAAAGACACCATAAGGATCAATGCCGTCCGGGTACATGAACCCATAGGCATTGGGATCGGAGAAGCGCGACCCCTGGTACATAGGATCTTGGAGATTGAGATCCAGATACATGTCCCGGTCTTGTATGGTGCGCTGGATGAAGTAAGCTTGATCATGAAAGCGGGCTTGAATCAGATTCCCAAGGCCACGAGTATGAGCCCTCATCTGTTCCTCTGCCTGGGCCATGCGCATGTCGAAGTGCTGCTGAGTCAGCGGCATGTATCAGCCGGAAGCAGGAGGAGTAGATGCGGGAGCAGCAGGAGTGGATGCCGGTTGCTCTTGGGAAGACGAGGCACGAGAAGTAGAGGCGCCACTAAGGGAACGAGAAACAACAAGATAGGAAGGGACGCCATCCGAGGAGCAAAGAGATAGATCAGCTTGCCGGGCTTCCAGAAGGAGAGTGATAAGGGAGCCGTAGTAGAGGTTCTGTTTTCCCGCGGGCATGACACGCCGGAAGAGAAGAAGGAGAGTCTTCGGGAAGGAGAAGGGCTTCCGGGCATAAAGATAATACATGCAGACGAGGGCATCACCGGTAATGGCGTCGTAGTTTCCGCCTTTAGGAAAGAGTGTATGGCACACAATCCTATGGAGCTCGTAGTAAAATGGCTCCAGCTGTGCTGAGAGGGCCGGGATGGCAGGAGGGTTGGGGCCCTTGCAGATGATACGGCAGAACTCGTCGAAGGGTGACGCCGCCGAGGAATGAAGAGCAACCAAGGATGGCAAGGCTTCCCCTTTGTCCGGGATGCCGAGGATGTGCCCGATGTCCCGAGACGTGAGACGGAAGTGACGGTCATTTACCATGGACTGAATGGCGGGGTGGTCGTCGTCCGGGACCAAGTTGTAATAGAATAGACGGACGGCAGCGGGGTAGACGGGTATTTGACGCCGAAGGAGAGAGAAGAGGTCGGCCTCGTCAAACAAGGAGACGTGACCGGGGAAGAGGTTCCAATTTATCGCTCGTCCCTTGAAAACATTGTGATGAACGAAGTGTTGGAACCATAGCTCGGCCGCCAAGGAATTGGTAAAGACCCGTTGGTCATACCTATGAGGTTGAGCCACCGGGATGAAAGGGTTGAAGAAAGAGGAGGAGGAGAAGCGGGGACGCTTCGAATTTGCCATGGAGGAAGGTTAGGGTTTTGGAGAGGATGATAGAGGAGTAGGGAGAAGAGATAAAAAAAAGAAAGGGTTTTAATAGAGGAGGGAGATGAAAGGATGGATTTAAATTTTGAGGGTGGGTTGGAAACGGATGTGGAGGGAGTAATGAGGGGATAGGAATAGGTAGTTGGTTGGAAATATGGAAAGTGGAGTAAAAAGAGGAGTAAATGGAGGAGGTGAAGAGATGGGTATTAAATGTGATGGGATGTTGAGAAGTTGAAAGAAGAGAGAGTAATTAATAGAGAAGAGATGGATGTGAGTGAATTTAATGAGGGTTGAGAGGAATAAAGGGAGAGAGAAATAAAGTGGGCCCAGAGCTGTATTTGAAATCCTGTCCGCCTCCATCCGGCATACCGACGGTATGCCGAAGTGTACCGACGGTACGCCGAGTTTCGAAACAGAACCTAATTCTGAAACGAAAAACGGCATGCCGCCGGTATACCGCTGTATATCGTCGGTGTGCCGGCCGAGAGGGATTATGGATCAAAGGATAAAATGCCTAATTCACGGCAAAGGAAGGTGAAGCGATCTTCCGGGAGCGGTTTGGTGAAAATATCGGCTAACTGATAGGTAGTATCAATAAATTCAAGACGAATATCTCCCTTTTGTTGATGGTCACGAAGAAAGTGGTGTCTAATTTCAATGTGCTTCGTGCGTGAGTGACAAATCGGATTTTTCGTGAGATTGATTGAGCTAGTGTTATCATATTTAATAGGAGTGCAAGAAATAGAAATGCTATAATCTAAAAGTGTTTGTGACATCCAAAGAATTTGTGCACAACAACAACCAGCCGCAATATATTCGGCCTCAGTGGTGGAAAGAGCAACAGAATTTTGTTTCTTACTAGACCACGTTACCAAAGACTTCCCGAGGAATTGACATGTGCCACTAGTGCTTTTTCGGTCAATCTTGCATCCGACAAAATCCGCATCCGAAAAGCGGCTAGCAGTTAAATAAAGTAAGCTACCGATCATACCTCTATACTTACGAATGTCGATCGATGTGCCATCTTCATCATTGTCAAGCTTTGTCGTTGTGGCCATAGGAGTCCTCATTGATTTGGATGAGTCAAGGTCGAAACGCTTGAGGAGGTCCTTTGTATATTTCGCTTGATTGATGAAGGTTCCTTTGGGTCCTTGTTTGATTTGTAACCCCAAGAAGAAGGAAAGTTCACCCATCATACTCATTTCAAACTCTTCCTGCATAACTTTAGCAAATTCTACACAAAGTGTGTTGTTAGTAGAACCAAAAATAATATCATCGACATAAATTTGAACCAATAAGAGAGTGCCATTATGGGATTTAATAAAAAGTGTTGTGTCAACTTTCCCCTTTGAAAAATTGTGAGAAACAAGAAAAGAGCTAAGGCGCTCATACCAAGCACGGGGAGCTTGTTTGAGGCCATAAAGGGCTTTGTGAAGTTTGAACACGTGATTAGGAAATTGAAAATCTTCAAAGCCGGGAGGTTGTTTAACATAAAATTCCTCTTTAATAATACCATTTAGAAAAGCACTCTTAACATCCATTTGAAAGAGCTTAAAGTCATTAATACAAGCAAAAGCACAAAGCATACAAATGGATTCAAGCCGTGCAACCGGAGCATAGGTTTCGTCGTAGTCAATGCCTTCCTCTTGGTTATAGCCTTGAGCAACCAATCGGGCTTTGTTATGAGTCACTAACCCATCTTCATTAAGTTTGTTACGAAACACCCATTTTGTTCCAATAATGGGATGATTGCTAGGTTTTGGGACAAGTTCCCAAACCTTACTTCGCTCGAATTGATTTAGCTCCTCTTACATAGCTATCATCCAAAACTCATCAAAAAAACATCATTAACATTTTTAGGCTCTATTTGAGAGATAAAAGCCACATTTGCACAAAGATCACGAGTGGCGGATCTAGTGCTAACACTGGAGGAAGGATCCCCAATGATAAGCTCCTTAGGATGATTGGTGACAAATCTTTTGGGAGATCCTTTTGAGGAGGCTCGAGAGGAGGAGACTCTTTTGATGGAGTCACAACTTCATTGTTAGATGAAGAAGGACGATCTTCAATAGAGGAGTTCTCCAATCCAAACGAGATGTCATCAATATCCTCGAAAGAGGAGAATGTAGAAGAGTTGAGTTCATTAAAAGAGACATTGATTGACTCTTCGACAACAAGACTTCTTTTGTTAAAAATACGAAAACCTTTACTATGAGTAGAGTATCCAAGGAATATTTCTTCATAGGCTTTTTTTTCAAACTTGCCTAGGTTATCCTTGGTATTCAAAATAAAACAATTGCAACCAAAAACTTTGAAATATTCAATAGAGGGAATTTTGTCAAACCAAAGCTCATAAGGAGTCTTCTTAGAAATAGGTCTAATCAAGACCCTATTAATAACATGACATGCCGTATTAACGGCTTCCGCCCAAAAATATTGGGGGAGCTTATATTGGTTTAACATAACCCGGGCCATATCGCCAAGGGTTCTATTCTTTCTCTCCACAACGCCATTTTGTTGAGGAGTCCGTGGACAAGCAAAACATGTCCAAAACTATTCTTTTCACAAAATCTTTTGAAATCGACATTATCAAATTCTCCTCTATGATCACTTCTAATTTTGTTAATAGAAAAACTTTTCTCATTTTGAACACGTTTACAAAAGGCAACAAATTTACGAAAAGTATCACTTTTACAAGCAAGAAAAATAACCCAAGTAAATATTGAAAAATTATCAACTAAAACAAAAGCATAAAGCTTGCCTCCAAGGCTAGCAACTCTACTAGGCCCAAAAAGATCCATATGGATAAGTTGAAGGGGTCTAGAAGTACTCACAGAGTTGATTGATTTGAAGGAAGACTTTGTTAACTTACTCTTCTCGCATTCTTCACATACCATATCCTTTTTGAATGAGATACTTGGGAGTCCTCTTACGAGCTTCTTGGTAGCAAGACGAGAGATGGCATCCATGTTGGCGTGTCCAAGCCTCATGTGCCAAAGCCAACTCTCATCATTTTTAGCAACTAAGCACCTGTCGTTGTTAGTATCTTCAACAAGATATAAAACATAGATATTGTTTTCTCTAGTTCCTTCATAAACAATAGATCCATTAGAACTATCGGTAATGAAGCATTTGAGCTTAACAAACTTAATATCATAACCATTATCGGTAAGATGACTAATAATAAGAAGATTGTGTTTAAGGTTAGTAACAAGACACACATTCTTAATACAAGGATAAGGAGGGGAACCTATATTACCATTCCCTATAATGTGACCTTTGAGATTGTTACCAAAAGAGACGTGTCCTTCCTTCTTCATCGATAGCGTTGTAAATAATGAAGCATCCCCGGTCATGTGCCGTGAACAACCGCTATCGAGAATCCACTTGCTTCTAGCATGAGAAGGACTCTTCACCTACAACATAAGTTGAAGATGAACATTTTGGTACCCATGATCTTATGGGTCCTTGAGGGTTAGTCTTAGGAACCCACATAAAAACTTTCTTGTCAACAAGTTTCCTTGTATAACAATAATTGGTCGTATGTCCATGCAAGCCACAGTAATTGCAAATCATAGAGGATTTAGAAGAAGATATGTGAGAATCATGCATGTGTGAATCTCTAGTGCGAGGAGCTCTAGCATTAGTATTGTGATGATGATAATAAAAAGCATGATGCGAAGTATTTTTCTTAATAAAAGGTCCTTTTCTTGTGTTAGGAAAGGATTTGTGTGTAGTGTTCATATATGAAGTATGCCTAGCATTGTGGTGAGTGTGGAGATGTCTAGGAGCATGCATGTGAGTAGTGTCCTTATTACCAAATTTCTTACACTGCAAAAGAAGATCATTATACTTAATAAAAGTGTCATATTCTCTCCTATTAGCATCTTGAACTTTGTGCATAGCAAATTCATAAGAGCTTCTCATGGATTGAATCTCATCATCCTTTTTCTTCATGGTGTCAAGAGATTCTTGAAACTTGAGTCGCAAGGACTCTATTTCATCCGTGTCAGAAACAGGAGATTTTCCCTTTACATCAATAATGATGCTTGAGAGCCTATCTACTTCAAGTTGAAGAGCTTCAACCTCTTTAAGAGATTTCTTGTATTTATTCTGAACACCTTTGTGTTCTTCATGCAATTCAAGAATAGCTTTCTCCAAATCATCATAGGTAAGAGTGTTTAAGGAGAAATCATCAAGTACCTCATCGGTTGCCATGAGACAGACGTTGGCATTGTGTTTGCACTCCTTGTCATTGTAGGAGTCGCTCGCGTCGCTTTCACACCAAATGCTTGTGTTGGCGAACTTTCTGGAGGACGAGCTTTTCTTGCTAGGCTTCTCGTACTTGCTTGAGACTTTTCTTATCATCGGACAATCCCTCTTGATGTGTCCGGGTCTTCTGCATTGATAGCACACCGGATCTTCTTCGTTGTCCCGTCTGAAGCGGTTGGCTTTGTTGAATTTTAGGAACTTCCGAAAGTGCTTAGCTGTGAGAGCTATTTCTTCATCGTCGTCCGACTCATTGTCGTCGGAGCTATCCTTGGAGTAAGACTTAGTCGCTTTGAGAGCAAGAGATTTCTCCTTCTCTTTGGTCTTCTCCTTCTCCTTCTCTTGTATAGAGGATTCCTCTTGATCCTTCATATCGAGCTCGTGAGTCATCAGCTTACCCATGAGGGTCTCAAGGTTCATGACTGTTAGATTGTTCCTCTTAATGATTGCGGTAGCTTTAGGACTCCAAATTTTCGTCAATCCTCTAAGAATTTTTCTGATCTTTTCATGAGCAGGATATTCCTTACCAAGAGAAGAGAGAGGGTTAATAATGTCACCAAAACGAATAAACATGCAAGTAATTGATTCATCATGCTTTATTTTAAAGGACTCATATTCTTGCGTGAGTCTACTAATCTTGGATTCCTTCACTTGTGAAGTTCCCTCGTGTGTGACTTCAAGTAACTTCCAAATCTCATTGGAAGTCTTGCAAGTAGAGATTCGGTTGAATTCACTACTGTCGAGAGCACAATAAAGAGCATTCATTGCCTTGGCATCTCGACTCGCAAGCTTCTTGGTGTTTTCAGTAAGTGTGTCCCGAAGGGTGTCAGAAGCAAAATCTTCAATAACTCTGGAAGGAGTAGGAAGACCATTTATCACGCACTCCCATAAATCGAAATCTATGGACTTCAGATAAATGCTCATCCTAATCTTCCAGTAGTTATAGTTGGTTCCATCAAATAGGGGAGGCCTATTTGTGGAGTGTCCTTCATTGTGGAAGGTGTTGATACTAGGGTTAGAGGCCATGGATCACTCAAAGGGTGTAAATCCAAATTAAGAGAACAAAGCTCTGATACCAATTGTAGAACCCTAGAGGGGGGTGAATAGGGTAATAAAATATAACTAGTGCAACAGAAGCAATATATAACAAATAAAAGTAAAGAGTGAGAAGATCAAACACAAGATGTATCCTGGTATCCTCGCTTGAGGCAATCCAGTCCCGGAACTCTCTTCGGCTTAAATCCACTATTTAGTCAAATAGTACACACGAGTTTGGATCCGAAGAACTCGCCAACTTCAACACGAGTTTGGATCCGAAGACTCGCCAACTTCTACACACGAGTTTTCTTACGAAGGCTCGCCAACTTCAAACAAATGAGAAGAGAAACTTGTTGATCTTCTAACACGTGAAGATCGAAATTTACAACTCTTAAATACTCTATCACTTTGGGAGAGGATGACAATTAAAAGCTTGAAGAGTATTAATGGTGGAGCTCTTGGTTGTTGGAAAATTTATGGCAAGAGTTGGTAAAGTCCTTAAGAGAGAGAGAGGGCTTTCTTTTATAGAGAAACCAAGAGTTGCAGTCATTTAATGCTTCTGAATACAGGCAGACCGGCATGCCGTCGGTATGCAGCGGAATACCGTCGGTATACCGGCCAAATAGTAACGGTCATATTAATGACCGTTTGAGAGCATTAAATGCGGCCATTAATGCTAGTCAGAGCAATTCAAAAACCAAATATTTGAAACTCGGTATACCGCCGGTATGCCGGAGCATGCCGCCGGTATGCCGACAATTTATCACAGCAAGTTTTGGGTTGCTAAAAAACGGTATACCGTCGGTATGCCGGAGCATGCCGTCGGTATGCTGACAATTTGTCACAACAACTTTTGGGTCGCTAAAAACGGTATACCGTCGGTATGCCGGAGCATGCCACCGGTATGCCGACAATTTGTCACAACAACGTTTTGGACACAAAAATCGGTATACCGCCGGTATGCCGAAGCATGCCGCCGGTATGTCGACAATTTGTCACAGCAACTTTCTAGACTCTAAAAACGGTATACCGTCGGTATGTCGAAGCATGTCGCCGGTATGCCGCTCTGTAGGTATTTGATTTTTGACTTGTTCTTTTACTTGTCATCCGTCCTTAGGTGTTTACAGATATACCTAGACTTGTACAGACACGAAGACTCTAAGCAGGAGGACGCCATCTTATGCAAGGTGCGCCGGTAGCTGCTTCAATCTTCGATGCGAAGGATGGATGCTCTTGAACGGAAAGACTTTATGTAGTTGAGCTTCTGAGAGGATATGTATCTGAAGACGCAGAAAACTAAAATCCGAAGATGCTGTTAATAATCAAAATAAAATGTGCCAACAGGAGAATGGTCATTCTCCTACGTTTTAACACTGGGAATAACCATTCTCCGTGTAAATTAACACGGAGAATGTCATTCTCCATTTTAATTAAGACGGAGAATGCCATTCTCCGTTTTATTTAACACGGAGAATGACATTCTCCTTGTTAATTTACACGGAGAATGGCATTCTCCGTGTTTCTAACACGAAAAATGGCTATTCTTCTACGTTTTAACACTGTAATGACCATTCTCCGTGCTAAATTACACGGCGAATGGCCATTCTCCGTTTTATTTAACACGAAGAATGGCATTCTCCATGTTTCTAATACGAAGAATGGCCATTCTCCTACATTTTAACACTGTAATGACCATTCTCCGTGCTAAATTATACGGAGAATGACCATTCTCCGTGTAAATTAATACGGATAATGGCCATTCTCCGTTTTATTTAACACGGAGAATGTCATTCTCCGTGTTAATTTACACGGAGAATGCCATTCTACGTGTTTCTAACACAGAGAATGACTATTCTCCGTGTAAATTAGGACGTAGAATGACATTCTCCGTGTTACTACACGGAGAATGGCCACCCTCATGCGAAATTAACATTTTTCGTGTTCTAACACGGAGAATGACCATTCTCCTGTATTTTATGGTCAGTTGAAACTTTGAAGGGCCATAACTTTTGACTGGGAGGTCGAAACGAGGCCCGATTTGTCCCAAAATGAGCGTATCTTCGAGGAGCCTAAAAGTAACCGCTTCTCCGTTAGACGGCTTTCCAAAATTTTAGAATCGCAAAAAAAATGATGTTTGGATCTCCGTTTTAGCACTTTTGCCGTTTGTCTCGATCTTTCCGAAATTTTTCGACAAGTTTTTGAAGATTTTTGAGGAGAAAACCTAGATTCGAAAGTGAGCAGCGTATGAAAGAAGATGAAGTATCAAAACGTTTTTTTAAGAGTAGTTTCGTGGGTGTTTTCAATAAATTAGAAGGAAGGACAAAAAGGTCATTCGGAACCCTCTTTATATATTTTTTTGCTAATTCTGGGCACGCGATAAAATGTTATTGTGCGGTGGGTTTTTCATAAAACTTTTTCGTTTTTTTGGGCATTTCATAAATTTCCCCTATTTATAATATACTCGGGGGTATTTTAGGAATTCAAAAGTTTCAGCACCAACTTTTCCTACTATATAGTAGAATAGATTAACAATGAATCCAACTAAATTCTTCCTGCAAATTTAGTTTGAAAATTCAACAAATGAAGAGAAAACAGAGTCATCTATGATTCGAGCTTCGACACTGACACCGGACCGATATAGAGACTTAAATTGGATATGGGACAGCTAGGGAGTTTTTTGTCGATTCCAAACAAAATTTATAGAAAGAAGTTCAAAATCAGAGGACAGAAGATTACATGTGTCTGGTACGAGAAATCGATGTTGTGTCCAAACTAGACGGACACGAACAAACGTTGGAGAAATGACTATGGAGAATTAAAACTACTCACACATGATCAAGAAGATCTCGATCTCATTCCTCACAGGTGTTTGCAAGAAAATCTAAGAAACCTTCTCATAGCCACTCTCTCAAACAGTTGGTAAGCATGGATTACTTGAACAATTTCGAAATGCATTCATTGATTTCCAAACGATTGAAATAAGGAAAAAAGAAATCAAGATTTAAGAGAGAAGGCATGGCTGACTCACCGAAAAACAAAAGTTTGTCATCAAAACGTTTGCCGATGTGATCAACTATTGCCAAAGAAAAAAATATTCTCAAACTGTCGAATGGCACTCGACCGCCGACTGACATAGGGATGCGGACACGTCTGCACTGAGTGCTACCAGAGACGTCAGAGTGTGACATTTTCCATAGAGGATGCCTCGAACCACCAAAGGCCAGTCTACGGATGGAATTTAGATCATAATTCATTAGATCGACGACGGTGATAAGTACCTAGTTCCCTCGCTCACTAATTCACTTAGGGAGTAGTATCAGAGAATGTAGGGAGGGAAGTATCAGAGAAGGAAAGATGGCAGTTACTCTTCACTCTTTAAATTGTTGGAAAGGAAGCGCGAAAACCGTTCCCCCAAACCAGAAAATCCTGCGAGAGAACCGAGCAAAAGCACACAAAACAAAAATGCCAACAAATTACAGACACAAAGATTTTTGACGTGAAAAATCCTTGCGGGAAAAACCACGGGACGATAGGAGTCCAACCCTGAAGAACCTCTACTAATGGAATAAAGAGAATACACCCTCTACAAGCTCCTCTTAATCCAACACCGATCACCACAACTCACTTGAAAGAAGAAAATTTTGGTACTTGCATCCGTCACCCTTTTATAAGCCCTTGGTAATCCATACATGGAAGGTCAATATATATGAAAACTTCCAATATGCATCAATCATATATTTAATGGAAATCCAATCATAATTGACTTGCCATAATTGGAAGCCCAATTATATGGAAAGCTACTATACGAAGGATCCAATCATAAATATATGATCAAAGTAAATATGGAAATCCAATCATATATTTTCTTACAATATATGTTCTAAAATAGGATCGATGTACTCTCCGAGCTTCTCCGATACACGGATGGCGCTCGTCGCACTCTGGGGTATTCTCCAATAGGTTGGCAACCTCACCCACTCCAACAAATCTCCCACTTCACAACTAGATGGAGGAACTCGTCATCCTGACGATCCGCCTGCAGTACTCAAACTTCCCCTTTGGTAGAACCTTCGTGAGCATGTCCGCTCCATTGTCAATAGTATGGACCTTCTCAAGCGTCGCATCCTTCTTCTCAACCACATCCCGTATCCAATGATACCGAGTCTCAATGTGCTTGGACCGACTACGAAATGTCTGGTTCTTTACAAGGTGAATGGCACTCTGGCTATCGCAAAGCAAAGTTTACTGCTCTTGCTTTACCCCCACTTTCTGTAGCAACTTCTTCATCCACAACAACTCCTTGCAAGCCTTCATCGTCGCAATGTACTCTGCCTCTGTCGTCGACAAGGTAATACACTTCTGCAATCGCGACTTCCACGATACCGCTCCATCAGCAAATATCATCACATAGTCCGAAGTCGATCGTCTCGAGTCTACATCTCCAGCCATATCAACGTCGATAACCTAACCGGCTTTGGCTCGTCACCACCAAAAGAAAGTCTCCAATCGGTAGTGCCCTGAAGGTATCGTAGGATCCACTTGACCGCACTCCAATGTACCCTTTTAGGATTGGAAAGATACCTGCTAACTGTGCCAATTGCATGAGCGATGTCTGGCCTCGTACACACCATAGCATACATGAGACTCCCTACAGCTGAAGCATATGAAATCCGCTCCATATCTTTCTTCTCGTCCTCGGTAGATGGACACAGATACTTAGTGAACTTAAAGTGAGCCGCAAGGGGGTTACTCACTTTCTTCGACCCTTCCATCCCGAAATACTGAAGTACCTGGTGAATGTACTTCTTTTGGGACAAGTGTAGCAACTTGGACTCTCTCTCTCGACTGATCTCCATCCCAAGAATAGTCTTTGATGTGCCCAAATCCTTCATAGAGAAGACTGCGTCCAGTTGGCACTTCAACTCCACTATTCTAGTGGCATTTCAACCCACTAGTAGCATATCATCAACATAGAGCAATAAAATGATAAAATCATCCTCGACAAAGTACCTGCGAATACACAGTGATCTGACGCCGTCTGTGCATAACCATGCTCCCCAATAAACAACTCGAACTTCCTATACCACTATTTCGGAGCCTGCTTCAGACCATATAAGCTCTTCTTCAATCGGCAAACCAAGTGTGACTTGTCCTTCTTATAGAATCCCTCTAGCTGCTCCATGTACAACTCCTCATCAAGATCACCGTGGAGGAATGCCGTCTTCATGTCCATCTGCTCGACCTCCAAGTCGAAATTGGCTGCCAATGCTAGCACCACCCGAATTGACGACTATTTGACGACTGGCAAAAAGATCTCATCATAATCTACGCCCTTCTGCTGACCGTAGCCTTTAACTACCAGCCTCGCTTTGTATCTGAGGCGAGTAGCATCATCTGTCTGCTTCACTCTGAACACCTATCGATTTTTTAAAGCCTTCTTGTCCTTTAGCAACCGTACCAGATCATAAGTCGAGTTGGCTTGTAAGGAACTCATCTTCTCCTACATAGCCTCCATCCACTCCTGCCTATGTTCGTCATCCATAGCCTTTACGAAACTTTTGGGATCTCCCCCATCAGTCAATAGCACATACTTATCTGGTGAGTATCTTGTAGATGGTCGACACTCTCTGTCACTCCTCCTTAACAAAAATACTGGTGCTGGCTGTATATCAATAGCTTCCTCTCCTTCAGAAACTACCTTCCCGACATGCTCATCCTTTTGAGGGTACCTTGACCACCATCAGCAGGCTGATGATCAAGGTTGAGAGCAACTCCATGTACTGGCTCCCCTATAACTGGATCCTTTGTGATGTCCTCTGGAAACTACTCGAAGCGAAATGACTCTAACTCAGGCAATTCCTCAGCCTCAGAAGGCATCTCAGAATCCTGAGTGTTGCTCATGGTTTGATCCTTGACGAATACCACATCCCTGCTTCTGTAGAGCTTTCTTCCCACGGGGTCGTAGAGTCTATAGTCAAACTCATCCCGACCGTAGCCGACAAAGATGCATCGCTCGTCTTCGGCTCAAGCTTGGATCTCTCGTCCTTAGGTACATGCACGAAGGCCTTACAACCAAACACTTGCAGGTGATTGTATGACGACTCTTTGTCGTACCATACTTTATCATGCACATCATCCTGCAAAGAAGCACTAGGAGATAAATTAATAACATAAGCAGCTGTGTAAAGTGCCTCACCACAATAGCTGTCCGACAAGTTTGCTTATGACAGCAAACATCATACCCTCTCCATCAGCATCCTATTCATGCGCTCCGCTACACCGTTAAGCTGCGGTGTCTTTGGTGGAGTCTTCTGGTGTCGTATCCCTTGTTCTATGCAATAAGCATCAAATGGACCAATGTACTCGCCGCCATTGACGGATCGAACACATAGCAGCTTCTTGCCCATCTTCCTTTCAACAGAGGTCTGAAACTCTTTGAAAGTGGACAACACCTGATCCTTGGTCTTTAAGGCATAAACCCAAACCTTCCTGAAACAATCATCAATAAACGTCACAAAATAAGAAGCACCACTAATGGATTTACCTTCATAGGACCGCAGACATCCGAGTGAATCAACTCGAGCAACGCCGGCTTCCTTGAACTTGGGTGACTTTGGAAAGGTACCCTATTTTGCTTTCCCGTCAAACAGTATGTACATCTCTCTAATTTTGTAGACTTTAGTCCTGGAATTACCTTTCTGTTCAGCAAGTAGCTCATCCCCTTCTCACTGATATGACCGAGCTGCCTGTGCCACAACTCGATAGATGCATCACTGATTGCGATCACCTCATGTGCCCCTGTACGCTTCCCTCCATATAGTAGAGTCCAGACTTCTTGCTTCCTCTGGCAATCACCATCGAACCTCTAAAAACATACCAAAATATGTCCATTTAGCGACGGCCACATCCGTCGCTCATCCGTCGACAATCAGTATTAGCGACCGATCGCTGACGGATCTTGGTCAAAATAATCTGTCGGCAATCAGCTCGTCGCTAATAATGATCCGTCGCTAAGTAGTCGAAGAGCGACGGAATAGCGACGGCTTTTCGTCTTCACAATACGATGCATTAGCGACTACTTTCCGACGGGCTTTCATCCATTTCAAGTATTAAATACTTAACAATGTTGACACTAGCGACGGATAGTCCGTCGGTAAACAGTCATAACAGTGTATCAGAGGGTATCGTTCCGTCGCTAGTCCGTCGATCGCCGTCGCTAACAAAGGACGGATTAGCGACGGAATACTAACGGATTATCCGTCGACCATGTTCTGGAAATGCTTGACATTTTCAGAACCTTGGCGACGGATAAATCGTCGCTACTCCGTCGCTAAGCCGTCGACAGAGCGACTGATTAGTGGCTGATTATCCGTCGCCACGGTTCTGGAAATGTCAAGCATTTTCAGAAACTTGTCGATAGATTTTCTGTCGCTACGCCGTCGAGAGAGCGACTGATTAGTGGCTGATTATCCGTCGCCTGGACGACGGATTTTCTGTCGCTATTCCGTCGAATTATATACTACCAGTACCTTGCCGACGGATATTCCGTCGACCATCCGTCGCTACCTGAAAACAGTTTCAAATCTCCAGTTAGTGACGGACACTCCGTCGAAAAGTAGTCGAAAACTGGAAATATCCGTCGCTAACCGGTCACTAGTCCGTCGCTAACTGAGATTTTTTTTTAAAAAAATTACAGCACTTTCCCTGTTCACAAAAATATGCATAAACCAAACCAATATATAATGCACACCAATTATCCAACAATCACATAGACCAAATATATAATGCACACCAATTATCCAAGAATCACATAGACCAAATATGCACATACGAATTTAATGCACACCAATTATCCAAGAATCACATAGACCAAACTAAATTAATATAAAATAGACATCAATTATCCTGAAGAGTAACCTAATATCTGTCGTTATAATCCGATCATAGCACAAATAATCCAAAATTCCACAAATATTCCGAATTTTCTTAATTACAATATTTTAAGGAGAATGAGGAGTTCGATTGCCCGGTGGTGGTAATCCCTGCTGTGATCGACGAATATACTCCTCCACTAGGTACGACGGCAAGTCGTCGTAGACACTGCTCAGAAGTTGGCGTAGCTGCTATGGCAACATGAGATCCAGGAGTGCCATCACAGTCGGAGGCGGTACCAGAGGGGCAGCAGGGTTGAAAGAAAGATGACCCACGGAAGAAGGACCGACACCAGCAGTCGACGGACCGGCACCAGTAGAAGATGGACCGACACCAGCAGTAGACGGACCGGCAGCAGCAGACGGAGACGGAAAGTACGTGCCAAATTGCTCCCGCAAGGACGACACCGCCTCGTGCAGCTGTGTAAGCTGCGACCTAACATCATCGTCTGCCGGGGCCGCGGAAAGAGGCGGTATCGGTAGAAATCTCTGCGTCGTCATGTGCAACGACCCTAGGGAGCCGACTCCGTACAGGAGCCCTTTCTTAAAGCCGCCGACGGTATCTACGAACAAGTCGTTGCGAGCGGCCAAAGAAGAGGGCGTCCGGACGGGCGTCGTTTCACCGACATCCTTGGTGTCAGTTAACTGAGCCCGACTAAGGGCCTTACGATACGCAGCCTATCAAATGAATGTGTTTATATTATAAGATTTACCTAAGTTGTAATCTAAATCCTATGTTTTACTAAGTTAAGTGTGAATTCTAAGTTTACCTAAGTTATAGTCCGAATACTTTTAATTCTAACGTAAATCTCATAAACATAAGTACTTACATCAGTCTCCTTGGCCCTCTCGTCGACGAAGCTCCCGTCCTTCCGTCTTTTGTGCGTATGCTGGAATACGTCGTACATGGTGACCGATTCTGGCGCCCTTTCCTCCTTCACCACCCGTTGGGCCTGCATACGAAATTTTTGTATAACTTAATTAACTCCGTATATTAATAATACCTAATTCGATAGTGAAATGAATTTACAGTATCTCACCAGATCTGCAAGCGTCGCTGCGTGGGGCCTTGATCCCCTTATGAAGCCCCGCGGCCTGTCGGTTCGCCTTCGCCTTCTCCGATTTCTCCTTGTACGCAGGAGTATCCATCATACCTAAGAGGTCCTCATAATACTCCTGCCGGATCCAATTCAGCCTCGTATGCCCCATTTTCAGGTCATGAATCATATTCCTTATCTTCTTCGAGGCAGCACTTCTGTAGATCCTACGGATTGTGTCCTCGCGATGGGGGGGCCACCAGTACGTCGTCTAACATAGAAATTCAATTATCACGTAATTTAAAAAATGGTTGATTAAAGAGTAACTAATAATTAACCAGAAGATATAGATATATACCCTCAACTCGTCGAGCCAGGCGTACTTCAAGTTTGGGGGCACCGACGAAAAGTTGAGGTAGGGACCATGGAAGTTAGCCCTGATAATTTCTCCAAGAGCCCTGGCAACATTAAACGGAAAAAACCTACAAAGAATAAACGACTGGATTATTAACTTGAATAAATGAAAGGAATTTAATAAATTATCTTAAATTTACTTACGAGGTCCCCGTGGGCCATAGCTCTCGTCGGAACTCGCCTCTCGGCCTCTCTAGTGCCGTTGGAGGATCCGCGGGTCCGCACATGTACTCTCCAGTAACCGGATGAAACCGAGTATGGGGGTACTCCGGGGCCCATTGTGCAGTAACTGGGGGATCCACTGGTGGATCTGCTGCTGGTGGGTCCGATAGCGGAACGGATCCGCTAGCAGATCCGGATTCATGCCTTGATGAAGTGGTCGATCGACGACAGGATGCGACTGTGCCCGGGGTACTCTCCAGGTCAGGGTCGCTGGATGGGGTCACATCCCGAGAAGATTGAATGCGACCAAGACCACCAGTACCACTACGACCACGACCACGACCACCACCACCACCACCACCACCACCACCACCAGCACCACGACCACGGCCAGCCATCATGACCTGTAAATAGAACACATAAACATAATTAACAATATAAAAGTATAAATGAATATAAAATTCTAAACTAAAATATACATACCACCAGTATGGAGACGAGTGCCGCCACGACAAAAAAGACTAGGAGTGCCATCTGCAATAAGTAAATAATCGAATAAAAAAACATGAATTCACGTAATTTGTTTTATGAGGTCAAACTTAATTTACGTAATTGGAAGTATTTTTAATATACAACAATATTTAACCTAATCATCGTCTTCGTTCTCATCCTCGGCCTCGTCTTCATCATCCTCCTTCTCCTCATCCTCATCCTTATCTTTATCGTCGATTTCATCTGTATCCTCATCCCCATCAAATTCATCATCTTCTTCTTCTTCTTCTTCTTCTTCTTCTTCTTCTTCTTCTTCTTTTTCCTTCTTCTTCTTCTTCTTCTTCTTCATCTTCTTTTTCTTTTTCTGCCTCAATATTTGGGACAAGATGCCTCTTTCTCCCTTGGTTGACAGCTAAGTCTTGTGTATCAACCTCTTTCTCCCTCTATTTTTCTTAACAATATCTTCAACATCCATTGTATCCGAGTGTTGTCCCAAGTATTAGAACTTTTCGATCTGGTCCTCTTGGTATGCTGGGTCTCCAACGTTGAATGTATTTCTAGATTTAATCTTGCATACTGTCCACTATTCAAATCGATCTCTACGACGCCTTGGGTAGCTTGTATAGTAGACTTGAACAGCCTGATTTGCTATCGTAAATGTATCGGACCCTCTATACCTCCTGCGATGATTTATATCAACAAATCCAAATTGTTTATTGATTCTCCAACCGATATTTGGTGTCGTATCGAACCACTCACATTTGAACATCACAATATGCATATCATATGGGCAGTATATTGTAAATCTACAATATCTCGAAGCACTCCATAATAGTCAAAGTCTGGCTCATCGTCATAGATGGTGCCTCTTATGCAAACACCGGAATCCTTGGTACTGATGCCGTCATTGATAAATTCGACATTTATAGCATTCTGTGTTGACTTAAACCTGAAGCCATTAACGACATAGACTGGCCAAGTCTTTATTTGCTTCTTCGGTCCCAATGCCAGATAACGAACACTCTCATGAGTGAGTGTTGTTTCAGGCAATAAAACTTGTAAACAAATATTTAACTTAAATGTTTTAGATTATATATTTATAATCTCAATTATAATCTCAGTTACTTACGTATTTGCGAAACCATGATGGAAATGTACAATCAACCTCTCTTTGAAGTCCCTCATCGGTAATATCGGGTGTCCTCATTTTGACTTCATCTCTAAATACATAGAGAAAATAAGAATATATAAGTGTAGTCATTTACTTCATCAAATTAGAGATTATAACGAGTACAAGTGTACTGCTTACTTCTCCAAATCTCTCACTTCTTGTATGTCACAGTTTAACAAGACATATCGGTGAGCGACGTCATACTCGTCGTCTGTCAACCACCATCTTTGACTAGCCCCAACACGCTTGTCCCTTACATTGAATATATCTCCATCCTCAACGTCCTCGTCATTCCTTTGAGGTCTATTTCGATTTGTCTTAACATGAGTATCGAAATAAATAGAGCAGAAGTTTGACACCTCTTCGATAAGATAGGCTTCGCATATCGAAGCCTCTATATGAGCCTTGTTGCCAACTTTCTTCTTTAGATGGTGTAGGTATCTAGAGAGTCAAATTATCTTGAGAAGTAAGAATGAATTTTAAAACCCACTGAAATTCAACTTAAATTATATCGATTTTTATGTACCTTTCAAATGGGTACATCCATCGATAATGAATAGATGCACCGATACGGACTTCGTATGCTAGATGAATCGGTAGATGCTCCATGCTGTCGAAGAAGCCAAGAGAAAATATTTTCTCCAACTTGCAAATTGTTAAGATAATCTTCTCCTCAAGTTCAACCATGTGTTGCACAGTCAACTTAGTTGAACAAATATCCCTAAAGAATATAGACAGTTCGGCCAACGGAACCCATACAGCAGAAGGCAACAACTCTTTCAAAGCAATGGGCAGTAATCTTTCCATAAACACGTGGCAGTCATGACTCTTCATTCCCGTTAGCTTGCGTTCATTGAGATCAACGCATCTAGACAAATTCGACACATAGTCGTCGAAAAATCTTAAAGTAGATACCCACTTGCAGATTATTAATCTATCTTCCTTGCTCAATGTGTATTGTGCTATCGGCTTACTTAATTGTCCACCAGCTCCCCTTTGTATCAAGTTCAGATAAGGACGCTTGTATATCTTGACAATGTCTTGTCTTGCTTTTGGATTGTCCTTCGTCTTTCCTTTAATATCCATGACGGTATTGAAGACATTATCGAACACATTCTTTTCGATATGCATAACATCAAGATTATGCCTTATAAGATTATCTTTCCAATAAGACAAGTCCCAGAAGATACTCCGTTTGGTCCAGTTATGGCTTTGTCCGAACCCATCGACATAATTGTTCGACGGATCTTCCATTACAGTGGGTAAGTCCTTTACATCTTCCCAAATATCGTATTTTGACAATCTGGCAGGCGGATGAGAAAATTCTTGTTTTTCAGCTCTGAACGCGTCCTTGTTCTTTCTCCAAGGATGACTCGCGGGCAGAAATTGACGATGACAATCAAAGAAAGAAGTTTTTTCTCCATGTTTAAGGCGGAACGCCTTACTATTTCCCATGCATATCGGACAAGACATGGTGCCGTGAGTACTCCATCCCGACAGCATACCGTATGCGGGAAAATCATTGATTGTCCACATCAGCGAAGCTCTCATCTGAAAGTTCTGTTTCCTGGAAATATCATAGGTCGCGACGCCGATCTTCCACAGCCGTTTCAGCTCATCCACCAACGGCTGTAAATATATATCGATATTCTTCGTCGGATTTTTGGGACCCGGTATGATAGCTGTCAATAACATATAAGGAGTCTTCATACACATCCATGGTGGCAGATTGTAAGGGGTCAGAATGACCGACCAGCAGGAGTATTGAGATCCCGACTACCCGAAAGGGACGAAGCCATCAGAACATAGCCCCAGACGTACATTTCTAGGCTCTGCAGCAAAATTTGGATGACGCAAATCGAAATATTTCTACGCCTCTCCATCCGTAGGATGTGACAATTCTCCATTGTCCTTTGTGCGTTCTTCGTTGTGCCACGTCATGTGTTCTGCTGTATTCTGAGACATATACATCCTCTGCAAGCGCTTCGTGATCGACAAGTAATGTATATACTTGTAAGGACGTCGTTTTCTAGTCGACTTTCCTTTTCCCCTGATTGGCTTGTAACGATCCGCATTACAAAAGCTGCAACTTTCACTATCCTCGTTCTCCTTGTAGTACAACATGCAGCCGTTGCGACAACAATCTATCTTCTCGTACCCCAGTCCCAGTTGTCGGACCATCATCTTCGACTTATAGAAGTTTTTGGGAAGCTCTTTTGATTCCTTCGGTAACACCTCCTTGATTAGTTGTATAATCCGATCATAGCAAGTTTATGACAAGTTAAAATCGGACTTTATGTTCAACAACCGCATCGTCACTGACAATACGGAATGTGGCTCACAACCAGGATATAAAGAAGTTTCAGCATCCTGAAACATATCATAGAACTCCTTCGCCTCGGGATTAGGATCCTCCGGATCAAAATTAGGTCCTGCTGCGTCGTACACCATATCTCGTGCTAGGTTCTGCAGGTCTCCATAATCAACAGATCATTCTTCGTCTTCAACGACAAAATCCGTTGCAGCATTATCATCAAAAGCATAATTACCAGCATTCACAACCTGTCTTTCCTCATATTGTTCACCTTGTGATGACCACAAGCCGTAATCACGTACGAAACCCTTACGGGTCAAATGATCTCTTACACTCACCACTTCTTCGTAACGTCTATTGCGACAATTACGACATGGACACTTGATTTTGTTACCGTCCATATACTGAGCTTTGTTCATGGCATACTTAAGAAACACTTCCATGCCTGCCTGAAAATCGTCACTCATACCTATTCTGCTCTCGTGTTGTCGTTTGTACATCGATGTACGATCAATGAAATAACGATCCATCACAGATTGGATGTGAAAATCTGTATCGTAAGAGAAACTAAACAGAATTAGTATATAATCATGTAACTGGTGGATCCGCTAGTATATAGGCCGGATGTACTTAGTATCGACCGCATCAGACTAGTATCGGTCTATAGGTTTGGTATAGGCCGTATCAAATTGGTATTGACCTTAGCGAATTGGTATCGTCCTATCCGATATGTATCGGCCGTATAGCTAGGATTCGTACCGGCCTTATCGATCCGGTACGAATCCTAGCTATACGGCCGATACATATCGGATAGGACGATACCAATTCACTAAGGTCAATACCATCCGATACGACCTATACCAAACCGATATACCGATACTAATCTGCTACGATCGATACTAAGTACATACAGATACCAATACCGATAGTTCGATACCGATACCGATACCGATAGTGCGATACCGATACTGATAGTCCGATACCGATAGTGTGATATCGATACCGATAGTGCGATACCGATAGTGCGATACCGATACCGATATTTCGATAGTTCGATATCGATACTGATTGTTCGATACCGATATCGATAGTCCGATAGTCCGATACTACCGATATCGTCGATACCAATACTCATAGGAAAAGTCCGATACCGATACTTTGAACCTTGATATATATATATATATATATATATATATATATATATATATTTTTTTTTTATATATATTTTATATATATATATATATATATATATATATATATATATATATATATATATATATATATATATATATATATATATATATATAAAGCAATAGACTTTCTCATCCTATTTCTTAAACTAGGATTTGTCATATTGCATTTTCTTTAAAGTATCGGCCGATACCGATCCGATACGGCCGATACCGATATGGTTTGGTATGTTCCGATCCGATACCGACCGATACCAAATATTGACCGATGCCGACATTGGGGTCTTTGTTAGTTAGATATGACATATATTAGAGTTTTTTAGAAAATATATGTTGGTATCCTACTACTAGTTAGTATATTGGGATAAGGATACTAGAAGTATAAGATAGTCGGTTAGATGGTTAGTAATAAGTTAGTGTCTAGAATGAGGTTAGTAGATATAAGTTAGATAGCTTATATATTAGATGGTAGTGTATTAGAGTGTGTGTTTTGATATGATAGCTTAGAGTTTAGATAGATATATATTGGATATGTATAGTATCTTAGTTTTAGAGATTAAGTTAGATATTCATATATTAGAGTTAAGATACTTGGTAACTTGAGATACCAAGTAGTATATTAGAATATGTTGGTTAGTTAGAGATGCGAGTTAGCTAGTAGATGTTAGAATTAGTGTATAGATAGATGTTAGAATTTATATTGATAGTTAGATGCTTAGAAGTTAGATATTAGAGTGGTATGTTTGTATCTTAGGATACAAATGTTGGTAGCTTAGGATATTGGTTTTACCTTCACCATTAAGGTAAAGTGGTTTACCATTAAGTTAGCTACCGATAATTATTTGTTTTCCAATACCAAAAAATCCGATACTCCGATCCGAAACTGCCGATACTACCGATATCGCCGATATCCTATTTCTTAAACTAGGGTTTGTCATATCGTCGATACTACTCATTGTATTTGTACCCCGCGCTGCTCCGCGCGCGCCACCCCTGCCGTCCCCCGCTGCCCCGGAGCGCGCTGCCCCCCGCAGCCCCCCGCGTGCAAGCACCCCTCCCACCCCCCGCCGTACCTCCCACCCCCCGCCGCCCCCCAGCCCCGCGCTGTCCCGCGCGCGCCACCCTCGCCGCCCCCCACTGCCTCGGAGCGCGCTGACCCCGCTGTCCGCCGCAGCCCCGCGCGCGCCCACCGCAGCCCCGCGCGCACCACCCCCGCAGTCTCCGCCGCCCCTGCAGCCCACGACACTCCCGGCAGCCCACAACACCAACGACCACCGACAGAGAGAGAGAGAGAGATTACCTTTGGGAGAGAGGGAGGAGAGGTCGCCGATCACCGCCGCAGGAGAGAGAGAGAGGAGAGTGAGGTCGCCGACCGCCGCGGGAGAGAGAGAGAGAGGAGAGAGAATGAAATTTGGGGGGAATAAAAAATTTCCCCCGTCGTTTCAATTTAAGTCTGGGCCCTTTATTTAGCGACGGACTAGCGACAGATAAAATTCGTAGGCCGTTGCTATTTTTGCTGCTTGCCGACGGAATATCCGTCGCTACGTCGTCGAAGAATGGTCCCACCATTTCTCTCAACAATTCCCGTCAAATAATCGACTGCATAGCGACAGCTGCTTATCCGTCGCTATATCTCCGACGTCCTAGCGACGGATGAGCGACATTTTCTTTCCCTTAAAATAAAATAAAAATTGTATCGTCTTGTCGTCGGTACGCCGTCGGTTATTTGCCGCAAATTCGTCGCTAATGCCGACGAAAATTTTTCGTCACTAATGTGCCGTCGCTAATTTACTGTATTTTGGTAGTGAAAGCTTCCACCGATCGTTCCCGAAGAGATTGAAGAAACCCTCGCCATCCAACCTTTCAACCGACACCAAGTTGAAACGGATATCAGGGACAAGATGGACATCTTTGAGAACAAGAACTGCACCCATCTTCGTCCTCAAATGCACATCTCCAATGGCATCCGCCTTCGACACATCTTCGTTGCCCATATTCAACACTCCACAGTCGCCTGTTGTGTAAGTGGCAAATAGTGGCATGTTGTGAGATACGTGCGCTGAAGCACATGAGTCCACCAACCAAGAATTGTTATCGCAGGTGAGGTTCATGACAACCTCATCACCTACGACAATCACATCGCCTCCATGTGCTGACGTCGTCGCTGTAGTGTTCTCACTTTGCTTCCCCTTGTCGCCCTTCTTCTCTATCTTTCAAGTGAAATAGTTTCGCTTAATATGGCCCTTCTTGCCATAATGGTAACACTCTGAGTCCTCGTACCGACCCTTGGACTTGTCCCTGCTCTTGTCTCTGCCACCACCTGGACCCCTGCTTTTGCCCCTTCCGTGGCTCTCTGAAACTAGCGCCTCTGAGTGGTGGGATATGGATGAAGTGCCCTGAGAACGTCTCCGCATCTCTTCATTCAACATTCCGCTCTTGGCAAACTCCAGACTAACTACGCCTTTTGGAGCATAAGCGATCATAGATACTCGTACGGTCTCCCACGAGTCTGGCAATGTACATAGCAACCAAAGTCCATGAACCTCGTCGTCGAACTTGATTCCCATCGAGGATAGCTGGTCCACCATGCCCTGGAACTCACTCAAGTGATCCGTAATGAACGCACCATCTTTGTACCGCAGATCCATCATCATCCGGATCATGAACAGTTTGTTTACCCAAGTCTTTTTCACGTACAAAGATTCCAGCTTCTCCCACAACATCTTCGCATGCTCAATATTGGCAACGTGGTTGTACACGTTCTCGTCAATGAACTGCCACATGTACCCACATACCTGTATATGCTCGAAGTTCCAGTCCTCATCAGATTTGTCACTGGGCTTCTCGGACACAAATACTGGAAGATGCAGCTTCTTGACGAATAACAAATCCTTCATCTTGCTCCGCTAATAATGGTAGTTGGTACCGTTCAGGTTCACCATGCGCACCGACTTCGCGTCCATCTCTGCTTCCTGGTTTGACTGTCAACTCCTGACACTTCTTTAAACCCAAAGCTCTGATACCACTCTGTTGAAAACGAAGCGTGGAAACCGTTCCCCCAAAACAGAAAGCCCTATGAAAGAACCGAGCAAAAGCACACAAACCAAAAACGCCAACATAAATCGCAGACACAAAGATTTTTGACGTGGAAAACCCTTACGGGAAAAACCACGGGACGATCGAAGTCTAACCCTGAAGAACCTCCACTAATGGAATAAAGAGAATACACCCTCTACAAGCTCCTCCCGATCCAACACGGATCACCAAAACTTACTTGAAAGAAGAAAATTTTGATTGCAGACTCCGAAGAATAAGAGATGCCGAAAAATTATTCGAAGCAATCTCTCCTTCACAATAGTCCTTAATCCTCTCTCTCTCTCTTTCAAATATTGTAAAGCACTCTTGTTTTTGAGATATTTTTCAACTTGCATCCATCACCCTTTTATAAGCCCTTGGTAATCCATACATGAAAGGTCAATATATTTGAAAAATTCCAATATGCATCAATCATAATTTAATGGAAATCCAATCATAATTGACTTGCCATAATTGGAAGCCCAATTATATGGAAAGCTACTATATGAAGGATCCAATAATAAATATATAATCAAAGTAAATATGGAAATCCAATCATATATTTCTTTACAATATATGTTCCAAAATAGGATCGATTCACTCCCGAGCTTCTCCGACACACGGATGGCGCTCGTCGCACTCCGGGGTATTCTCTACATAGGTTGGGAACCCCACCCACTCCAACAAAAGTAGCAGTTAATAAAGATGAGTCAGATTACTTTACTTTTGCCAAATCATCCAAAGCCAGCTCATCTAGCTATTTTGATTGGTGCACTTGCCAGCTAATCAAATTGATTGTCCAGGTCAGCAAGGTTGTTAGCTGATACTTGAGTCGGTTAGCTGACACGGCTGATATCTTTTTGTATAAATAGAGCTGATGGAGAGGAGTGTGGTATGTAGAAACTTTTAATTACTCTTCTTCTAAAATTTATGTTTCTCTGTATGTTTTCTTCTTCCCCAATTCTCCTTCAATAAAAAACCCTAGAAAACTTCTTCTGTTCTTTTCCAATAATTTTTGTTCATCAATGGCAAATTTGAGTTCTTCTTATTCTTCAGTTCAAGGTCCGTTATGAAAGGCTCCTAAAACTTTGGTATCAGAGTAGGCTATGGATGTCGGAGCCGAAGGAGTAGAGGATCAGAGGAGTTACCAAGGCTCTTTCCACGGATCACCAGTAAACCACTACATCTTCAATGATGAGGTCAGAATGGAAACAACGAAGGTAAATTTGATCAACTTAACTGCAAGGTTGATAGGATTTTAGAAGAATTGTCATGAATTAGGCGTGATGGGGAACCAAAATGCAAGCTAAAGTTTCGCAGCACATGTTGAAACATCAGTTGCAGATCCTAACCCTAAATTTTTAGTAAATGAGTTTAATGCTCAAGGAAATACACACTATATGACTCACAATTCTCCTACAAATATGGGTGTTTTCAATCATTTTTTTATCTGGAGTACCTAGTACACCTGTGTAGAATATTCCAAATCAACAACAAAACATTCCAAATGGAGCACTAATCAAGGGGTTTCATGCACATGGAGGGAGTTATCCTACCTTGAGGTTAATAATAGCAAAGTATGATGGGAACTCAGAGGTGGAGGCGTGGTTATTGCGAGTGAATCACTATTTTAACTATTACAATGTGCCTATGGGGAACAGAGTCAAAGTTTGTTCTGTACAAGATGAAGAGTGCATTCGCCTACTAGTTTGATTGGGCAATGAAGACAAGAGGAGGATCTATGAGTTGGGAGGAATTCAGTGAAGCAATTAAACTGGAGTTTGGACCTTCAAAATTCACAAATCATGTCATTGAATTAAATCTTCTTAAACATGAGGGGAGTTTGCAAGAATATGATTCTTAATTCCAGAAATTAACAAAAAGAATACAGGGAATCAGCGAAGCTTGTTTAGTGAGCTAGTACATGGATGGGCTTAGAGAAGAGATAAGATTTGAGGTGTAGATAGCTAGCCCATCTACATTACAAATTGCTATGCAATTAGCCAGATTGCATGAAGCTAAAATGCTAGCCATTAAGAAAAATTACAAGACCAATACCTATTTTCCTAAGGTAGGTGGTTATAAGTGCCTCAAATTTACAAAAAAAGCTTCCAAAATCAGGAATAAAGTAAGAAGACTAGTGTTCCGGCAAATAATATTGCTACATCGACAGCTTGTCAAGTCTCCATCAATCAACCTACTACTGTGATCTCACCTAGTGAATTGACAAGAAGGAAGAATTTGGGTCTCTATTTTTTGTGTGAAGAAAAATGGTTTAAAGGACACAGATGCAAAGAAATAAGGCTTTATATGATATCCAATGATGAAGATTGGGATGTTTCTCCAGCTGAAGAAGAAGTACAAGAAGAACCAATTCTAGATGCTAATCCAAGTTCATTTTCCATTTCTTTTCAGGCCTTATCTGGAACCCTACATTTGTCACATCCATTTCTAGTTTAAGGGTATTTTGGTGATTGTAATTTTTTTTGGATTATTTTAATATATTATTGGTATTGTGATTTTTGGCCTTTTGATAGTATAGCCTTGGTGCAACCTAGCCTAGTGTCTCACCATGACTTAGTGACTTAGTTAGCATGATTAGTTAGTATTAGTAATCCAATTCTAGTTAGTTTCAAGTTAGAAGCTAATTAGCAAGTTTTGATTAGAGGTTAGTTAGACCTATTGATTTGATGATTCATTTTAACCTGAAGAAAGAAGCCCAAGCCCATTGTTTATGAAACCCTAGCCCACCCATGACGTGGCCGGCCAAGTAAGGTCCCACAGCCTTATTAAATATCTCATGTTGAGACTTGCATCTCTTTTTCTATTCCTTCTCATTCTGGCAAAACCCTAGGTATGTATCTTTCCTATTCTCTTCATTTTCCTTTCTTTTTAATCCTAGTCTTTTGCATTGGGTTCTGATTTAAGTTTGTGGACTGTTGATGGCTAGCAATCTCAGCTTTGAAGAGTTTCAGATCATTCAAGTTGAAGGAAGGATATTCACTTTTGAGCTTTCTTTGGGAATTTACCTTCAATAGGTAATCTCTTCAAATCCCTTCAAATCCATGAATTCTTTCCATAGATATATCCATCTAGGTGTCCCCTAGCTGTAGGATGAGTTTTGTAGGAATTGGTATTGGTCTGGTGTCCGTATCGGACACGTATCCGTATTTTTGCGTACGTGTTTGATGAAATGCCCAAAAAGAATTTTTATTGTTGTTTTCCAAATCTTTTTAAACAGAATTGTAGATCTATATGTTGCTTATAATTTTGTATCGCACTGAGGTGAAATTCGTGCTGTGTCCGTGTCAAAATTGGGCACGAACCCGCTCGCACACGAGACGTACCTGTGTCATGCTGCTCGGATACTGTAGCGGACACGATAGGACACATCGTGACCTCAAACTTGGTGGACACGTAGGGCACATGTCTGACACGAGGCTGCTCAAGTTTCGTAAGATTTTATCGAGTGGATCTCGAGAAATCTCACGTGCACTGATTTCGCCTACACTGTGCGCACGGGAAAAATCTCGACTGATACGCGTGTCGTATCACGCGTACACGTGTCGATGGTGTCTCGTGTTGTGTCGTGTGTGTAGGCCTATACATGGGCTACACGTGGACACGAGCACAAGACGTGTCATACCTCGTGTCGTGTCCACGAGTTTGTGGACTCGTCGTACGAGACAGTCTGTCTGTGCGCGTGTATTTGGTGTTTTTGATGGTTTGGATACTTTGTGTCCTATTGTATGGACACGATACACTTTGTGGGACACATATACATGTACATGACACGTTCTCGATCATCAATTTGATGTTTAATTAGTTTTTGTGATGTCAACTTAGGGTTTACTCATTTACTGATACTGTGTTCGGGTAAATGCATTTTCAGAGTTTTAAACTGAATTAATTTGCTAATTTATGATTAATTGGGGATGATTAACATGTATACATGTCTGGGTTGATGGTTTCATCGCTGAGTTTCACATTGAATCAGGACTGAGTTTGTATTCTGAGTTTTCGAATGGGCATGATACTCGAACTTGACTGAAAACTTGAGTTTAGGGTTTAATTCTTCATATGTTGTTATTTCTGAGATTTTTTTGATATATATACATCTGAGATCAGGCCTACACATCTGGGTTTATGTATGGGTAGTTTCGAACCATGGTTGATACATATGCAATATACATGACAAGATATACATTGTAGGGTTGCATAATTCCTGAACAAAGGGTTAATTATATATATTTCCTGAAAACCTGAGAATGAAACCTACTCTATGCTGCCATCAGTTAACCTATGACACACATCTACACACACACTCATATAGATTTCACTCATGACTCATTCACAAATCCCCTTGCCATGTACACTATGTCCACTACACCTTAACACTATGTGTGACACCTCACTTGACATTCCTATATGCTATTGACACTATACACACATTCATAACCCTTTGCCATGTTGACACATACGACTGCCCATTGCCAAGTTCACATTACACTATATATATATATATATATATATATATATATATATATATATATATATATATGTATACATTAATTATACATTGCTTTGTATTATAGGCATTTAGCCTATGTGACTAGATAACTTGTGTTTTACCTAAAATTTGGTAGATGGACTAGTTGACTTATAGTTGACCAGGTTTGACCAGAGTTGACCAAGGGTTGACTTTGACCTAGAAGAACCTAGAATCATTTAGAATGCATTGTAGACTATTCTTATTTCATGTTAGACATGTTGTGACCTGTGTTGCTCTAAATAGGACTCAGATACTCCAGTTCGGACTCATATTCTCATCAGACAGTTAGGATATCAGGCAAGTATATTTTCTGACCGTTTCATACTTGTTAGAAATTATATTCTTGTCATAGTTTAATTTACTTGATGCTGACACGACATTATCATGGATTAGTACTATATGGATCTTTACATGAGATGTTATCCCCCTCAGGTGCATCGAATACATCGTGTCATGTGCTTTTCACGAACATCATGTATTTTGTGGACCCTTATTATTCATGTATACTCATGTGCTCTCATGTACTCTCATAATCTCATGAGCTTCATGTATAAACTATTATGTACAATAACATAACCTGTCTAGATCCTTGTGTATTGATTGGGGCATGAAGGAGTAGAAATAGTCATGTGAACAATTACAAAGTAGTGTAATCATGTACAAACTCTTTAGTGTAATTATGTGCAAATCAAGCCGTTCACATGTCTATCTTGTACTCTAAATCACATAGTCACTTACAGTTCTCTATTATCATATATAGATAGCTTCATTTATCAGTTTTTCTTTTTCTTTTCATGCTTATTTCTTATAATGTTTCATGTATCTTAACCTATCACATGCTTTATATTTCCTGTTAAGATATGAACTGCGTGAGATGTACTGTGCTCGTTCCCGTCCTGATTGGACTGTTGAAAATATTACAGGTGATGAGGAGGAGTTCTGCCCTATATATTATGGCACAAGCTTAGATGACACCGGTGACTTGGACCCTCAGGAGGATCCTACAGTCACTGAGGACTTGCCTATTGTCTAGATTAGATTTCTAGACTAGTTTCCCTTTTAGTTGTCTTATTTCTTGTATTTTCAGTTATTAGATATTTGTGATGTTTGTACATTCAGATATTACTCTCATTGTGACTCTTGTGGAGATTACTCTTTTATTTATCCATCCATTTACTCTCTTTATTCCACCTTAGATGCTGTGATTGAGTTGTACCATTATATTGTACTCCTATGGGAGCATATATCATTGTACAAGTATGGTTATATTGTTAGATGTTGTGACCTAGGACAACGTTCTACCGCCGACACTGCGACGTAGGTTGGACGTACCTACTTCTCGTGCCCTTACACTGGGTACGAGTCGTGACTATACTACCATGAAGATGAGAGGGACTTTGAACAACAAACCAGTTTTGATCTTGGTAGATTCATGTTCAACTCATAATTTTATGTTAGTCCCGGGACTTGATCAAAGATGAAAAACAGATGCAATCGAGATCTGAGATGTCCCACAATAACTTTGCAGTGATCAAACTCAAGATCTACGATGGTACAATAAATCAAAATAGCCAAATTACAATCTGAAGGAGGGAAAAAGAGAAGAGAAGATCTCTCGTTCTTCCTTGCAAACGTGTTGCAATTGGGACAGAACGAGTTACAATAAAACTAGAGAGAGATGAGAAGAACAATGCTGGGGTGTCAAAACACCGTTGCTCAAAGCAAGATTCGCCCCACACGATCTGCTTCCAGGAACCAGCAAGTTTGAAGAACTTGTGGAACGCTCGATGTCACCTCTGTTCTGACTCCTCGGATGGACTTGCAATGGCGGTAGCAGCTCTCTCTCTCATTCTACTTCTCTGACTTGTATTTTTCGTAGTCCCCACAAAGGAGGCCAGAAGAGAGTATATAGAGAGAGAGTGGAAACCCTAGCCGCCTCTTCAGTTATGGTAAGATTGAATCAAATCACAAAAAGATAGCAACGAATTAATTCTAATCCCACAAAGATAGGAACTAAATTAATTCAAATCCCACAAAGATAGGAACGAAATTAATTCAAATCCCACAAAGATAGGATCTGAATTAATTGCATTGATTCATCCTTTCCATAACCGATTTGAAATCTGCACAGTCAGCGTAGCCCTCCATGCGGCAGCAGCAGCAGCCTGGCCGCATGGACCGCTTGGGCCGCATGGACCACATGAGCCGCATGGACCGCATGGACAGCATGAGCCGCATGAGCCGCATGGACCGCATGAGCCGCATGGACCGCATGAGCCGCATGAGGCCGCATATGAGCCGCATGCCGCATAAGACCGCATGGCCGCATATGAGCCGCATGACTGCTGACGTGCTAAGTGCAAAGTGCGCCAACAAAATGCCACATTACGCCTCATGAGCCCATGAGCCCGAGCCCGAGCCCGAGCCCGAGTCCGAGTCCGAGTCCGAGTCGCTAAGCCCCATTGGGGCTTAGCTCCAAGTGGAATAAATCTAAGAGAATGACAAAAGCATTAATGCTTAATCCTTGGAGCCTTATTCTTACCTCCTAGTAAAATCACCCACATGGTTCCCTCCTTAGGGTCACCACCCCATGTGCATCTCTCAACAACACACCCAAGTATATATGTTGAGATAACTCATGGTACATTTTCGATGTGGGACTAAAATTTACAAGGCATGTTGAGAGCAAGCTCTCTTCATGTAAAGAAAGCACCAAAGAAAGCACCAACAATCCCCCACATATCACAACATATATATGTGTCCAGGGTTGAGCGTTCCCCACAGTAACTGTCCATTTTGCATTAGGATAGATGTCGCTGACGACTTGAATCTTCCCGCATGGGTTAAATAACAATGTGATACAAGAATGGACTACGCCTTGAATTCTGCACTACAATTGTAATTCTTCCCACTCACAAAGTGTAGTTACGTGTGCTTCTGGCTGCACATTAAAGGCCCTGTGCCAGCCTGGTTTCAGTGTATAATTTTGGGCGTCTACAAGTTTACCCTCAAGAGACGGCCTGATATCTCTTTCCATACACTATAGGTGAGTTCTTTATTAAAGAGATATGGCATGAAGCCTTGCGCTTCCTTGCGGTGCTACGCCGCTATGACATGGCCTGAAGCCGAGGCATTACCCCTACTTGGGAACCTCATCGTAGTGTCATACTACTGTAGCATGAGGTCACAAGCCTCTTTGTAGTGCCAAACTATCCAGCATGAAGCCTAAGGCTTCCTTGCGGTGTTACGCCGCAACGACATGGCTTACAATGCCGAGGCTTTACCCCTACCTGGGTACCTCATCGTGGTGTCGTGCCACTGTAACATGGGGCCATCCTCCCCTTTGTAGTGCTGTCTACAACTCTTTAATTACGTCATACAGCATTAGGCTACCTGCCTATTTGCGGTGCTACGCCGCTATGACTTGGCTTGCAAAGCCGAGGCATTACCCCTACCTGGGAACCTCATGGTGGAGTCATCCCACTATAGCATGGAGTTTCACTCCTTGTAGTGCTGCTCTACCGTGCTTCCTGTAAAGCACACCAGACATTCACTCTGCCTGAGAACTCATTAAGGCGTTTAAGCCAACCTTCCACAGGATCTGTTTTTCCGCAGAAAAATACATAGTAGACAACAGTGGTTATGGGTCCGTATCCCTTCCGTGTTCCATAGAACAAGTACCCACCGTTACCTGATAGTTTCCCAGTCAGTGATCCTCCTTTGAACCAAAAGTTAGATGCCTAGTAGATTTCTCTTTGAACTAATAGCATAAAACTTTTATGGTAGGATTACAAAGACACACTATCAGAATGCCTTCAAGCCCATTTTACAAGCTGTGTCATCGACCAACTGGCGCTTGAGGCCCTTTGTGAACGGATCTGCCAGGTTCTCCTGACTCCGAACATCAACCACTGCAATTACACCTCTTTTGATAAGATCATGTACTGCCCTGTGCTTCAACCGCACAGTCCTATTCTTCCCGTTGAAGAGGTCATTTGATGCCACCGTCGCAGTCGCCTGGTTGTCACAGTATATCGGTATCGCCGGTATCTGAGCTCCAACCACTGAAAGATCATACATGAGCTCCCGAAGCCATTCTGCTTCATCTGCTGCAGTTTCGAGTGCATAGAATTCAGATTCCATGGAGGAACGAGAGAGTATTGTCTGCTTCTTCGACTTCCACGATATAGCAGCTCCACCCAAGGAAAAAACATATCTACCTGTGGATCTCTCGCTTTCCACTTCTGAACACCAGCTAGCATCACTGAAGCCTTCCACTACTGTCGGTACCCGTTGTAGTGCAGTGCATATGTCTGAGTCTTCTTGAGATATCTTATAACCCGTTTCACAGCTTTCCAGTGCTCAATGCCTGGATTGCTCGTGAAACGACTCAGCATTCCCACGGCGAAAGCTATGTCAGGCCTTGTGGCAGTAGTAGTATACATCAAACTCCCGATTACGCTTGCATACTCCAGCTGCCTGACGCTTTCCCTCGAGTTTGGCTTCAGCTTCTGATCACACCTGTATGGCGTATCGATCCCTGGAAGATCCTTATACCCATATCGTGTGAGCATCTTCTCAATGTAGTGAGATTGTGACAGCGCTACTCCAGTGTCTGTCCGGATGATCTTTATTTCCAAGATGACATCTGCATCCCCCAAGTCCTTCATACTGAACTTGGTTGAGAGGAACTTCTTTGTCTCTGTGACACAGCCTATATCCATACCTAGGATTAGCATGTCGTCCACGTACAGACAAACGATGACTCCTCGTCCATCAGCGAACTTTGTGTAAACACATTTGTCCGTCTCGCTGACTCTGTAGCCGTTTGACCTAATAACTTTGTCAAACTTCTCATGCCACATCTTGGGAGCTTGCTTCAAACCATATAAAGATTTCACCAACTTGCAGACTTTGTCTTCAAGACCTTTGACGACAAATCCATCTGGCTGTTGCATGTAAATCTCTTCGGTCAGCTCCCCATTCAGGAATGCTGTCTTTACATCCATCTGATGTATCACCAACTTATGTATGGCTGCTAGAGCGATTAACATCCTGATGGTGGTCATCCGAGCTACTGGTGCGTACGTGTCAAAGTAGTCTATCCCCTGTTTCTGAGAAAATCCCTTGGCGACCAGCCTGGCCTTGAACTTGTCGATAGTTCCATCTGCCTTCATCTTCTTCTTGAAGATCCATTTACATCCAATAGGCTTTTCTCCTTCAGGTAGATCTACCAACACCCATGTGTTATTGGAGGTGATAGAGTCAAACTCGTCATTCACTGCCTCCTTCCAGAAGATAGCATCTCTGGTCTTCATCGCCTCATCATAGGTAAGCGGATCTGCTTCCACATGATAGGTGACAAAGTCATCTCCGAAATCTTTCGGTCTCCTCGCTCGCTTAGCTGACGGCTCTGCGAGTTCTGGTACAAGAGTTGTTTCATCAACAACAGCTTCTTCTTGGACTACTGGCTCGTATGAGATTTCAGTCTCATTTGTACCTACATCATTTTTCGGAATGTCCGAAAGAACAATGTTTTTGTCTTTTGCAAACTTGTCTTCAAAGTATTCAGCATCGCGAGATTCGATGATATGATTTGATTCAATATCAAGAAATCTTCGAGCATCACTCTTCTCGGCATACCCCAAGAAGATCGCCTTCGTAGTCCTTGTCCCCAGCTTCTGAATCTTCAGATCTGGAAGCTTCACATACGCCAGACACCCCCACACTCGAATGACATTCAAGTTTGGTCTGACTTTGAACCAGAGTTCATGAGGAGTTACGTCCGAAGTTGCATATGGCACTCTATTCAGAATGAAAGTGGCCGTTAATGCAGCTTCTCCCCAGTAGCATTTTGGAAGACCTGCAGTGAGCAGCATAGAATTCATCATTTCTGTTAATGTTCGGTTCTTTCTCTCTGCTACTCTGTTGGATTGAGGAGAATATGGAGCAGTAGTCTCGCATATGATTCCATGTTCTTTACAGAACGATGCGAATTCATGAGATCTGTACTCCCCACCTCGATCACTTCTCAACCTCTTGAGTTGTTGTCCAGTCTGCCGTTCAGCTTCGGTCCTGAACTCTCTGAACTTCTCGAAAGCTTCGTCTTTGGACTTGAGCAAGTAGACGAACGCGTATTTTGAGAAGTCGTCGATGAAGGTTATGAAATACTTCATCCCGGCCTTCGTGGAGAAATGTTTGAAGTCACAGATATCGGAGTGCACCAACTCCAGAAGATCTGTGCTTCGATTGACCCGATGAAAGGGTTTCCTTGTGATCTTCGTCTGAGCACACACTTCACACTTCTCCACCTTACCCCCACATTTGGAGATAAGTTCTAGACTAGACATTTTGTTGATTCTTTTACAATGAACATATCCTAGTCTATTATGCCACAACTCAAGAGAATAATCAGAAAATGCAACTGCATTAATGTCATCAAACTGGTTGACAAGTTGAATTTTAAACATTCCTTCGGTTTGATAAGCCTTCCCGAAGTATGTTCCCTTCTTGGACATAACCATCTGACCAGCGTTGATGTCCATCCTCAAGCCTGCGTTGCAGAGCAGGCTCCCAGAGATCAGGTTCTTGGCAATCGCAGGAACATGCTTCACACCTTGAAGCGTCAGAGTGTTCCCAGAAGTGAGTTTCAGCTCCACAGTCCCAATCCCCAGAACTTCAGCTTAGGCCTGGTTCGCCATGACAACCTTCTCAGATATCGGCTGGTACGTGACGAACCATTCCTTGTCAGAACAGACATGGCAAGTCGCACCAGTGTCTATCCACCAGTCAGAGTCAACCCCCACAGTTGTGACCTGTCCGATCATAGCAACAATGTTAGAAACCAATGAAACCTTATTAGGCTCACCTTTCTCTGATTGTTTAGGCTTAGATCTGCATTCACTCTTGTAGTGGCCTTTCTTGCCACAATTGTAATAAGTCACGTGGGACTTAGTCTTCTGTTGCTTGAATGAAGGACCCTTCACTTTCATTTTAGTGAAGTCCTTCTTCTTGGGATGAGAAGCCTCCTGCTTCCCCTTGGGATCCCTCGTTTGCACCAGATTGGCTTTAGCCAATTGTTTGGACAGAGTGTCCACCTTCTGTTGAGAACGCATCTCGTCCTCAACATGGATCTCTTGAAGTAGATCTCCCAAGCTAATGTCTAGCTTCTTTCTGTGCATCCTTGCATAGAAGGTACTCCATCCAGCAGGAAGTTTTGAGACGATCCCTCCGACGACAAACTTGTCGGGAAGGGGCATCTCTTCGTCTTCCAGTTTCTGACGCAGCTTCAGAAATTCTTTCACCTGTGGTAACATGGACTTTTCGTCCTCAAAGAGCAATTTGTGATATTTTTCAACCACAAACATTTTGCTCCTGTTCTTGTCTTCTTCATACAGATTTTCCACAGACTCCCATATGTCTCTGGCAAGTTCCTTCTTAGAATAGGATTCTGCCAGGGAATCCTCCATAGCATTCAGGATGAGAAGCCTGCAGATGCTATTTTCCCTTCTCCACTTGGCCTGGAGTTTGGTAGCCGCGTTGATGGCGGTAGTAGATCCAGTGTCTGGAACAGAGGGTTCTTCCTCCAACAGAACATGATCAACGTCTTTTAGTTGAAGAGTTAGGTACACCTTTCTCTTCCAGACTTGATAGTGCTCTCCATCGAACTTTTCCAACTTGCAGAAGTCCGATTGGAGGAGCGAAGCATTAATGTTTTCCATCTATACGGATCTTGCTTTGAGATTGTTAGTCCCGGGGCTTGATCAAAGATGAAAAACAGATGCAATCGAGATCTGAGATGTCCCACAATAACTTTGCAGTGATCAAACTCAAGATCTACGATGGTACAATAAATCAAAATAGCCAAATTATAATCTGAAGGAGGGAAAAAAGAGAAGAGAAGATCTCTCGTTCTTCCTTGCAAATGTGTTGCAATTGGGACAGAACGAGTTACAATAAAACTAGAGAGAGATGAGAAGAAGAACAATGCTGGGGTGTCAAAACACCATTGCTCAAAGCAAGATTCGCCCCACACGATCTGCTTCCAGGAACCAGCAAGTTTGAAGAACTTGTGGAACGCTCGATGTCACCTCTGTTCTGACTCCTCGGATGGACTTGCTATGGCGGTAGCAGCTCTCTCTCTCTTTCTACTTCTCTGACTTGTATTTTTCGTAGTCCCCACAAAGGAGGCCAGAAGAGAGTATATATAGAGAGAGAGTGGAAACCCTAGCCGCCTCTTCAGTTATGGTAAGATTGAATCAAATCACAAAAAAATAGCAACGAATTAATTCTAATCCCACAAAGATAGGAACTAAATTAATTCAAATCCCACAAAGATAGGAACGAAATTAATTCAAATCCCACAAAGATAGGATCTGAATTAATTGCATTGATTCATCCTTTCCATAACCGATTTGAAATCTGCACAGTCAGCGTAGCCCTCCATGCGGCAGCAGCAGCAGCCTGACCGCATGGACCGCTTGGGCCGCATGGACCACATGAGCCGCATGGACCGCATGAGCCGCATGAGGCCGCATATGAGCCGCATGCCGCATAAGACCGCATGGCCGCATATGAGCCGCATGACTGCTGAGATAGGAACGAAATTAATTCAAATCTCACAAAGATAGGATCTGAATTAATTGCATTGATTCATCCTTTCCATAACCGATTTGAAATCTGCACAGTCAGCGTAGCCCTCCATGCGGCGGCAGCAGCAGCCTGGCCGCATGGACCGCATGGACCGCTTGGGCCGCACAGCGTAGCCCTCCATGCGGCAGCAGCAGCAGCAGCAGCCTGACCGCATGGACCGCTTGGGCCGCATGGGCCGCATGACTGCTGACGTGCTAAGTGCGCCAACAAAACGCCTCATGAGCCCATGAGCCCGAGCCCGAGTCCGAGTCGCTAAGCCCCGTTGGGGCTTAGCTCCAAGTGGAATAAATCCAAGAGAATGACAAAAGCATTAATGCTTAATCCTTGGAGCCTTATTCTTACCTCCTAGTAAAATCACCCACATGGTTCCCTCCTTAGGGTCACCACCCCATGTGCATCTCTCAACAACACACCCAAGTATATATGTTGAGATAACTCATGGTGCATTTCCGATGTGGGACTAAAATTTATAAGGCATGTTGAGAGCAAGCTCTCTTCATGTAAAGAAAGCACCAAAGAAAGCACCAGCATTTTATAGACATCAAATTCAGCTCTAGAATTGGTTTACCTATCCATGACAAAGAGAGCTTTGAGGTGATAGTGGCTAATAGTGAGAAATTGGAAAGTCACGGACTAAGCAAAGGAGTGGTTATTGATTGCCACGGGAGAAAATAACTACTAACTTGATGCACCTGCATATTACTGGATGTCAAATTGTTTTGAGGGCATGTTGGTTGAGTACGCTTGGAGATATAGTATGGAATTTCCAAGAATTAACCATGAAATACAAAACCGGGGGGGGGGGGGGGGGGGGGGGTTCGGTCACTTATCAGTTCAAAGAAACCACAGATATATCTCATCCAGTTATGTGCACTCCATGAGTCTAATGAAGTAGTAGGAGATATACCTACTGAAGTTCAACAACTGTTAGATAAATATGAATATCTCTTTGAAGAACCAATATGTTTACCTCCTCAAAGAAGTTATTGTAAACCCCCTAAAAATTTACCTTGATTTAAATTTTTTTATTTTTTTATTATGCTATTTATTTTATATTTTTATTCTATACGTCGAGTGCGAATATGTATATGCGGAGTATATATTTCGTATAAAGATTTAATTATAGATTTTTATTATATAGAAGATAGTATAGTTTTCGAAAATTTATTTGCTTAAAATTCTAAAGCATGTAGCGTCGAGATTTGCCAAACGTTATTTATTTAATTTAAAAAGGCTGGTTATTTTATTGTACAAGTAGTAATTTAGAAAAACTATGTTATGTGAATATTCTATTTGCAAGTGAGTCACATGAAATTTAAATCATGTCTACGTTGATTTCGAAAACTATTTGCAACTGTTTAATTTATTATAAATGTATTTCAAATATTTAAAAATTTATTATGATTTTCGAAATTCTTTATTATCAATATTTTAAGATTTCGAAAAAGATATTTTAAAATGTTGTTTGATTTAATATTTAATTAATTGTGGAGATTGAAATTTGAAGGATATTTTTATTGAATTTACTTAAATAAGTTTGATTAAAGATGTGATATATCTTTTAATTTGGATTGGATTAAAATTGGATTTTGATTTGACTTAATTGGTTGTAAATAATTTAAATTAAATGCTGAAATATTCTAAGGGAGATTTAAAATTTTCCTAATCTATATCAATTTAGGAGTCTACCTCCTATATAAGGAGAGGTTCCTTTGCTCTTTTCCATGAAATCCACAAACCCATAATTTCATCCAAAGCGTCGTGAGTCGTATCTGTGTCGTATTTTCCTTCCATTATTTTCTAATACAGTTACATTATCATCCGCATGTCTGACATGCCAGACACATATCCAAATCCCTAAATTGCTTCCCTATCGTGTCCAACAACCCACGACCAACCCCGACTTCTTTGCCCTCTTCTCTGCACTTCTTCCGGCCAATCAGCAGCCACCTCACCTCTCCGTCCCGACTCTCTGAGCCACCAGCATGTCTTCTTAACCACCACTACTTCTTCCCTACTCCGGCCACAGTCCCTGTCACTGTAACCAGAGTCCGCTACCACCGTCTCTAGCCGTCTCCAAACCACAACAGTACCACTGTCACGTCCAGAAATAATACCACCACAAAACACATACCCATCGGACCTCCACCTCCGCCTTTGCCACCACCAGGCCGATTGCTACCGTCCCCATCACAACCTTACCACCACCACCAAAAATCGGCCACCCCTACCGGAAACCCCCAAAACTACCACAAACACAAAATACACACACACAACTCCCCTCCCCCGATCCCTTTCGTTTTCGGCGACCCCCTTTCGCCGTCAATACTGTAACCACCATGGCGACAGCACACCACACAGGAATATATATATATATATATATATATATATATATATATATATATATATATATATATATCATCGCCACTGCCACATACCTCCACTGCGTGCCGCGCCCCGCGATCGCCAGATCCGGAAGCGCCGTACCGCCCGCACGAGCACCCCGGCAAACCACCGTGGCGTTTGCGCCTCCTCCGCAAGCACCGCTATGTGACCTAGCCCTACTCCGTCGGCCAAACCCATGCCCTCCCTTCCGTAGCGCTTCCTCCGCCGCGTCTGGCCTCGCCACCCGGAGCAGCAACCGCCAGGCGAACCGACTTTTTCCCCGCTCCAGACCTCTCTCTCTCTCTCTCTCCGCCTCCCTCTTTCCAGTTTTCCCCGACTTTATCACTCTCCCGATCCTCACCTCTCCCCCTCTCTAAACTTTTCTTTCTTTCCCCGAACGAGGAACACATCATTTTTATGTGTTTTGTTTGGTTATGAGTTTGCTACCTTTAATTATTATTATAATATTATTTCTACTTGCTGTTATTGGAGAAACAAATGAACTGATGTTTTTTTTTATATTAATAAATAATTAATAGTAGTATTTTTAGGTATTTTCTATGGGTACTACCAAAATTGCTAGGAGCTAGTCCAAAATTTTTCAAGTTTATTACAAGTTTGCCATCCAAAAATTTTGCTAGGGGCTAGCCCAAGCACAACTATAAATACCAATTTTCATTTTCTCTCTCCTTCTTCTCTTTTCTTTTCTCCCCCAACTATTTTCTTCCCTCCTTCTCTTCTCTTAGGTCAAAGAATTAAAACCCTAATTTTTTTTCTTTTCTCCCTACATTTTTGGCAAATTGTTCTCTCCCTCAACTCTAGGTCATTGACTTCTCCAAATTTTTGGTAAGTCATCGAACTATAATATGTTTCATGTTTTAAACAAGAATTTCACATATTAAAGTTGAATTATGTGTTAAATATAGAAAAATATTGAACATGGATCAACTGGGATCATCAAACGTTCCCGCCACGTCCGAAGAACACGTTTCCGCCACGTCCGAAGACAACTTTGATGCATCGGAAGCTCTATTGGTAACTACATTTGAACTTGAGCTCGGACCTAAACTCGTGCTGTGACACAGAGGACTGCCAACACTCAGGCAGTCCCGATCATAGACTATGACTGCCAGAGTGGTGGCAGTCCTTCACAGAAGGACTGCCAGGACCCTGGCAGTCCTACAAATAGGTAGGACTGTCAGGGTCCTGGCAGTCCTTCTGTGAAGGACTGCCACCACTCTGGCAGTCCTAGTCTATAATACTAGAATGCAGAGTTTTATTGCAATCCTTCACAGAAGACGGTCTTGCTATTAACACAATTTGCTATTTATGGATATCAATCTTATGCATGGGCCTAATCTATGAAACCTATTTACTTTAGGATTTTGTCTAATTGTACTAACCGAAGAACATTTATTGTAGGACTTGAGATCTTCCAATTTTGCGGTACCGGCTCCAATTGCAGTCAATGTAGCCCATTTATTTTGGACCAATCTATGTTTTGAATCAAGCGAGGGTGCGGTACATTGGTGTCGAGAAGTCGGACGGGAAAACAACATTGTTCTAGTGATATCCAGATCGGCCCGAAATCGACCGGGACGACAAACTGTGGTGGTGGGCTGTGAAAGAGGTGGTGTGTTCAGGACGCACAAGAAAAACACAGTAGAAGTTATCCAAAGTAAAGTTCCAAGAAGAAATGTTGGAACGAGGAAATGTGGTTGTCCATTCACGATACATATCAGAAACGAAGAAGAGGGGAAATGGACAGTAGAAGTGAAGAATGGAACCCACAACCATGAGTTTGTCGAGACACTATTGGGTCATCCGTATGTCGGACGGTTGAACAATACGGAGAAGAAGATAGTCGAAGACTTGACCACCTCCGGAGTTGCACCGAGACAAATATATTCCGTCATACGACATGAAGATGAGAAGAACATGTCTACAATGAAGACAATATACAACGCCCTAGCTTCTTCAAACGTTGTCCGGACGAAATCAAGAATGGCGATGCAAGAAGTGCTCAAGTTGCTTGCCGATAATCATTATGTTGAGTTCCATAGAAGACATCCCCAGAGTAATGAAGTATTATCACTCTTTTGGGCTCATCCTGATTGCACAAATTTGGCCAGGTCCTTTGCCGACGTGTTAGTCCTTGATTGCACGTACAAGACAAATAAGTTCAAGATGTCCCCCTTTCATGTTGTCGGGTTCACCTCTACTTGGAAAACATTTCCAGTGGCATTTTGCTTCATGAAGAGTGAGAAGCTTGAAGACTACACATGGGCGTTGGAGAAACTGAAAACACTTTACAGTGGTCATACAGAGCCGTCAGTATTTGTTACCGACAGAGAGTACGCCCTCATTAATGCTATTCGTATTATTTTTCTCAAGCGGATACATTGCTATTCACTTAGCATGTCAATCGTAATATTCAAGCCCAATGTAAGTTGAAGTTTTGGAAAGAGGATGGTAAAATCGACATGCAGATTTTTGACGAATTCTACAATGATTGGAATTGTGTGTGGCGAGCATCTACGATTGCCAGTTACGATGCCGCATGGTACTTGTTCAAGCAAAAGTGGGAGGCAAGGGAGCCGACATGCATTTCTTACATCAAAGTTACATGGCTTGAACCGCACAAAGAATAATTCGTCTTAGCATGGTCGAATGTGGTGAAGCATTACGGTACGACAACTACCAACCGTGTCGAAGGAGCACACTCTTTATTGAAGAGGCACCTAAAATCATCTCTCGGCAACTTCGTCTCCGTTTGGCAAGCTATACATTTATCAGTAGACCGGACGGTGAATGAAATTAAGGCATCATTTGAGATGAGTTTGAATATAGTCAAGCATGAGCATAGAAAGGAAGTACTCTTAGATGCTTTAATGCGCGTGGTATCTCACAAGGCGTTGGCCTTAATAGCTGATGAGATTGAAAGATCAAAGTTTGTCGGACTTGATCCCAAGGTTTGCGGGTGTGTACATCGACATATACTGGGCCTCCCTTGTGCACATCAGATTAATGACTATCGCCGTGAATCCATTCCTATTCCAGTTGAAGCAGTCGATCAACGTTGGAGACAGTTGTCTATGATGCCTGTGGTGAAGACGGACGATAATTTCTTCTCTTTGCCACAACTAAAACTTCTCCACGCAAGGTGGTTAGCCTCAGTAGCAGCGGAGCGGCAGTCCATTGAGCTTAAAATGCAAGAAATTGCATATCCGGTCACTACTACAATGCATGAGCCGACCGTTGTTTCCAATCCTAAAGGCAGGCCTCACACAAGATTGACTAGTTCACAGAAGAGAAGGCTGGAGTCAACTAGGAGAGATCCATCACACTTTGAGCATGTTGAACGAAGCTTACAACAACCTTCGCCTGCACGGAAGGGCAAGCTTGTCTTTCGTCGAAAAATGGAGAAAATGGATCTCCCAAGAAAAGATACAATTGCAAGCCAAACAACGAGTTTGTATATTGACAAATTTCAACCTGCGCTTCGAAGTTACATTTGTTCTATTGTCGATATCCCCGGTGATGGCCATTGCGGATTTCATGCCCTTGCAATACATCTTGGTTGTGATGACAAATACGGATGAAGACGGGTGAGGCAGGAGATGTACGAGGAGTTAGAGACTCGTCTTCCATTCTACTCCCGCATCCTAAGCGAAGAAACGGTTGCAAGTTTGTTGTTAAGTATCCCTTGCACCGACAGTGTTATTGGGACAGACCACTACATGTCAGTCCCATCTGTCGACTATTTATTTGCTAATAGGTACATGATACCTGTTGTAATTATCTCACCGGATATTAACAATACATTCTTTCCGATGTGCGCTCCTTCGACGGACCACGGAGTGTCTAACCTATGTACTATAGGTCTGATCGGGGATCACTTCGTTGTACTAAAGATGATTGCTCATTCTCCGATTCCTCCACCTTCAACAGTTTGGTACAAAAGAGCACCGGTCGAAGCCATCGCTTGGACCACACCTTTCGTTGAGCAGATCAACCATTGTAAGAGATTGTTGAAGATTGAGGAGCCAAGAGACTTACCTGCTGACCACTACGACGTCGAAATCGACTAAGTATAGATATATTTATAGTCTAACATTTTGTATATGGAGGACCACTTTTGTATACAGTGAAATATGAAGTCCAGTAATATATATAGAGTAAATTTTGAGTTATATGTGTTTGATTTTGCCTACCTGTGTTATATGTGTCTGCCTGTGTTATATGTGTTTACCTGTGTTATATGTACCTACCTGTGTCTTATATGTGTAATTTATGTGTTACAGTCATATCTATGAATCTCTGTGTGTAATTTATGTGTGAACCAAATTCACACAGAGTTTCAGTATCAGGACTGCCACACCCTTGGCAGTCCTACACTGAAGTAGGACTGCCAGGGTGCTGGCAGTCCTACTCAAAACTTGCTGTTACAGCAAGTTTTGGATAGGACTGCCAGCACCCTGGCAGTCCTACTTCAGTGTAGGACTGCCAAGGGTGTGGCAGTCCTATCTAAAAATCTCTGTGATGAATTTATGTGTGAATCAAATTCACACAGAGATTCATAGATAGGACTGCCACACCCTTGGCAGTACTACACTGAAGTAGGACTGCCAGGATGCTGGCAGTCCTACTCAAAACTTGCTGACAGCAAGTTTTGAGTAGGACTGCCAGCATCCTGGCAGTCCTACTTCAGTGTAGGACTGCCAAGGGTGTGGCAGTCCTATCTATGAATCTCTGTATGAAATTTATGTGTGAATCAAATTCACGCAGAGTTTCAATATCAGGACTGTCACACCCATGGCAGTCCTACATTGAAGTAGGACTGCCAGGATGCTGGCAGTCCTACTCAAAACTTGCTGTAACAGCAAGTTTTGAGTAGGACTGCCAGCACCCTGGCAGTCCTACTTCAGTGTAGGACTGCCAAGGGTGTGGCAGTCCTGATACTGAAAGTCTGTGTGATGATTTCTTTGTGGGACTCAACACACAGAGTTATAATTTTTCACAAATTGCCACAGAGTTAAGATTCATCACAAATTGCCACAGTTAAAATTCATCACAAATTGCCACAGAGTCAAATTGCCATAGAGTTCAAATTGCCACACAGAGTTAAAATCACGTAAATACAGAGTCAAATTGCCACAGATTTCAAATTGTCACACAGAGTTGAAATCATCACAACTACAATAATTCATCACAACTACTTAGTCCCAAACATTCCACATCCAAATTAAGTTTCAAACAAGCAAAATATCCACAATAATTCATCAAATGTACGTTACTAATCCACAGCCAACTAAAGTTTGAATCATGAAAAATATCGAAATCCATCTACATATCATGTCGGGCCTTGGAACGAGACTCCCTATTGTTCATGAAGGGGAAGTCGACCACATTGTCGATACGCTCAAGCTCGTTGGCGACGGCGACACACTCATCACTTTGGCAACCTCTCCGGAGTGTCTGTGCCAACTCCTTCACCCTTTGAGACTAAAAATGAAAGTATAAATGAATTAAGTCTACAAACATGAAATTCTCAGTCTTATTACAAATACGGAACTCACCATTCTCACCAATCCAGCATACAAGACATTCTTGGAAGGAAGAGCTCCAACTGCTCCGACGGCCACGAGACCCGGGTTGGTAGGGTTCGACAACTTAGGATGTCCGACCCCCAGGAAGTACTGCATGTAGTCCTCGCTGCAGTCGGCCATCTCGGTGATCGGTCGTCTCTCAGATTCCCCAAGTACATGTCGTTGCCACTCCGAGTAAAAGTCGATCACCCAGTCGAATTCTGCCGGTTTGTAACTTAAAGGTTGGGTTCCGCGCGGAGGCTCCAACAGCCGTAATGTGCGCTTCGGCACAGTTTGCACGAAGTCGAACTGATGAAGTACTCTGTCGGGCATGTACGGCTCCGTGATTTCATAGCATGTGATCATGGCATGAAACAAAGAAACCGGTTGGACCTCACGATTTAACTCACATAAATCCCGGTATGGCTTCCAAAAAATCTGTTGGAATAAAGTTAACAACAATACAAAATTAACTTGAAAAAGTTAGTCAAATAATAGTACCTCTTCTGGCACCAAACTGTCTAATACTTCACGAATGGAAGCCAGTGTTTGCCAATTTTTTGTTTCCAGCTGGGATGGCCTCCATCGACACACTCGGGGAAGGTGTTCAAGATACGCTGGGTTTTCGTCAGCCCGTCCAAGCATCGGAAAGTGCTCGTATATCCATGCCTATTCAAACAACAAATAGTAAAAATTAAAACAACAAATTTAAGTATACAAGATTAAATTGTTAGAAGTTTTCTTACATGTAGCAGAGTCTGACAGCCGGCCATAGTCTTAGTCCCGACACGGGATGCGATGCCGAGCTCACGGTAAAGGTTAGCCAGGATATCGCTTCCCCAGGATATCTCCATGAAGTCATCCACTTTAGATAAGTTTAGCATGTACCGAGCATATATCGACGTACCGGACTTGTCCGGAATGCCGACCGTTCCCAGGACGAACAACATATACGCACGAGCCACCGCGTCGACCGTCTCTTCGTCATCGTCATCCACCTCCATATTCATGAACTGGTCCACCAGAAATGATAGAGGAATTCCGTACGACTTCTTGAAGCCTGGTAGAGTTGTAAGACTTGTAGCCGTAACTCCAAGGTGATCTGAGACGAACTTGACGATCTTCTCGTACCATTTCACGGATTTCTCATTCGTGTAATGTTCTTTGGTCATTACACGCCCGGTCACTGGCAGCTCCAATATCTGGTAGACGTCGTCGAGTGTAATGGTCATCTCCCCTGCTGGGAGATGAAATGTGTTCGTCTTCAGGTGCCATCTCTCCATGAAGGCGGATATTAGGGCACTATCCATTGTTCGGTAGGCGTTTTGCACCAAATTGTGCAAGCCGCTCGGTATGATTTTGCTCCGGACGGCCTCGGATAAGCTTGTAAACTGCCAGGACACGTTTTTCTTCCCGTGACTCACAGCCCTAAGGATACGATATGTCCTCTGTATACAATAAAACACATATCAATTATGAAATACATATTTGAAAAGTATACTACCGTTTACAAACGTCATGTACATACCGGGTTCTTCCATATTTCGTACGCAATGTGGTTCTCAAAAGAAACCAACATTGAGCAACCGGGCGGACGGACAGGCGGCTCAGAAGGACCGGCCTCCTCAGAAGGACCGACCTCCTCAGAAGGATCGACCTCCTCAAATGGCGCAGAACCCTCTTGACGTGATAGGAGTTAGGCAATTGGCAGGTCGTCGTCGTCGGAAGGAGGCGTAGGAGTAGGAGCTCGTTGCTTCGACCGAGCTTGACGTGCCGGTGGCGATGTCCGAGACCGAGCTTCGGGCGCCGGTTCGGTAATTGTTATCGGACGCTCGCGAGGACGCTCGACACGTTCCTTCCGCTTTGACGCGGTGGGCCGTATTCTTTTGTTCGGTGGACTGCATGACAACATACACTTATTAAGTAATAGAAACAACATGCACTTATCCAACTCCTATGTCATAACAAGTAGGACTGCCAGGAATGTGGCAGTCCTAATGAAAATTAGGACTGCCATATTCCTGGCAGTCCTCTTTCAGAATAGGACTGCCAGGACTGTGGCAGTCCTAATTTTCCTTAGGACTGCCACATTCCTGGCAGTCCTACTGTCGTGAACCCGAACTCCAATAACGAAATCCTATTTTGTCGTGTTCTAGGGTTAGGGTTTCAACATAAATTTCGGGTTTCATATGTTCAAAAATAAGGAAAGAGAACGTGCAAGAGATTATAAACCTATTTTACAAAAACTTTTTCAAGAATTAGACCAATTCTAGGGTTTCGAATATAATGTAAAATAATTTCGAAGAAATTAGGGAAGAACGTACCTGGATTCCGGTTGCTTTGACTTGCGTGTCATCTCTTCGAGAATCTTCGTGGAGGGATTGAGAATGGAGTGATGGAGAAGAAGAAATTAGGGTTTAGGAGATGGAGAGGGAGAGGGAGAGAGCCTTCTTTCTTTTTTTCTTGAGGAGAGAGAGTCAATAATGAAAATTAAATGAAATTTTTGGGTTTGGGGGGGTTGGGCTGCCCCTAGCAATTTTTGGGTGCCCCCTAGCAATTTCTCCACATTCATGGGCTGCCCCCTAGCAATTGATGCCCCTAGCAATTTTGGTAGTGCCCATAGAAATTACCTATTTTTAAGCTAGTAAGCTTTAGCAAAATTATTATTTATTCTTATTATATACATAGTAATTACTTCTTAGAATTTTTTTACAAATATATATTACTGGGCTAGGGACTCTCATTATTTTAGAAACCTTAACTAATATTATAGTATTTTTATCTATTTACATCATAGTTTTGCCCTAAAAAATAAAATAATAATAATAATAATAATAATAATAAGAATAATAATAATAATAATAATAATAATAATAATAATAATAATAATAATAATAATGATGATGATGAAAGATTTTCTGGTATGCTTTATTTTATACAAGTAGTTTGCAATTTATAAAAAAAAAGATTTTTCAATATTTTCAAATAATTACCTAAATGTAGTTCTACCTACATAATCCCATTTTGACAAAATTATGGTATCTAGCCTAAAACGATTTTTAATGTTTTACTAAGTATTGGTCTAAGAACCTATTTTTGACTAATAAGGTTAGTTTTTCCGTATTATAATATTTTCTAAATTAAGTATATGTATCTATCTCCACAAATTCTTCTCGATTATCACCATTGATTCTGCCTGATCGTGAGTTTCTAGTTCTTGTGAAATTCAGACCCTTGCACATCGATCTCAGCTATTGGACAAAGCAAGGCTTGTCAGATCATCGCACCACACCAGGCGCCATATCAGGCAAGATACCTTGCCATATTTACTACTTATATTTAGTCTGTATTTTCTTTAGTTATTGTATATCACTGTTTATTTATTTCCAGTTCTTCTAGCTGTACCATTATTACAGTTTATGATTTACTATCTGCCCAGTGATATTAGCTTTGCTTTATCTATTATCTTTTGATTACATATGAACCTAGAGTTAAGGGACTACCATCTGTAGTGTATTGCATAAACCTTGACACAGTTGTACCGCGAGGTATGTGTGAGATGAGTAGCATATAGAGGTACTTGCGTGTTGACTGATCAACCGTGCACATGCGTGTAACGCCCCAGTCCCAAAATACTTGGGACTAAGTACATGGACATGCCAGTTACATACATACGAAGTATACTCCAATATACGAAAACTTCGTATGTATACATAAGCTGTAAAATGAAGTAAACCAAGACAAATAAATCTCATCCACCAAATAAGAGAATAATAATATAATTCAACTCTGAAATTTGTCCTTTATACATGTAGTTGGGCAGAGACAAATCTACTACCAACCATTTAAATGAGAAGGATAATACACGGGAGAAAATGTGAAGGAAAGGTAGCAAGTTGACCCAAGGGCAATCCTCTACGAAGGAATGGAGAAGATCACGGCCTTGGCTAGAACAACTGCAAATATCACAGAAGCAGACACACCTGGAGAGATCACCAAGTCCTCAGAGGGACGTAACAAGATACATGAAGAACATGCCACATAACTGAATATATATAATATGTCAAATCACAAGTGAAGTAAAATAGTTCCAATTGTAGCAAGGCCTAATATCTCATCACCGAAACAGTGGACTACCCCTACAACCAAACGAGGACAAGGGGTAGCACACTATTCTGCGATGTGACATTGTCCCATGCTACTAATGGAACGGGGGTGACATGACATTGACGAGGGTTACCTAACCAATCTAATGTGTTTATACAGTTAAGAACAAACCTTCTGTCGCATGAGCCTGGGCTGTAAATATGATCTTGTATAGTCCCCACTTGGGCACCAGTGACGAAGCGCATAACGTTCAAAAATGTCAGTGGCCAACCTGAGGGGGTAAGCATACCCGTATCTCCAGCGGAGCTTTCGGGTTACGAGGTAATGTGTAATAGAAGCCCATACAATAAGGAAATGTTCTTTCCACCCGATGCACCTATCTAAGTCGCATCCGCGATCATGTACCTCTACTAACTGCTAAGTCTCCTAACATGCCTCTATTAGCAGTTAGACCAAACGCATGCGCACGGGTGATCAGCCAACACGCAAGTAGCTCTATAAGCTACTTATCTCACACATACCTCGTGGTGCAACTGTGTCAAGGTTTATGCAATATACTATAGATGGTAGTCCCTTAACTCTTGGTTCATATGCAATCAAAAGATAATAGATAAAGCAAAGCTAATATCACTGGACAGATAGTAAATCATAATGGTACAACTAGAAGAACTGGAAATAAATAAACAGTGATATGCAATAACTAAAGAAAATATAGACTAAATATGGCAAGGTATCTTGCCTGAGGTTGTGTGCAAAAGGATGACGTCCAATAGCTTGAACCGTCAGAATAGTGAAGCGATGAAAGCAAATCCTGAATACGTCCTCGGATGCTGAAATAAACACCACAAACTTGTTTAGAATAAAAGATATGTCTAGAAAATGGCTGTTGGACCCGTTTTACGCCAAAATGCGTGCCAAAATCTACGGTCTCTAAAGTCATCAAACTATATGTCTGCTGGTCCGGTTTGAGAAGACAAACCCAACCGTATGTCCAAAGTTGGATTTCGTCGTGCCGTGCATAATTTTGCCCGTTGGAACGGGTCGCGGGTACGCCAAAATAGCGTTCCAGTCGACCTTCTCAAAATCGGACCAAACTTGGCATACAGGACCAGAAAATGTAAAACCCCTAAATTTCTACTATATTTTTATATATAAATTTGGTACTGATTTTTTTTATTTTGTATTGTATGTCGCATAGTTGTATTGTACGTCGCGCATGAAATTTTATTTTTCGTAATTGCTCGACGAGTGCCAATATGTGCGAGCGTACATATTTTTTTGAAAAATATTTTTCTATTTTATAGTTCAAAATAATATATATAATAATTATTCTTGCTATCGTGCCAAAATTTTCTAAGTTATGTTATTTTTAATTATAAAAACCTTTCATATATAACAGTTATTACTAATAAATAATTGTTATAAAAAATATAGCAAACATATATCTCATTTCAATATAATATAGTTAACTTGTTTATTTTGCTTGAAGGTATATAAATTCCGTCGCACTAGTGAATTTTTTTATTTATTTATTTATGCCGATTTCGAAAATAATATATACATAGATATTTTCTGCTAGTCGCATACGAGATACATGAAATTTAATTCATGTATATGTTTGAAAATTTCAAAATTATTTTATTATTTCTCTTAATTATTAAAAAGGTATTTTAAAGATATTTTCTATTAAAATCCAAATATCTATTGCAATTTTTGAAATTATTTAATATTGATTATTTAATTATTTATAAAAGATAATTTGGAAGTTTGTTGATTTAATATTTAATTAGTTATGGTAATTTAAATTAAGATTTAATTATTTAATTTAGCTAAATTTTTTACGTATAAAATCTATTTGGATTTGGATTGAATTTGAATTTAGATTTGATTTTATGGATTTAAATTTAATAATTGAATTATCTAAAAGGGGATTTAAAATCCCCTAGTCATTATCATAATGGGATTCTCACCTCCTATAAAAGGAGAGGTACTTTCCCTCTTTTCTTCCACGAATTCTCCACAACCATCCACAAAATTTTTACCATCCACAAACATGCCGTGCATCGTGTCCGTGTTTCCATATCCATAATCTTATTCCATCTTTTACAAGTACATAAATTTCTCGTGTCAGACATACGCCGACACCATCAAATCCTATACCTAGCTACCAACCGAAACCCCGACGCAAATCCTAAAAGCCTAAGCCGACGGCAACCCAGATCACCGTTACCCCCAACATCGACCTCCCCGAATCACCTTAGCCGAACCCCTGCCCATCCTCCTCCTCCTTGCACGGCCCCGACAACCACCCTTATTGTCCCCAGACAAATACGCCACCACCACCGTCGCCACCGTTAGCAACACCACCATAGACAGCCAGCCACACAACTCCCGACCCACCTTCCTCAACACCACCAATGGCAGCACTGCCACCACGGCAAGCCGTTCGTTCCTGGGTCACCAGCCGACACGGCTCCACCATTGCCAGCCATCACCACCGCTGCGCCCGACGACAGGCCCCGACAGTACCACCAGAACCCCCTGGCCGTCCCCGATACCACCCCACGCCGCCATCATCATCACGCACCATCACCATCACCATCACCTGCCAACATCATGGTCGCCACCACGACTAGCGCACTATTGCCCACCGGAAATCCCCAAAGCCACCACCGCTGCCAATTTGACCACCACCCTCACTCATGAAAGAAAGAAGGAGGGGAAGGCACTAAACTGACCGAGATCTCCCTGACCCAGAACTGGCCGGTGATGACTCCCGCGACGTCGTAGCAAGCCAGAACATCTACTGTGGCCGAGCGTCCATCTCTTGCCGCACCCCCACGTAGGCACCGATCAGACACCTCCGCCGACGTGTCGAGCTAGGGTCGACCCACCGCCCGTTGATCGGACGCTGGACCAAAGCCGTCTCTGGAAAGCCCCTCGTCGCTTGGCCTCGCCACCGCCCGGCGCCGCGGTCGTGCTGAGCCGGCCGCGCGGAACCGTTGGAAACCCTACCGTTCCTTTCCTTCCGAACCCAGCTCCTCCGCGACCACCGTTGCAAGCTCCGTCGCCCCTGCCTCGACCTCCGCCGGCATCCTCTCCAGCCGAGCGCCAGCCTCGACGAGGCCACGGTCGTCTGGCCCGAGCCCTCTCCGGGAACCCCTGAACTCCCACGCCAGTAATCGTCCGCCCGACTCCTCTGACCTTCTCAAACTCCGGCCGCCGGCGTGCCCTAGCCGCCGCGCTCCTCCTCTTCACGCGCGTGCGAGCCGCCCCCACCAACATCTACCATGCCCAGCCTCCGCGGTCCCGAGCGCTCTGCCGTCTCCCTTGGCCACGACCATCAGCGCCGCCGTACCCCCTTCCTCCGACGCCGGCGCAGCCCACGTCGTCGGAACACCCGAATTCCCAGCCCACTCCGATCTCATTTTCTCTCTCTGCTCCTCTCTATTAAGTGTTTTGGTTTTTTTTATATTGTTCTACTGGTGTTTAGAGAAGTGTGAGTGTTTCATTTTTTTTTAATTTTTTTAACTGATATATTTTTATATATTATTAGTATTAGGATTATTAATATTAATATTATTGATTATTATTACTATTTTTGTTTTTGTTATATTATATTATTATTGCTAACATCATACTTATTATTTTTATTATTTCTATTGTTATTATTATTAGTACTGCTTTTATTAGTACCATTATTAAACTGATTGTTGTTGTTACCACATTGTAGTATTTTTATCATGATTATCTTACTATTATTATTATTATCATATTTTTAATGATTAAGATTAATGTTTATTATGAGTTGTTATTATTAATTGGTTTATGTATTTAGGTATAATAAGCTTTTCAAAATTTTCTTGTAAAATATCTATACACAGTTTTATGTCAATATTATAATTGGCTTGGTCTATATTTCAAAATTGGTTTTAAAACCCTAAATAACTTTTCAGATTATTAATATTTATCTAAATTATTTTACTAACAAGGTATAGTTTTCTATGTATAAACTTTTTATGGACAAACTTAAAGTTTAGCCCAAAAACGATTATTGATTCTTCTAAGTATATTTTTTATTTACTAAATATATATATGGTTTCACCTAAAAATCATATTTTTGACAACTTAGAGTTTTAATGGAAAAAATTGAATTTTATTTTCAAGTATATCTTTATTAAAAATATTTTTTCGGTAATAAACTACATTTTCAAGTATTATAAATATTTTCTAAAAATAGTAGAATTTTTGTTACTCTAAAATCCTCTTCGATTATCTTCCTCTTCTGCGATTAGTCCTATTCTCAATCCCTTGCCAATTCTGTACTTACCTTATGTCGAATATAACTAATTTGACCCTTCTGGACCCAATGAAACTGTCCGTGCCACAATCAGAGGTCACCTTGTGTAGTTATTACCCGAAGTCGTAGTTCGTACCATATTGATCATTGCAGCACACCAGGCGTCCTACCAGGCAAGACACCTTGCCATTTGCTGTTTATTTATTTTAGTTCATATTTCATGCATTATTCATTATTTTTTTTATACAAAATAAACTGTAATACATGGCATAACCTGTTAGAACTTACTGTTCAGTTATGTTTCCTGCTATGTATTATTTTTCTTACACATTATACCTAGATTTAAGGGACCACTTTGTGTGTTGCATTCATTGGCCTTGACACGTTGTAACACGAAATTGTGTGTCGCATGTAGAACACGGACATGCGTGATTGGCTGGTCACCGGTGCGTATAAGCCGTACGATAGGAATAACCGCTAATAGAGGTTGCATGCTAGTTTGACTTAGCGGTTATAGAGGTTTTCTGTTGTGGATACAACATAGGGAGGACAATTCCTTAGCGTATGGGCTTCCATGCACTTTTCCTTGTGACCCGGAAGCTTCGTTAGAGATATGGGGTTGATGACCCATGATTACTGACGGCCACTGGCGTTCTGCGGAACGTTATGCTCATATTGATTGGGCCTCTGGTGCCCCAAGGGGGGACCATGCCGATCCCATTTAGCCAGGGCCCATGCGTAGGAAGGATTGTTCTTAACTACATTTCACTTAGACTGGTTAGGCTAGCTTATTTGTTAGGTACGAGTACTTTTAGTTTGGATACTTGTATCTGACCGTGGCTTGGAACAATAACTTGTCTTAAATTAGTTTGCCACATCTTGTCCTTGTTTGGTTGTAGGTGTGGCTTACTGCTTCAATGAGAAGGTATTGAACCTTGTTGGGATTCGGATACCATGTTGGATTCATAGCATGGAAAGATACGTCACCGTGAATTAGTTTACCATCTCTTGTCCTTGTTTGGTTGGGGGGATGGTAAGCTAGTTCAATAGGTGTGTATTGGACCATGTTATAATTCAATTGACTTATTTACTTGAGCAATATTTATTCAGTTTATATGGCATGATATTATGTGTCTTGTTACATCCGTCTAAGGACCTGGTTATCTCGTCAGGTGTGTGCTCTTGTCTTTCGTAGGTGTTCTAGTCGTGGCCATGATCATCTCTATTTCTTCGAAGATGATTGCACTTTGATCGTCTTCGCTTCGCTCGCCAAACTCTTTCTTTTGTTATGTATTTCTTTTCATAGTTGGTAGTGGATTTATCTCCGCCCAACTACATGTACCAAATGACAATTTCATAATTGATTATATGATATCTTTTATTCTTTTATTTTATGGATGAGATTTGTTAGTTGTGGTTTACGACATTTACAGCTTATATATCCATACGAGGGCCATGTACTTCGTATCTATACAGCTGGCATGTCTATGTTTCTAGTCCTACGTATTTTGGGACTGGGATATTACAAAAAAATGATACGGTCCTGTTGGCATAAGTTTCGTTTCTATTAGACCAACGTACACAAAGTAATTGGCTAATTTGCAAAGAGGTCGATACGGTGAATTTCGACGGATATGCATCAAATTCGTTGTGCACACGCAACCAATTTGAATTTCGTCAAAGCCCACACGTCCACGAAGTCAATATGCACCTTTCGATGCTTTCTGTTCGCGACCACGTCGCCTGGTTTGTCGGGGCGCATGCCGTATCAGAGAATTTTTCTAAAATTTTAGTGTTAAAAATAGTTTTTACCAATTTTTGGAAGCGAATAACTTAATGCATGCTGGATGAAAAATGAATCTACAAAAGTGGTTTTCATCTCCTATATATTGTCTTTAACTATTCAAAATTGGTTTTCAAAAATACTTAATGATTGGTTCAGAAAATCCCTTCCAAGTCAGGGGTTTGGGCTGGTGTTAAACCCTGTTTTCGAACAGGTTTTCGACGATCTTAGGATCGATTTTTCTACCGAATCTATCCTGATTCAAATGAATCTATTTGATAGGATATGATGGTGGTTATGTTATCTCTCTACGGGAGTTTACAGATTCAAAAATGATCAAGAATAGACGAAGAAATTTAATCAGAAAACACGTACCTGGTTGTGCTCGAAACAAAGCACTCACAGCTCTTGTCGGGTTTGGGCGACCGATGCTGTCGGTTTTGACATCGTCACGGTGGCCGGACCACCGTTGTGGCGTGCGCACAGGGGAGCGGGGTCGCTGCCATGGTGTAGTGCCCCGCTCCTCGCGGTCCACTATATAATACCTACAGCTTGCTGACTCAGTCTTGAACAGAGTATTTAGGGAAACCTTTGTCAGTATCGATTGATCACGGATGAAATGCAATGAACTTTTCCAATTGATGGATTGTCTTCCATTGAAATGAATCTAGGAGTTTTGTTAGATATTTTCTTTCGCTGCTTGGTTTTGATGAATGCATTTTCGTGTTGGTTTTCGATGATTGGCTTTCATTGTTCATTTTTGTCGCATTTCGCATTCATTTCGAATCTTGAGAGAAAGAGACCGAAGTATGCTAATCAACTGTTGGTGACAATGTAGGACGCGTGAACTATTCATGAACAGCGCGTGAAGTCCCTCCTTCTCTCAACTAAGATTCATCTCGGTGAGTTGCTTTAACCGGGCTTGCACTTATTTGTACGCCCTAAGAAAATGATCTCTAGTCCACTCTTTTGTTGCGTCCCTCTGATCAACGATACCACAATAACAAAAGATAAGAGAAGATAAATGAATGAATCAATGTAATTAGGAACTGTCGCTTGCTTGTTTCAATATGATCTGTATGCTCTTATGAATTGCCTAAAAGAGATAGCTTAGTATGGAAATTACGGCTTGACCGTGCAAGAAGAAGAAGAAATGGAAATGTTTACATGTTGCCTAGACTCATACATAGTAGTATTATTTGATAGCTGTATTAGTATTGGTCTAGACAACTTGTGCATAAGGTGGTAATCTCTCGATCGATTCTGGGGGCACCTGAAATCGATTGGCCTAGGAGAGAACAGGACACCTGGGGCTAGAAGTCCCCGCAGTAAGAGGGGGTGTCAGTCTATTGTTAGTTGGGCTAGAACGTTCCAATTGCTAGTAATGGGAATACCCATGGACCACAATAGCTAGGTTCATGCATATAGACAGAGATTTATTGCAAATCTAACATGCAGGGACGAAAAATGTCACGCCCCAGAACCAGAATACTGAAGAACGGGGACGTGCACAGCCAGCTACGTATAACGGAACGGCAACCATCCCGCTATACGGTCACGGCTGTCTAGCTATGTGAGGGTACGCTACAAACCATCAGTCTCTTAGGGTTAAATCAAGCTATTGTCTCAATCTCAACAAGTAATGATAGTAACAAGATATCAGACCACCAAATATACAATTGTAAGGCGTCCCAAACATTACATATCCAGATGATCATGAAGCTAGTCGTACAAAATGTAAGGACTAGCAAGAGTTAAGTCATACATGATCAACCTCGAGTTGCCAATCATGATTACAGCCCGTAGGCAGACAGAAAGTAAAGTGCATCGAGCTAACAAGTGCTCGTCGGCTAAACGCCTCAAAAGAATATCAGTTAACAATACAGTGGGAGAAACAAAAAGAGAAAACCCACTCGTTGCCCGGGTTCCGTCTAGTGTTCACCATCGGGCTGGGAAGCAGGTAGATCCTTTGCTGCTGCTCCGGTATCTGGCCATACAAAACCAGCTGGGTCAGACCACAGAAAGAGCAAGTTCCACAAAGGAGGCCACGAAATAAGAACAAAAGCCAGCAATCAGCACAATAATATAATTACATAACAAGAGACAGTAATTTAAGAAAAGGCATGATAGTTAGGTATAAAAGACAAATCTTGTACATAATCGGTAAAAGACAGAACATATGGAAGGGCATGACAGAATGATATACGATGAGTTGACCATGGGACTATTCAGATAGCCAGGTTACAACCCGTAAACTAAACAAGGACCGGGGTTGTAACCCTTCGTCTGAACGGAACTTGGTTTCTCCCACCATTTATCGGCAAGATAACATACGCGAATTCAAGACTTGCAATTAAACATGATTAAGGTAAAGCACGAGTAATCATGTCATGTCATGACCTTGCACAGGATCAGGACATGACAAGAGGGACTAGACTCCATCCAATCAATCACGGCCAAACAAGTACTACGGCTTACTACTTTAACTAACTAGGGTTATCACAGACCTGATTACTAACAAGATGCAATGAGAATTCCAAGTCCGGTTACCTGTTTGTTACTACCTGAATGCTCCCAGCAAGAAAAGGAAAAGATAGCATGATATAGCAGACACACTGTAGTAAGATACATGTGTCCTAAGGTACCACGCTCGACGGCGGGCTGGAAGTGCGCTCATCTCGACGGATAGCAACAAATCCCATGTATATATATATAAGGCCGGGACCAAAGGGGCAAGAGGTAACTGGGAAATTCTCCATGAACTAATTGATCAATCTAGTCATTAACCTAGCCAGATTCAGTATGAATCCCTGACCGTGGGAACCAGGGAGTCACGTCCTAGACATGATGCAAGACAATACGAGTGGATTGCACAAGCAAGCAGGAACACCCACGGTGTCAAGACAGGTCAAGCTAAGTTATCAAGTCATGTCAAGTCAGGAGTGCGCCGCCACGGGCCACTATCAAGTTATCAAGATAATTCATGTCAGGGTACTTGTCAGGAGTGCGCCACGACGGGCCACTATCAAGTCAGGTTGGTCATGTCAGGAGTGCACCATTATGGGTCACTGTCATGTTATGCTAGTTCCTTGTCATACCGTGCCATGTACAATAGTCATTCCAACATATTAAGTAAAATCAAGTTCATGACAAAAGGCGTAAGGATATAAAATGGGCGTAAAATATCTAATAAAATATTAATATACAGGGCTATAGAAGAGCCAAGCTCAAAAAATAAACAAATTCATCATAGACAAGTGGGCTGTGCAAGAGGGTCAGGGGTTGGGCTGCGCAGGGTATGCACTGCGCATGGAAGAGTTGCACAAGAGTTGCCTTGCGCAAGGGTTACCTTGCGCAAGGGTAGACTGCGCATGGGGTCAAAGGGCACAGGGTTAAAGGGGCACAGGGGATGTACTGCACAATGGGTCATTGCGCATGGACCAAGGGTACAGGGGCTGCCTTACGCACTGATTGGATTGTGCAAGGGAGGATTGCGCAAGGGTAGACTGCGCAGAGGTAGACTGCGCAGAGTATGGACTGCGCAAGATCAGGTTGCGCAAGAATGGATGGCGCAGGGTCAGATTGTGCATGAGATGGATTGCGCAGAAGTGGACTGCGCAGGAGCAGATTGCGCATGAGCAGACTGCGCATGGGCAGACTGCGCATGGGCAGACTGCGCATGAATCCATGCGCAGTCGGGTTGAGCGCAGTTCGCCAAGGGGCAAGCTGCGCGGTCGGCGCTGCGCTAAAGAGCGCTGGCCGAGGGGGATGCGCAATCCAGCACTGCGCTAAAGAGCGCAGGCTGCAGGCTGCTACTCCAGGCCGAGAAGAACACCAAGAACACCAAAAATTCAAATTTTCATATCTTTGTCAAATCAAAGCCAAATCTAGATTTTCAAGGTTCTAACTTGAGTAAAATTGAATTCTCTTCCATATGGAAGCATCAAAACCCACAAAAATCCAACCAAAATAGATCAAAACTATGTAAATCCGAAAATAGTTAAAACCTAGATCTAGAACAATGGAAACTCCAAATCACAAAATGTCAAGTTCTAATGTTGAACTCCATGGCCTAATCTAGCTAATGGACAAATAAAAAGTAGTTCTCATGTGGTGGCAAGGTGCACTTGCCTAATGGGTTGGAGAGTTGTGTGGAGGAAGAAGAAGAAGAATTAATAGAGGAAAATAATGAGGAGAGAGAGTGTTAGGTGGGGATTTTAATGGGGGAGGATAAGTTGTGTTGAGGGTGGAGGTTAGCTAAGATGGTCCAATGCATAATAAACCAAACCAATCCAATTCCTATCCAAATAAAACCAAGCTCCATTAATCAGAATTAATCCAGGAATGATAAATGACAATTAAACTACAATGCTAAGTATGAAATATACCACAACTTAACTGGTCAAGAAAAATGAAAAATACTGGTCAGAAATACGATCACGTATAAAATACGTATCACGAATTTCGGGGCACTACAGAAAATGAGAATGCTTTATATATATGCAAATTGTGCTAACCTGTTTGTGCAGGGATGACTGTCGGCGATGGGTAAGTTGGTTAAGTAATATTCTTGTCATGTTTCTTATGAATTGTTAAAAAGAACCTAGACAAGTAAAAAGATCACTAGTAAATATGTAGCTTCATATATTAAATTAGTATAGATATTTGTAAGTTTCGACGAAGAGCCGCTCGCCAGTACATGATGTGTGCTGACCCACGTTGTGGGCATCTTTTTCAGAAAGCAAAGGAGTTAGGGGGATTTCAAGTGAGGTGTCACGACCCGCACCCTAGAGTAAGGGCACGAGACGTGGGTACGTCCATCCTACGCCGCAGTGTCGGCGGTAGAACGCTGTCCTAGGTCTCATACATCTAACAGTATAAGGCTAAGCAGTTTATACTCCCCGAATGGGGGTGACATAGCAGAATGTAAACTCAATCACAACTAAGGAAGATGAAGTACGATATGATAGAGAACTCAAAATAAAATACAGATGATCAGAAGAGTCTAAGTGTCTAGGATAACAACTCAGCAAACATCTAGAAGTACAAAGTCTCAACTGCAGAATATGAAAGAATATTTACAATCCAGATCTCAAATGACAGAAATAGTAAAACTTAGACTAGGCAGCCTCAGTCTCTATAGCTAGTGGATCCGGCTGGAAATTCGGATCACAGGTGTCATCTAGAGCTGTCCCATAAAAAGTGTCAATACCAGCCTCATCCTCGTCCTCTGTAAACATATCAACGTTGCCCAATCAGGACGGAGTGAGCACAATACATCTCAACAGATCATAGCAGGTTAGAAAATATAATCATGCAGTAAAGTAAGACACAGGAAACTGAAAGAAAGTACAGAATGTAAACAGAGAGAGAACTGTAATAGAAATATCTACTATAAGTAGAGAACTAACAGTGGCTAGTGAGTCAGAGTACAATATAGACATGTGAATGGCATAGGATGATTCTGATGCTACATTACGGAATGATTCTGATGCTACACTACTAGGATATTATTCACATGTCCACTTCTACTCCCCCGTACCCCCAATCAATACACAAAGATCCAGCCAGATTATGTTATGATTCATGTAACGACCCCCGAAGGGTGGTACATGATAGTCCCATAAATAGGAATTCTTGAAAATGCCCATAAATAGAGGATTCAAGGAAGACTCTGTGATCATAAGAGTACATGTCACAAGTGATTCAATGAACCATGAAGCATAGTGATCCACAATGTAAGTGAAACGCACAGAACATGTAGTATCCGATGCTCCCTGAGGGGATAACATCTCAAGAAAGGATCCATATAGTACTAATCCGTGTGACCAATGTGACAACATCAAGTAAAGTAATTTAAAGCAGGAGAATAATTCTAACAGGATATGAAATGATCAGAGAATGTACTCGCCTGTATCCTAAGTATCTGAAGAATATCTACTGTCCGAGGAGTGGTGTCTGTCTCCTATAGAACAATACAAGCCACTATAAGTCTAAAATGATATATCAGACTGCTACAATGCATCTACATGAAATTTGGGGTCAAACTGGACTAAAGTCAACTCTCGGTCAACTCTAGTCAACTAGACTAGTCAAACTAGGTCAACTCTAGTCTAGTTAGGTCAAACTAAACCATTCCAAGTCTAAACCTAGACTAACAAGTCATTCTAATCAATCTAGGCCTAACCAAGCCTACTAAACCTAAGCACACCAATACAAACAATGTCAAGGTATCACACACAAGTTTTATGTATATATAGACTAATGAAGATAGACAAGGCTATAATATGCCTATCATTCACATCAATATCACAACTTACATATATATATATATATATATATATATATATATATATATATATATATATATATATATATATATATATATATATATATATATGTGTGTGTGTCACATTCACATATATAAAATGCCAAGACATCACTATAGGAAGCTTTATATAGGCACATACTTTTATACATACATATATATATAGAGAGAATGGAAGAGGCAACACAAGTGAGGGTATGTTTTGTGTCTAGTGACAACTAGCTCTTAGTGTCATAGCAATGTGTGTGTATATGTTACATGTGACAGGAATTAGAAGCGTGTTGTGTGTGTGTTTAGATGTCACTAAGGGTGTCACCATTTTTAGATTTGTGTGTGTATGTGAATGTGTAAGGATGAATGTATGTGTCATAGATGTGTAGGTATGTGTGTCTCAGTTTTAGGATCATGTGCAAGGGTGTCAAGTGTTATAGCTAACATGTGTGTGTGTGTAAATTGGTTCTCAGTTTTCAGTGATTGAAAACAGTGTATGGCATTTTCAGGATTTTCAGGTTCATGACAGTTTGGGTATATCAGTGTTCATATTCAAAACTCATTCGAAACTAATCTCTATCCTAATCATAAATCCTATTATACTTTAGCAAAATAGAAAGGTCATATGAATACCATAGTTCATTAAGGTGACAGTTAACAAAACAGTGAACCAATCTCAGGTTCAGTGGGGAAATATGTGTGACAGTGTGTGCTATGAATGTGTGTGTCATGTGTGGATGGAAATGTGAGGGTGTAAACAGGAAATCAGTGTGCCATAGTGTGTGTCAAGTGCACAGGAAATCAGTTATGTGTTTCAGGATTTTGTGTGTGTGTGTGTGCAAATTCAGGATGTGTGTGTACCATCACAGGAAAACAGTGATAGGTTGAGGGGAAAGTTTGTGAATCATTTCAGAATGTGTGTATATGATATCAGTTGTGTGTGACAGGTTAAGGGGATGTGTGAAAAACCTGGAATCAGTGATTGGTTTCATGGACATTGGGTGTGTGAGTTAATTAGGAGATAATCTCAGGTTCAGATTTCTGAAACCTATGACAGGTAAACCCCAACCCAATGCCCTAATCGAAAACCCATAGCATTAACACAATCAAGGTTAACCTATCAATCATTCATCAACTAACAAATATGTAGGTGAACTAATTTATCATTCAACAGCATATAACAAAATAAATTAACCCAAGAAAATCAGTTTTCAGTTTTCGTATCAATGACATAGGGAATTCGAGAATTCGAATTCAATTACCCATCTAATTTACAAATAACAAGTTGGTAATCGTGTGTGAACATTTTATGGTGTTATACAGGTTGTATTGTGTCCACATAAGTCGACACGACGTGTCCAAATGCTGAAAACCAGGTTTCAGAGAAAACAGTGTCAGCAGGCCTCGTGCGTGCGTGTCGAGCCTTCGTGGGCTCGACACAGTGCTCGAGGTGGGTCAAGATCTTGCATATGGGTTCGCCCATAGTAGGGCTTCGTGATGAAGTGTCTGTATCGTGTCCAATCAAGTCGTGTCCAGAGAAAACAACGCGTATCAGACGTGGTTTTCGTGCGTGGCAGTTCAGTGGAAAACCCGTACGGGTGGGATTTCTTCCAAACCCCTCGATGAAATCATCCCAAAATTTGTGTGTGTTGTGTCAGTCATGTGTCCTAGATGTGTCCAAAATTTTGTGTCAAGACGTGCAGTGTCGTGTCCGCTAGGACCCCCGAACAGCAGGGGACAGTGTACGCTGTGTCGTGCACGGGTTTCTGTGTCAAAACCGACACGAATCATATCAAAATTCAACTCAGTCTTCATGAAACCTAAAGTACACATATAGATCTACAATTCCATGCAATTAGTTTTACAAAAATCGAAAATAAAATCCTTAGAGGCATTTAATCAAACACCTACACAACACTTATGACACGTGTCCGATACGGACACCAAACGGACACGAAATCGACCCAAACTTTAGGGACAGCTAGGGGACTCCTAGATCTAGCCCTAAATGCAAAGAAAACAAAATATTAATGCAATTTGTAGAGTTTTACCTATAGGTGCAAAAAGCTTAAAAAAGCTCCAAATGGGGGATTCCTCATTGCTAGCCAAATGCTCCCAAATTGTCCCAAAGCTGGGATTTCTCTCCATGGACATGAAATAGAGCTGGATTAGGAACAAATGCAAAAGACTAGAGTGGAAAAGGAATTAAAATGAAGAAACTAGGGCTTGAGGAAGATTTCTAAACCTCTCCTTCTTCTAAACTTGGAAACTTTCTTAATGAGGCTACAACTAATGGAAGAGGCATTATATAGGGGTGTGATTCCCTATGTTGGCTGACCAAAACTCTAGGGTTAGGGTTTTTTTAGGATTTGATCTAGGGCTATCATTCCTCCTAGTCAAATCAAGGGCCTACAACCTAGGTTTCACACATGACTTAAATGCAACCTAGTTAACTCCAACTAACATGACTAAATCAAAACCAATCAATACTAACCATCACTAACTATGGCTAGCTAAGTCTAGGTATGACTAATCTAGGTTAGGTCTAAACACAATACAAGGCAATCATTCAATGATATTAAAATCACACCATTCTTAATAATATAATAAATTCCAAATAAATATATATCAATTCAAATAAATTCAAAATGACAAGAATACCCTCAAACTAGAAATGATAAATAAATCATCCTAATGACATGGTTAGGCTCTAGGTCAAACTATCTCTAGGGTTACACTAGCAAAACACCAAATCACAAGTCATAATTTTAAATAGTTTTAAAATGATTTAAAATCACCAAAAATCATATTATTATTTAAATACAAATAAATAATAATTATAAATACAATTTTCCAAAAATACCCTCATTTCAGAAACTGGGTGTTACAATCCTACCCCCCTTAGAAAAATTTCGTCCTCGAAATTAAAATGTTCATACTCCTTCTTGGTCAAACCCCCATAATCAAAGTCTCAGAACTTAAACAAATCATACGATTTAAAAAGACGACATACAGGGTCATGGCATACGGTGGTAGTGAAAGTCTCATCTAGGTATACTAGTCATGCTAAACCAAAACAGTTATAGGGTATCAAAACATACAAACAATCAGGGGTGTTAAACTGGAAAAGATACATAAATAACAAATCATCAAAACTGTAAGGCAGTCTACCATCCTATATGAAAACTGGTACTTATCAGAAAATAAATAAAGATAACTACCCATTATCTATAAGGGGTACTATTCAAAGAAAAAAATCACAATCAAAAGTTAAAGAATGAAAGTCAATTGCATTAAAATCCAATCACAATATATATATATATATATATATATATATATATATATATATATATATAGAGAGAGAGAGAGAGAGAGAGAGAGAGAGAGAGAGAGTGTGTGTTAGAGAGGGAAAAGCTAGCATTATGTAAAGGTTATGTGGTTTGTGTATGTATAGGTGTATGTGGACATGTTCATATGGATAGATAGTAGACGTGTGTGTATGTGAAATATACATGAAAGTGTATATGAGGATTTGGGTTTCAAAACAATAGCTATCCAGTTACACTACTCATGGCATATTGGTTAACAACCTACAATGCACAACCTATTTACTCATAGCATGCATGGCTAACCATATATATATATATATATATATATATATATATATATATATATATATATATATATATATATATATATATATATAAAGAGGTAGAGATTTAGTTATGTATCTATATACATTATAACATGTATGCATAAACTCTATATATATCTATATAGATATATGAACATAACATAGAGAAGAAGGGTTAGGTTTACATAGCAGTGTATACTAAGTTAGGGTGTGTGTGTCCTTGTACAGGGTTATAGCTTTAGTATTGAAAGGTTAAACCTAGTTTTAGTTCAGCATTTACATACAAAGTCTGAAATTAAGCTAACATTTAAACCAGTGTAATATTAACATAATGCAGTTTCAGATTTTAGGGGTTTGAAACATCACAACCAACTCAATGCTTCCAACACATCCTAACATGATTGAGATAAAAACCCTAACATACTATCCATACATTTAGCTATACATATAGTTCAATATTATATATTAAATCTGAAATTGAACTAAACATTTGAAATCAATATGAAAATGTTAACATGTATTCAGTTTTAGGATTTTGGAGAAATTCGAACATCAAACCAACCCAATGTTTATCTCAACCTAACATGTAAGAATATGAAACTAACATTATATCCCTACATACAACAATGTATATAGCTCAAAATATTACATTTAAAAAAAATAGCAAATTGAACTAATCATTTAGAATCCAGTATTAAAGGTTAATATGCACACAGTCTCAGATTTGACAAGTTCAAACACAAAACTCAACCAATTTCTTTAAGAATTGAAACCTTGTGTATAAGATACATGTGCAGTGATGTAAACAAAACTATTAACATAAAATTTATATTTAAATTACGAATTTAAACTGGAAAAGCAGGGAACCAGTCTCTGATACTGAACTGTATCAGAAATATTGGGGTTTTGAGAATTTAAACATCAACAACATATTAATATATATTTAGATAGGTTGGTAATCAAAGTGTAACATGCTTACATGTCAGGCAAAGTGTCTGTGTCCATTATATATATTCTCATGTCCCAATATAAAAATCAAATTCTATATCAAGACCAACATTTAGATTCCTACCAAGATTGCAAAGCAGGTAATTGATGTAATTAAGACAGTTTTATTATTATTATTATTATTATTTAATATAAGAATAATAGCAAGAAGGAAATAACGATAAAATCTGTTCTGCTTATATGTTTAAAAGAAGGAACCATTTTGAAACAAGAGCTATAATATCAAATCCAAGATAAGGTCTAGCAAAAATCATCGATTCATTGTATTAAGGAGAAATTCATAGCAAGAAGTTACACAAGGTTTATAATAACAGCTAAAGCTACTCCTTCTCCTAAGTTAAATAATGAGAAGCAAAACAATCAAAACAAAACACTAATAATTTTTTTTGAAAGACTTAACAAAAGTAGAGAAAACATGTTCAAAAACATTTAAGGTACAATCTGATAATCATATGCGTCTATCCAAAATCATGGTACTCTAAATCCTCGTTATACTAGTAAGCATGGCTACGATAATCACAGAGTCCTTGACTAAGGCACATACCTCTAGAATTATGGCATTTAAAATTTTTGCATTACCGCATGCGACGGCAAAAACCTTAAATTTCCACACCCGAGAAATACGTCCAAAATCTGACTATATGTCCTCACTATGCCAGCTAACATGACTATCGAAGATTCTAGATCCCATAACGGAGGTAACCTAGCCCGTATAATTTTCTTAGAAGAAAAAAACAAACATAACAAAAGAGCAACATGACAAAATTAATCAATCAACAAGGAACAGATGGAATCAGATTTCAAGGTAGTTATAAAAGACAATTGCGGGAATGGAATAGAGAAGAACGAAACTTGCAGCAAGATCTCTAATGGTCTGTGCATCCTCGACTGTCCTGACGATAGCTCGCCCTGCTGGGTTTCCCTGGTCTGCTGCTGATGCTGCATGAACCACAGCTGCTGAGAGAAATCGGGAATGACGGGAAAAAGTCTCTGTACAGACGAAGGTGCACCTTCAATGTAGCAGAAATGCCAACCTGAGTCGGCACAACAGGAGCTGCAGTCTCGAGGCCCTGATGAACAGGACGAGAGGTGGCCAGCCTCTCGATAGTATTCCCCGGACCGGAGCGATGAGATCGTGTCTTCATAACCATCATGAAGACAGATCAAAACAAGAAGCAATTTCTGAGAATGAAGCAAAAATTCAAAGGGGGACAGTTTATATTCAAGGGAAGTCAATAAGCAATAATTTAGATAAAGAAATCTGATTAAGAGTTTTCCTAGTGTGATTGAGTACCCTAAAAAATATCCTAATCCTACTGCAGGCTGTAGTGATACTCTAGTTCGAATATCACTACATAAACTCGACCTGCATTGGCCACCACTAAAAACGTGTCACGACCAGCACCCTAGAGTAAGGGCACGAGACGTGGGTACGTCCAGCCTACGCCGCAGTGTCGGCGGTAGAACGCTGTCCTAGGTCTTATGCATCTAACAGTATAAGGCTAAGCAGTTTATACTCCCCGAATGGGGTGACATAGCAGAATGTAAACTCAATCACAACTAAGAAAAAAGAAGTACGATATGATAGAAAACTCAAAATAAAATACAGATGATCAGAAGAGTCTAAGTGTCTAGGATAACAACTCAGCAAACATCCAGAAGTACAAAGTCTCAACTACAGAATATGAAATAATATATACAATCCAGATCTCAAATGACAGAAATAGTAAAACCTAGACTAGGGAGCCTCAGTCTCTATAACTAGTGGATCCGGCGGGAAATTCGGATCACAGGTGTCATCTAGAGCTGTCCCATAAAAAGTATCAACACTAGCCTCATCCTCGTCCTCTGTAAACATATCAACGGTGCCCAATCAGGACGAAGCGAGCACAATACATCTCAACAGATCATAGCAGGTTAGAAAATATAATCATACAGTAAAGTAAGATACAGAAAACTGAAAGAAAGTACAGAATGTAAACAGAGAGAGAACTGTAATAGAAATATCTACTATAAATAGAGAACTAACAGTGGCTAGTGAGTCAGAGTACAATATAGACATGTGAATGGCATAAGATGATTCTGATACTACACTACGGAATGATTCTGATGCTACACTACTAGGATATTATTTATATGTCCACTTCTACTCCCCTGTACCCCCAATCAATACACAAGGATCCAGCCAGGTTATGTTATGATTCATGTAACGACCACCGAAGGATGGTACATAATAGTCCCATAAATGGGAATTCTAGAAAATGCCTATAAATGGAGGATTCAAGGAAGACTCTGTGATCATGAGAGTACATGTCACAAGTGATTCAATGAACCATGAAGCATAATGATACACAATATAAGTGAAACGCACAGAACATATAGTATCCGATGCTCCCTGAGGGGATAACATCTCAAGAAAGGATCCATATAGTACTAATCCGTGTGACCAACGTGACAACATCAAGTAAAGTAATTTAAAGCAGGAGAATAGATCTAACAGGATATGAAATAATCAGAGAATGTACTCGCCTGTATCCTAAGTATCTGAAGAATATCTACTGTCCGAGGAGTGGTGTCTGTCTCCTATAGAACAGTACAAGTCACTATAAGTCTAAAATGATATATCAGACTGCTACAATGCATCTACATAAAATTCGGGGTCAAACTGGACTAAAGTCAACTCTCGGTCAACTCTAGTCAACTAGACTAGTCAAACTAGGTCAACTCTAGTCTAGTTAGGTCAAACTAAACCATTCCAAGTCTAAACCTAGACTAACAAGTCATTCTAATCAATCTAGGCCTAACCAAGCCTACTAAACCTAAGCACACCAATACAAACAATGTCAAGGTATCACACACAAGTTTTATGTATATATATATATAGACTAATGAAGATAGACAAGGCTATAATATGCCTATCATTCACATCAACATCACAACTTACATATATATATATATATATATATATATATATATATATATATATATATATATATATATATATATATATACATATATATATATAAATATATATATATATATATATATATATATATATATATATATATAAACAAAAATATATATATATATATATATATATATATATATATATATATATATATATATATATATATATATATATATATATATATATATATATATATGTGTGTGTGTGTGTGTGTCACATTCACATATATGAAATGCCAAGACATCACTATAGGAAGCTCTATATAGGCACATACTTTTATACATACATATATATAGAGAGAATGGAAGAGGCAACACAAGTGAGGGTGTGTTCTGTGTCTAGTGACAACTAGCTCTTAGTGTCATAGCAATGTGTGTGTACAGGTTACATGTGACAGGAATTAGAAGGGTGTTTTGTGTGTGTTTAGATGTCACTAAGGGTGTCACCATTTTTAGATTTGTGTGTGTGTGTGAATGTGTAAGGATGAATGTATGTGTCATAGATGTGTAGGTATGTGTGTCTCAGTTTTAGGCTCATGTGCAAGAGTGTCAAGTGTTATAGCTAACATGTTTGTGTGTGTGTAAATTGGTTCTCAGTTTTCAGTGATTGAAAACAGTGTATGGCATTTTCAGGATTTTCAGGTTCATGACAGTTTGGGTATATCAGTGTTCATATTCAAAACTCATTCGAAACCAATCTCTATCCCAATCACAAATCCTATTATACTTTAGCAAAATAGGAAGGTCACATGAATACCATAGTTCATTAAGGTGACAGTTAACAAAATAGTGAACCAATCTCAGGTTCAGTGGGGAAATATGTGTGACAGTGTGTGCTATGAATGTGTGTGTCATGTGTGGATGGAAATGTGAGGGTGTAAACAGGAAATCAGTGTGCCATAGTGTGTGTCAAGTGCACAGGAAATCAGTTATGTGTTTCAGGATTTTGTGTGTGTGTGTGTGCAAATTTAGGATGTGTGTGTACCATCACAGGAAAACAGTGATAGGTTGAGGGAAAAGTTTGTGAATCATTTCAGAATGTGTGTATATGATATCAGTTGTGTGTGACAGGTTAAGGGGATGTGTGAAAAACCTGGAATTAGTGATAGGTTTCATGGACATTGGGTGTGTGAATTAATTAGGAGATAATATCAGGTTCAGATTTCTGAAACCTATGACAGGTAAACCCCAACCCAATGCCCTAATCGAAAACCCATAGCATTAACACAATCAAGGTTAACCTATCAATCATTCATCAACTAACAAATATGTAGGTGAACTAATTTATCATTCAACAGCATCTAACAAAACAATTTAACCCAAGAAAATTAGTTTTTAGTTTTCGTATCAGTACACATAGGGAATTCGAGAATTCGAATTCAATTACCCATCTAATTTACAAATAACAAGTTGGTAATCATGTGTAAACATTATATGGTGTTATACTGGTTATGTCGTGTCCACATAAGTTGACACGACGAGTCCAAATGCTGAAAACTAGGTTTTAGAGAAAATAGTGTCAACAGGCCTCGTGCGTGCGTGTCGAGCCTTCGTGGGCTCGACACAGTGCTCGAAGTGGGTCGAGATCTTGCATATGGGTTCGCCTATAGTAGGGCTTCGTGATGAAGTTTCTGTATCGTGTCCAATCAAGTCGTGTCCAGAGAAAACAACACGTATCAGACGCGGTTTTCGTGCGCGGGTAGTTCAGTGCAAAACCCGTGCGGGTGGGATTTCTCCCAAACACCTCGATGAAATCATCCCAAAATTTGTGTGTGTTGTGTCAGTCATGTTACCTAGGTGTGTCCAAAATTTCGTGTCAAGACGTACAGTGTCGTATCCGCTAGGACCCCCGAACAGCAGGGGACAGTGCACGCTGTGTTGTGCACGGGTTCCTGTGTCCAAACCGACATGAATCATGTCAAAATTCAACTCAGTCTTCATGAAATCTAAAGTACTCATATAGATCTACAATTCCATGCAATTAGCTTTACAAAAATCTAAAATCAAATCCTTAGAGGCATTTAATCAAACACCTACACAACACTTATGACACGTGTCCGATACGGACACCAAACAGACACGAAATCGACCCAAACTTCAGGGACAGCTAGGGGACTCCTAGATCTAGCCCTAAATACAAAGAAAACGAAATATTAAAGCAATTTTTGGAGTTTTACCTATAGGTGCAAAAAGCTTAAAAAAGCTCCAAATGAGGAATTCCTTCTTGCTAGCCAAATGCTCCCAAATTGTCCTAAAGCTGGGATTTCTCTCCATGGACATGAAATAGAGCTAGATTAGGAATAAATGCAAAAGACTAGAGTGGAAAAGGAATTAAAATGAAGAAACTAGGGCTTGAGGAAGATTTCTATACCTCTCATTCTTCTAAACTTGGAAACTTTCTTAAGGAGGCTACAACTAATGGAAGAGGCATTATATAGGGGTGGGATTCCCTATGTTGGCTGACCAAAACTCTAGGGTTAGGGTTTTTTTGGGATTTGATCTAGGGCTATCATTCCTCCTAGTCAAATCAAGGGCCTACAACCTAGGTTTCACACATGACCTAAATGCAACCTAGTTAACTCTAACTAACATGACTAAATCAAAACAAATCAATACTAACCATCATTAACCATGGCTAGCTAAGTCTAGGTATGACTAATATAGGTTAGGTCTAAACACAACACAAGACAATCAATCAATGATATTAAAATCACACCATTCTTAATAATATAATAAATTCCAAATAAATATATATTAATTCAAATAAATTCAAAATGACAAGAATACCCTCAAACTAGAAATAATAAATAAATCATCCTAATGACATGGTTAGGCTCTAGGTCAAACTATAATGGTTAGGCTCTAAGTCAAACTATCTCTAGGGTTACACTAGCAAAACACCAAATCACAAGTCATGATTTTAAATAGTTTTAAAATGATTAAAAATCACCAAAAATTATATTATTATTTAAATACAAATAAATAATAATTATAAATACAATTTTTCAAAAATATCCTCATTTCAGAAACTGGGTGTTACATGAGGCACTAAAGCTCGTCTAGCCCAGTAGAGCTGTGGACTGCCTCGAAGCTTCATTTTCTATTCCAGTCAATTTGCAAGTTTCTTTTTCTTTGAAGGTGTCTTTTTAATTCCAGTATGTAATAAAGGGATATGATGTATGGGCATTGCGACTATTTTCAAAAGAGAGTTTTAAAGAGAATCATGTAGCCAAGATAAGGCAAATCTGAGTTTGCAAAGCTGTGTACTTGTATTTCTATCAAGTTTATCAATAAAAGAAGTATTTCCATTTCAAATCTCTGTGTTCAATATTTGGTTTTCTATAATTAATGGGTGCGTGCGTGTGTTTTTGCTTGACTAGTTGTTTTGTGTAGGTACATGGCCTTGTGCGAGCGCAACTTAGGCTTGCCCGACATCATGCCTTAGCAAGGACGAACGATCCTACGGGGATCCAGGCAAGACGGATGACCCTAGCGGGATCGGGGCGTGACAAAGTGGTATCAGCATACGGTTTTACGTCCTTGGCCTCTTGTAAATATCGTTTTTGAAAAAGTATATAAAGTATTTTGATGGCTTTCAAAAGTCCCAATTTTGAGTTATGAAAACCAATGCCCTATACAATAAGTCCATAATATTTTATGAGATTGACAGAAGTTATACTGTTTTGTAGAGAAATGGATCCTCCTCGACCATCTGGCTCGATCGATTCGGTAGAACGGATCATGACCTTGTTGGAATTATAGAGGCAAGACAATGAGGAACGTGGCCAGATACAGCAGGCCCGACTAGAGGCCCAACAAAAGCAGTTGGATGCCTTGACCCAACTTCTAACTACGCTTGCGGCAAATTGAGATACAACCGCAGCGACCAAACCAACGGAAACACCCAAGATTGAGCCCGTGGATGGCGACGAACCCCAGTCAGCTCATAGGCACTATTCCTTTAGGCCAAAGGACTTCTTAGACGCGAAACCTCCGAAATTTGAAGGCAGAACATCACCAGATAAGGTGATGGACTAGATTGATAAAATGGAGAGTCTGTTCGCGTTTGTAGGAGTTCTGAGTAGCAGGAAGGTAGTTTGTGCCATTTTCTACTATGGCTAAAGGCAAAAGACTAGTGGAAAGCAAAAAAGCCGGCACTGCTTGCAACGGCTAGGAATGGGAAGATCTCATGGGCCTCGTTCAAGAAGGCATTCCTGGATCAATATCTGTCTCCAGCCATGAGCAAGAAAATGGAGAATGACTTCATCATACTGAAATATAGAGATATGTCCGTGGAGGACTATGAATCTGAATTTGCCAAGCTGGCAAATTTTGCTGCTATTATGTTACCCACAGAGCAGACTCGCATAGATCGATTCGTTGAAATCTGAATGACGACATTCAGCTGAGTGTGCTGAACCGAGAATATACGTCGTATTCTTAGGCCTTTGAGGCGGCGCTACAGGTGGAACAGTTTTGCCTGAAGAAGGCGTCAACTAAAATGCAGTACGATCGGAATCAGCCCGCTAAGAGATATCACGACGGGAAGAAAAAACTGACGAAGAAAAGAAGACTGGCAGGGAACAAAATAATAAGCCCGTGTGCACTTTCTGCGGTAGGCATGGACACACAAAGGAAGTTTGCCGTTCTGCCAACGGAGAGTGCTACAACTATGGTCAAAAGGGCCACCGCGCCATGAACTACCAGAATAAGAGAGTTCGGCCGCCGAACCACAGAGATGATATGGAGGAGCGTGGGTCGCTGCCAGGCCTACCGCCGTTTCGAGATAATCCTTACAATCAGTAGTTACGGAATGCCAATACTGCGACAGCGCGCGTCTATAATCTCTCCACCTTGCTTGACCCTGAATGCAATAATAGTGGAGGTGAGTTTATATCTTAAGTTTTGAGGACAAAACTTTTTCTCAGTAGGTTATTATGTAGTGCCCCGCTCCTCGCGGTCTACTATGTAATACCTACGGCTTGCTGACTCAGTCTTGAACTGAGTATTTGGAAAAACCTTTGCTGGTATCGATTGATCACAGATAAAATACAATAAACCTTTCCAATTGATGGATTGGCTTCTATTGAAATGAATCCAAGAGTTTTGTTGGATGTTTTCTTTCGCTGCTTGGTTTTGATGAATGCATTTTCGTGTTGGTTTTCGATGATTGGTTTTCATTGTTCGCTTTCATCGTATTTCGCATTCATTCCGAATCTTGAGAGAAAGAGACCAAAGTATGCTAATCAACTGTTGGTGCCAATGTAGGACGCGTGAACTGTTCGTGAACGGCGCGTGAAGTTCCTCCTTCTCTCAACTAAGATTCATCTCGGTGAGTTGCTTTAACCGGGCTTGTATTTATTTGTACGCCCTAAGAAAATGATCTCTAGTCCACTCTTTTGTTGCGTCCCTCTGATCAACGATACCACAATAACAAAAGATAAGAGAAGATAAATGAATGAATCAATGTAATTGGAAATTGTCGCTTTCTTGTTTCAATATGAACTGTATGCTCTTATGAATTGCCTAAAAGAGATAGCTCGGTATGGAAATCACGGCTTGACCATGCAAGAAGAAGAAAAAATGGAAATATTTACATGTTGCCTAGACTCATGCATAGTAGTATTATTTGATAGCTGTATTAGCATTGGTCTAGACAACTTGTGCACAAGGTGGTAATCTCTCGATCGATTCTGGGGGCACCTGGAATCGATCGTCCTAGGAGAGAACAGGACACCTGGGGCTAGAAGTCCCCGCAGTAAGAGGGAGTGTCAGTCTATTAGTAGTTGGGCTAGAACGTTCCAATTGCTAGTAATGGGAATACCCATGGACCACAATAGCTAGGTTCATGCATATAGACAGAGATTTATTGCAAACCTAACATGCAGAGACGAAAAATGAGAATGCTTTATATATATACAAATTGTGCTAACCTGTTTTGTGCAGGGATGACTGTCGGCGATGGGTAAGTTGGTTAAGTAATATTCTTGTCATGTTTCTTATGAATTGTTAAAAAGAGCCTAGACAAGTAGAAAGATCACTAGTAAATATATATCTTCACATATTGAATTAGTGCAGATATTTGTGAGTTTTGGTGAAGAGCCGCTCGCCAGTATATGATGTGTACTGACCCATGTTGTGGGCATCTTTTTCAGAAAGCAAAGGAGTTAGAGGGATTTCAAGTGAGGCACTAAAGCTCGTCTAGCCCAGTAGAGCTGTGGACTACCTCGAAGCTTCATTTTCTTTTCCAGTCAATTTGTAAGTTTCTTTTCCTTTGAAGATGTCTTTTTAATTCCAACATGTAATAAAGGGATATGATGTATGGGCATTGCAACTATTTTCAAAAGAGAGTTTTAAAGAAAATCATGTAGCCAAGATAAGGCAAATCTGAGTTTGTAAAGCTGTGTACTTATATTCCTATCAAGTTTATCAATAAAAGAAGTATTTTTATTTCAAATCTCTGTGTTCAATATTTGGTTTTCTACAATTAATGGGTGTGTGCGTGTGTTTTTGCTTGACTAGTTGTTTTGTGCAGGTACATGGCCTTGTGCAAGCGCAACTTAGACTTACACGGCATCACGCCTTAGCTAGGACGAACGATCCCGCATGGATCCTGGCAAGACGGACGACCCTAGCGGGATCGGTGTGTGACCCATGGGTCGACTAGGGTTTGGGGTGCGAAGAAGTTAGGGTTTTGGTGGAGTTTTACCATGGCTGCCTTTTCTTTCTATATATATACTAAGTTATATATGTAGGCTAAATTCTTTTGGCTTTGGGGGGCAAGGTCGGGCTTGGGGGGGGGGGGGTTGTCATCTCGCGAGAATTCACAAGAAGTGCTGTGGGGTTGGCCCTTTTTTTCTATTTCTTTTTGTTTTTCTTTGTTTTATAAATATTACAAATACTTGATAACAAAATTTTATTAATAAAAATTCTAAAAATCAAAATAAATATTGAAATAATATTATATATACATATGTGAAAGTTAATTATAATATAGAGTAAAATTTATATATATTTATTTACTAACAAGCAAATTTTCTATATACTTATATATTCCTAATAATTATAAAATATCCAAATAAGTATTTTTAACAAAATATTTTCCTATTGAAATATTTAATGCACTTATAATATAATTACTTTTATTTCTAGCACTATTACTATATATTTTAAATGGAACTCAAAATCTATATAAACTATTTAATATATGAATAATCTAAATCTCTATTAATTATTTTGAATGATAAGAGTACCATATAAACTATTAAATATTTTCAATAAAATCAGGAAAGTTTTATTTAAAATAAATTTAGAAGTTGTAGGTTTAGACATATAATCAGTAAGTACGTATATCTATTTACAAAATCTTTTTAAAGTAAATAATACAATAACCATATAACAAATATATATATCAAATATACTTATAAAGTATATTTATACCCATATATCAAATGTACATATAAAAACTTTTTATTTAAAAAGGCTTTAAATTTCATATGCATATTCACCAAATATATTTTTATACATGAAAATATTTTTATATAACAAAATTTAAATCTACAGTAATGAAAATTACACACATATAGAGAGAAATATAAAAGAAGAAATCAACAAAACAAAAAAATATTTAGAAAGATTTAGGGGGTTTACATCCTACCCAACTTATAAAAATTTCGTCCTCGAAATTAAAATAAAATTTAGTATATAAAATGTAACATTAAAAGTGGTAAGGCAGAATACGACATGAGAGTAATTTTATCAAATCATAAGTCGGTTCACGAAAAGATAGAGGTGGTAATTATATAAGAAATTTAAATCGATACTATATTCTACAAGGTGTGGTATTCTCAGTCTTGCATGATCATGGCTATCCAGTCGTTTTGAGGTCATGGGTCAAGATTGCATGGCTAAATCAAATGGAAATGAGAAATGGATATCTATGTTTGTTCTAAAGAATTGTGCCATATATGTGGTGTAGTTAAAATAAAGCACAAGATGGTATATTTGTGTGGGTCATGTATGTCATATGTGTAGGGTGGCTAGTCTAGTTCATGAGGGTGCAGCTCATTGGAAGGAAATGGCTAGTGTTGTGCTCCAAATATCAAAGTTATAGTAGGGGTATCAAGGTGATATAGAAAGGAATATACGTTATAAACCAATGAATTATTAGTTCTATTAGAACCAATCTTTGATTTATTTAAGTCTCAAATTTTAATCTTTATTGGATAGACGAGATACCTAAAATCAAATTTGAACCATTCCTACCAGATAAGGGTGGCCTAGAATGAGTTTCAACCCGAGTGGTTGAGCTAATTGTCAGTCGGACGGGTCACTAGGTTCCATAAGCCTAAAATGTGCCCTTTGTGACTTTTGTGTTTAAGTAGCACATGAGGACTCCATTTAGCGGCACACTAGTGGCATGTGTGTAGAGGGCTTCTAGTAGATCACAACCATATATTGGGTCGAAAGAATTGAGTCGAGGTTGGATCTCTAATTGAGGTCGGAAAGTGTATCGGTATTACAGTAAGGGTTATAACTAGCCTTTTTGTCCTAAAAGTCGTATCATGAAAATAGAGTACAAGGGGATGTAGTTTAATGGGACATGATATGCCTACATAGAGGTGGGCTCGTCTAGATCTTGTATGTGCAATTTGTTGGAAGGTAACAATTGGTCTCGTGCTCCAAATATTAATGTCATGATTGGGGACACCAAATGATCTAAATGAAAAGTGGGAGTTCATGGGACACTAATTATATCCCTAATGGAAACCAACTCATGGTAATACTAGTATATCCAAAAAATTTAGGGGACTTAGTCTCTACTCAATCTAGAAGCTAAGACGTGGTTTTAGGATTAATGAATTTAGAAAATTTCTAAGTTATGATATCTTGTTTGGGCCTTGAGTATAAAGGAATACTACGCAACGTGATAGATAACGTGATATGGTAGATATGATCAAATGGAAGGTGGTTCTTCGATTTCAAATAGACGGAACAATTGTGTATATATAACTTTCATGACCAAAGGTGGTAAGGCAAAATAAGGGGGACATTCTGGGTATATCTTGCCTCAAATATGAGCATTTGTTTTTCCAAAATAACTAAAGACGGAAAACAATAAAGAGTTCAAGGGAATGGAAATCGATTGCAATTAAGTGGTTCCAAGGGCGATTGAATAATTCAAAGGGAGTTGTCAAGGCAGTTGCGGATGAGATACTAGTAGCATATATATCTCAATCTACGTGGAATAATCAATGAAGGGCGAACCAAATGCACTAAGGTTGATCAGACCATAATATACCGATTCTAAGTAGATAATTTGTTAATATCGTCCCCAGTAAACACACGTCTCAAACAAGCTTGATAAAGAATAAGCTTGCAAAAATTAGGCTACAATTGCGGCGTTAGTCAAGATGGTAAAAATATAAGTACGCAAGATTTATGATTGAAAGAAAACACAAGTAGTTCAAATTCGTCAAACTCTAAGACTCGTTCGATGATCGTGCCTCTACGGTCATCCTACTGTCTTCCTTTCTCAAGCCTTGGTTGAACTAATGGGATTTGGATCTTATTCACTATAGTCTAGGTAATCTTCTAAAATCATCTTTAATAGTTTATAAAGACAAATAGAGTTATAGGTCATAAGGTATACTACCCAACTTATAAAAGTAAACTAATGGGGTGATTGAGTAATATAACACGTATGATTAGTATGAGTCATCTTTCTAACCTTTATCAAGCATGGAAGGAAATATACGAATTACGGTAGAAAGGGATCAAACAAGAGGCAATCAAAGTTGTCAAACGAGAGTTCGGAAATAGAATTCAATGGAAGGAGGTCAAGCTTGTGGATGAGATCCTAGACTCTAATCCTATATGCAGGCTCACATCGGTACAGTAACGTAACCGAAGTGATAAACTCGACCTGCATGGGCCACCACAAAAATATGTAACTCCCTAGTCTCAAAATACTTAGAACTAAGTACGTGGACATGTCAGCTGCATACATACGAAGTATACTCCAATATATAAAAACCTCGTATGTATACATACGCTGTAAAATACAATAAACCAAGACAACTAAGTCTCATCCACCAAATAAGAGAATAATAATATAAATCAACTATAAAATTTGTCCTTTATACATGTAGTTGGGCGGAGACAAATCTACTACCAACTATTTAAATGAGAAGGATAATACACGGAAGAAAATGTGAAAGAAAGGTAGCAAGTCGACCCAATGGCAATCCTCTACGAAGAAATGGAGGAGATCACGGCCTTGGCTAGAACACCTGCAAATATCACAGAAGCACACACCTGGAGAGATCACCAGGTCCTCAGACGGATGCAACAAGATACAGAAAGAACATACCACATAACTGAATATATATAATATGTCAAATCATAAGTGAAGTAAAATAGTCCCAATAGTAACACGGCCCAACATCTCATCACCGAAACTGTGGACTACCCCTACAACCAAACAAGGACAAGGGGTAGCTTACTATTCTGCGATGCAACATTGTCCCATGCTACTAAAGGAACGGGGGTGACATGACATTGACGAGGGTTTCCTAACCAAGCTAATGTGTTTATGCAGTTAAGAACAAACCTTCCGTCGCATGAGCCTGGACTGTAAATAGATGTAATGCCCATATTTCGTATTACGTAATTGGAATACGTGTACGTATTTTGACCCGTATTGTATGTCTTCCTGCTTGATTTATTTTAGCATTTTATTGATTGGTTTATCTTGGTTTGGTTCGATTTGTTTGGCTTGTTTCGGTTTTGCTTGATTTTATGTGAACCAAACCACCCCCACCTACCACCACCTTCATTAATTATCCCACTCCTCTATCTCTCTCTTCTCATTAATTCTTTTCCATTTTTCTTCTCCACCATTACTTCTCCACCAACCTGAGAGAGTGGAGAGCTTAGGCAAGTGCATCTTGCTTCATGGAGGAACCCCACTTTTATTGTTCTATTGTCTTCCTCATGTGTTTCTAACCCACTTTAGTACTTAGCACTTTTGATTTCTGTGGTTAATTTCTTGTAGATCTAGCTTTGTGGTATTTTCGGTTCTCACGAGTTTTGATCTAACAAACCTGCATATTTTTGCTACTTGATGGTTCCATGTTGTAAAAAATTTCATTTTACCCAAATTTGACCCATGGAAGTCTGGATTTGCGTTTCTATTGTACTTTGGTGGAGCATGGAGGCTATGGTATTTTTCCATGAACATCTTCTCTGTGGGAAGCCATTATTTGCATTTTTCATTAGCTGCATGCTTGCTTGCATTCAGAGCCGCATGCATTAGTTTGCTTGCAATTAATTGTTTGTGGGTCGCATGACCAAAATATTTGTTTGGCCGCATGCCATTTATTATTTCCAGCCGCATGCACCTTCTTGGTCGCATGCATTAGAATATCTTTTTACATGGCCGCATGGCCTCTCTCCCATCCTTGGCCGTATGTATCCATTAGTTTGGCATTAGCTGCATAGGCCTAAGCATTGCTTGCTGCATTCATTATAGTTACATGCATTAATGGCATTAGCCTTAGTTGCGTGCAAGAGTTGCATTAGCTAATTAAATAATTGCATGCCAGCACAATAGTGCTTGGTCGCATAAGAATGCTTGGCCAACACCTTGCTTGCATTATACTAATGCAAGCATACATGCTTGAGGTAGCCGCATGTACGTACAAGAAATTAATGCATGCATGCATTCCATTAATGTATATTAATGCATGCATCATATTTAATGCATTTTTACTAGAACTAGCCGCATAAGGCATTAAGGAAACCCTTAATCCTTTTCTTTAATGCAATTGTGTTCCTTAATGCATTGGTTACTACATTCTCTAACATCAGCCACATAGAATTTTCGAATGCATTTAATGCATTGCTAATGCATTAAATATAATGCATTGTTCAGGAATGCATTTAATGCATTGTTGACACATTTTCTTAAATGTATGGTTAATGTATTCCTTTGGAAGCCAGCCGCATATGGCTTAAGACTCTCTTTGGCCGCATACCAATGCAAGCTTTACTTGCAGGCATATTAATGCATGCTTTGTTACATGCTTTGTGGCATGCTTTGTGGCATTGCTTGCATGCACTTGCTAAAAGTAGGCCGTATATGGGAGCATGGGAACAATCAGCCGCATGGCCCTTAGCTTTTAGTTGCATTCAACAACTTAGATTGGCCGCATGGCCTTACTTTAATTATTTGCATATAGCCATTTTAATTTTAGGCCGCATGGCCCCAGTACTTGAGTGGCCACGTGTCCTTTTCTATTGCTTGAGTGGAAGCTTGCATTTATTGCGGGTTCCTCTCTCCTTATCTTTTTGGTTGCATAAATATTTTTTGCTGGCCGCATGGCCCCTTCAGTTATTTTCTGGCCGTATAAGCTTTGGCTGGCCGCATGGGTGGCCTCCCACTCTCTTTGGCCGCATGTATGTTCTCCCACTTTTGGGCCGCATGTGGTCCACTTTGATTGTTTAAATGTTTTATTTGCCTGAATTGTGGTCAGAACTTCTTCCCACTCCCAACATAAAAGTTGTAGAGTTTCTCCTTGGCTTCAAGAATATATATATTATATATATTATATTATTATTTAATTGCGTAAGTTTTTTCCCTACTTGATAAATGAGAATGACTTTGCAGTGACCCGTGGTGGTGCACTCTTGACTAGTAATAATGAATGACATGGCATGATAGTGGCCCGCCGTGGTGCACTCCTGACAAGTAAACTTGATATGATAACTTGACATGATAATTCTTGATACTGGCCTGCCGTGGCGCACTCTTGACATGATAAACCTGACATGATATTTCTCGAATTGCTGTTACGACGGCCAACACGATATGATAAGTATGAATGACCTGGACACCGTGGACGATTGTGCTTGTACAAATGAACCCGTCTTGTCTTGCATCATGTCTAGGATGTGGACCCCTGAGTACCACGGTCAGGGATACCTACTGTAAATGGCTAAGACTAATAACTAGAATAATACAATAGTTTATGAAGAGACTTTCCCAGTTGCCTGTTGCCCCTTTGATCCCGACCTTATATATATATACATGGAACTTGGAGCTATCTGTCATGATGAGCACATTTCCAGCCTGCCGTCGAGTAGGGCACCTCTTTAGGACACATGTATCTCACTGCAATGTGTATGTTATACTTATTTTCTTTTGCTGGGGTCACTCAGGTAGCAGCAGGCGGGTAACTGGACTTGGAAATCTCTTTGCATCTTGCTAGTAACTAGGCCTGTGATAACCCTAGTTAGTTAAAGTATCAAGCCGTACTTATTGCTTGGCCGTGAATGTTGGATGGAGTTCAATCAGTCTAGTCTTGTCTTGATCCTGTACAAGATTGTTACTTGACCTGATTTCTTATATTTATCTTGCCGACATATGGTGGGAGAAACCAAGTTCTGTTCAGACGAAGGGTTATAATCCCGGTCCTTGTTTAGTTTACGGGTTGTAACCTGGTTATCTGAATAGTCCCATGGTTATCTCATCGTATATCTCCTGTCATGCTTTTTCTTATTTACTATCTTTATTATATAATATTATCCTTGTGCTAATTGCTGGTTTTAGTTTCTAAGTGAAGCCTCCTTTGTGGTACTTGCTCTTTCTGGGGTCTGACCCAACTGGTTTTGTATGGCCAGATACCGGAGCAACTCCAGAGGATCTACCGACTTTCCAGCCAGATGGTGACCACTAGAAGGACTCCTGGCAACGAGTGGGTTATTTTTGGCTCTTCCACTCTATTGTAAAATTATTCTTTTGAGGCGTTTAGCCGACGAGCAAGTGTTAGCTCGTGTACATTTTTACTTATTGTCTGCCTACGGGCTGTAACATGATTGACAGATCCTAGGATTGATCATGTATTGACTAAAACTCTTGCTAGTTCTCACATTTTATAACGACTAGCTTCATGATCAGCTGAATATGTAATTTTTGGGACGCCTTACTATTGTATATTTGGTGGTCTTATATCTTGTAACGTTTACTTACTTACTTGTGATTGAGACACTAGGCTTGTTCTTGACCATAGGAGACTGATGGCTTGTAGATAAACCCTCATATATCTAGACAGCCGTGACCGTATAATGAGGTGGATTACATTTCATTATACGTAGCTGGCTATGTCTGCCCTCGCTCTCCAGTATTCTGGTTCTGGGGTGTGACATGGTTTTAGTAGTGGCCCATACAGGTCTTGTAAATCAAGATATGTGAGGGTTTACCGAATAGATGTCTCAATCAGCACTCGCCCTTGATCTCTGCCCGTATCTTCTCATCCCTAAAAATCTTGATCACATGCTTGTAATTATTGATCTGTCTTGGTCCTTCTTTATTGTTTCCATGTCGTCTTTTTTAGCGGCATTGTTCCAGGACCTGTCGATCAGCAAGGCGGAGCGCCTTCCGTGGACCAGCAGCAACCAGAAGATCAGGCCCAACACTCAGGAGCAGCCTCTCGAGTCATGCCTACCGGAGATCCAGAACCCCCGGTATAGCCAGCCCAGCCCGTAGGGCAGTATGATGGAGCCTTGGTGGGACTTATTATGGAGTTGCTTGCATCGCAGGATCGTTGAGGAGACGCCTTGCGTCAGCCAGTGGCAGATGCTCTGGGCAAAGGTAGACATCATAGGAATAGTGCAGCGAACGATGACATGACCGGAGATCGAAAGCGATTTCGTGGCCACATGAACCAGTCGTCAGCCCCAGCCCCGACAGCTAGGACTTTGACCATTGGAGCTCCGAGAAGGACAACTTCGGTTACATCAGTTCAATATTCAACCCCGACGTATCCTCAGCAGCAGAAGCATAAGCAGTCTTCCCCCATGGACTGCTCCTATTGTGGGAAGCCTGGACATGTTGTTTCAGAGTGTCGCAAGGCTCGAGGATTGTGTTTGCTTTGTGGAGCGCCGGACCACAAGATAGGGTCCTGTCCGAATAGGGTCAGTTCATCATCGGTCCAGACTAGTCCCTCGGTAAGGGGACCAGTACCAGCACCAGTCCAGCAACAGTACCAGCCTTTGAGGCCATTGCCGCCTCATGCTCAAGTATTCCAGCAGCAGAGACCCCAGCAGTATGCCCTGGTCCAAGCTCAGATTCAGAACCGGCAGAGAGGTTCCTAGCAGGATATTTTCCCTCTTCCTTATGCCTTCAATTCCTTGCTTGTATGATTGATTGTTTGATTGATTGCTTAGTATAGCTTGTCCTTGCATCTCTAGCCACTTGATTAAATTTCGAGGACGGAATTCTATTAAGGTGGGTAGAGTTGTAATGCCCATATTTCGTATTATGTATTTGGAATACGTATACGTATTTTGACCCGTATTGCATGTCTCCCTGTTTGATTTATTTTGGCATTTCATTGATTGGCTTATCTTGGTTCGGTTCGGTTTGTTTGGCTTGTTTCGATTTTGTTTGATTTTATGTGAACCAAACCACTGCCGCCTACCACCACCTTCATTAAATATCCCACTCCTCTCTCTCTCTCCTCATTAATTCTTTTCCATTCTTCTTCCCCATTATTACTTCTCCACCAACCTGAGAGAGTGGAGAGCTTAGACAAGTGCATCTTGCTTCATGGAGGAACCCCACTTTTATTGTTCTATTGTCTTCCTCATGTGTTTCTAACCCATTTTAGTACTTAGCACTTTTGATTTCTGTGGTTAATTTCTTGTAGATCTAGCTTTGTGGTATTTTCGGTTCTCACGAGTTTTGATCTAACAAACCTGCATATTTTTGCTATTTGATGGTTCCATGTTGTAGAAAATTTTATTTTACCAAAATTTGACCCATGGAAGTCTGGATTTGAGTTCCTATTGTAGTTTGGTGGAGCATGGAGGCCATGGTATTTTTCCATGGACATCTTCTCTGTGGGAAGCCATTATTTGCATTTTTTATTAGCTGCATGCTTGCTTGCATTTCAGAGCCGTATGCATTAGTTTGCTTGCAATTAATTGTTTGTGGGCCGCATGACCAAAATATTTGGTTGGCCGCATGCCATTTATTATTTCCAGCCGCATGCACCTTCTTGGTCGCATGCATTAGAATATCTTTTTGCATGGCTGCATGGCCTCTCTCCCATCCTTGGCCGCATGTAGCCATTAGTTTGGCATTAACTGCATAGGCCTAAGCATTGCTTGTTGCATGCATTATAGTTACATGCATTAATGGCATTAGCCTTAGTTGCGTGCAAGAGTTGCATTAGCTAATTAAATAATTGCATGCCAGCACAATAGTGCTTGGCCGCATAAGAATGCTTGGCCAACACCTTGCTTGCATTATATTAATGCAAGCATACATGCTTGAGGTAGCCGCATGTACGTACAGGAAATTAATGCATGCATGCATTCCATTAATGCATATTAATGCATGCATCATATTTAATGCATTTGTAATGCATTTTTACTAGCACTAGCCGCATAAGGCATTAAGGAAACCCTTAATCCTTTTCTTTAATGCAATTGTGTTCCTTAATGCATTCGTTACTACATTCTCTAACACCAGCCACATAGAATTTCCGAATGCATTTAATGCATTGCTAATGCATTAAATATAATGCATTGTTCAGGAATGCATTTAATGCATTGTTGATACATTTTCTTAAATGCATGGTTAATGTATTCCTTTGGAAGCCAGCCGCATATGGCTTAAGACTCTCTTTGGCCGCATACCAATGCAAGCTTTGCTTGCAGGCATATTAATGCATGCTTTGTTGCATGCTTTGTGGCATTGCTTACATGCACTTGCTAAAAGTAAGCCGTATATGGGAGCATAGGAACAATCAGTCGTATGGCCCTTAGCTTTTAGTTGCATTCAGCAACTTAGATTTGCCGCATGGCCTTACTTTAATTATTTGCATATAGCCATTTTAATTTTACGCCGCATGGCCCCAGTACTTGAGTGTCCACGTGTCCTTTTCTTTTGCTTGAGTGGAAGCTTGCATTTATTACGGGTTCATCTCTCCTTATCTTTTTGGTTGCATAAATATTTCTTGCTGGCCGCATGGCCCCTTCAGTTATTTCCTGGCCGCATAAGCTTTGGCTGGCCGCATGGGTGGCCTCCCACTCTCTTTGGCCGCATGTATGTTCTCCCACTTTTGGGCCGTATGGGGTCCACTTTGATTGTTTAAATGTTTTATTTGTCTGAATTGTGGTCAGAATTTCTTCCCACTTCCAACATAAAAGTTGTAGAGTTTCTCCTTGGCTTCAAAAATATATATATTATATATATTATATTATTATTTAATTGTGCAAGTTTCTTCCCTCCTTGATAAATGAGAATGACTTTGTAGTGACCTGTGGTGGTGCACTCTTGACTAGTAATAATGAAAGACATGACATGATAGTGGCCCGCCGTGGCGCACTCCTGACAAGTAAACTTGATATGATAACTTGACATGATAATTATTGATAGTGGACCGCCGTGGCGCACTCTTGATATGATAAACTTGACATGATATTTCTCGAATTGCTGTTGCGACGGCTAACATGATATGACAAGTATAAATGACCTGGACACCGTGGACGATTGTGCTTGTACAAATAAACCCGTCTTGTCTTGCAGCATGTCTAGGATGGGGACCCCTGAGGGACCCCTGAGTACCACGGTCAGGGGTACCTACTGTAAATGGCTAAGGCTAATAACTAGAATAATACAGTAGTTCATGAAGAGACTTTTCCAGTTACCTGTTGCCCCTTTGATCACTGTCTTATATATATATACATGGGACTTGGAGCTATCTGTCATGATGAGCACATTTCCAGCCTGTCGTCGAGTGGGGCACCTCTTTAGGACACATGTATCTCACTGCAGTGTGTCTGCTATACTTATTTTCTTTTGCTGGGGTCACTCAGGTAGCAGCAGGCGGGTAACTGGACTTGGAAATCTCTTTGCATCTTGCTAGTAACTAGGCCTGTGATAACCCTAGTTAGTTAAAGTATCAAGTCGTACTTATTGCTTGGCCGTAAATATTGGATGGAGTTCAATCAGTCTAGTCTTGTCTTGATCCTGTACAAGATTGTTACTTGGTCTTGTCTTGATCCTGTACACGATTGTTACTTGACCTAATTTCTTATATTTATCTTGTCGACATATGGTGGGAGAAACCAAGTTCTGTTCAGACGAAGGGTTACAACCCCGGTCCTTGTTTGGTTTACGAGTTGTAACCTGGTTATCTGAATAGTCCCATGGTTATCTCATCGTATATCTCCTGTCATACTTTTCCTTATTTACTGTCTTTATTATATAATATTATTCTTGTGCTAATTGCTTGTTTTAGTTCCTAAGTTAAGCCTCCTTTGTGGCACTTGCTCTTTCTGGGGTCTGACCCAGCTGGTTTTGTACGGCCAGATACCGGAGCAACTCCAGAGGATCTACCGACTTTCCAGCCAGATGGTGACCACTAGAAGGAATCCTGGTAATGAGTGGGTTATTTTTGGCTCTTCCACTCTATTATAAAAATTATTCTTTTTAGACGTTTAGCCAACGAGCAAGTGTTAGCTCGTGTACATTTTTACTTATTGTCTGCCTACGGGCTGTAACATGATTGACAGATCCTAGGGTTGATTATGTATTGACTAAAACTCTTGCTAGTCCTCACATTTTGTAATGACTAGCTTCATGATCAGCTGAATATGTAATATTTGGGACGCCTTACTATTGTATATTTGGTGGTCTTACATCTTGTAACGTTTACTTACTTGCTTGTGATTGAGACACTAGGCTTGTTCTTGACCATAGGAGACTGATGGCTTGCAGATAAACCCTCATATATCTAGACAACCGTGACCGTATAATGAGGTGAATTCCATTTCATTATACGTAGCTGGCTATGTCTGCCCCCGCTCTCCAGTGTTCTGGTTCTGGGGCGTGACAATAGGATCTTGTATAGTCCCTTCTTGGGCACCAGTGACAAAGCGCATAACGTTCAAAAAAGTCAGTGGCCAACCTGAGGGGGGTAAGCATACCCGTATCTCCAGCGGAGCTTTCGGGTTACAAGAGAATGTGTAATAGAAGCCCATACGATAAGGAAATGTTCTCCCCATCCGATGCACCTATCTAAGTCCCATCCGCGATCATGTACCTCTACTAACTGCTAAGTCTCCTAACATGCCTCTATTAGCAATTAGACCTAACACATGCGCACGAGTGATCAGCCAACACGCAAGTACCTCTATATGCTACTTATCTCACACATACCTCATGGTACAACTGTGTCAAGGTTTATGCAATATACTACATATGGTAGTCCCTTAACTCTAGGTTCATATGCAATCAAAAGATAATAGATAAAGCAAAGCTAATATCACCGAGCAGGTAGTAAATCATAAACTGTAATAATGGTACAGCTAGAAGAACTAGAAATAAATAAATAGTGATATACAATAACTAAAGAAAATGAAGACTAAATATAAGCAGTAAATATGACAAGGTATTTTGCCTGAGGTTGTGTGCGAAAGGGCGACGTCCAATAGCTCGAACCGTTAGAATAGTGAAGCGATGAAAGCCAAATCCCGCATACGTCATTGGATGCTGAAATAAATACCATGAACGTGTTTGGAATAAAAGTTATGTCTAGGAAATACCTGTCCAAAAGTCTAATTCTGGTACAGGGGCAAAATTATAATTTCGGGTCAAAACGATGTTCGCCGTTAGACCCGTTTTGCACCAAAATACGTGCCAAAATCTACGGTCTCTAAAGTCATCAAGCTATATGTCTGTGGATCCGGTTTGAGGAGACAAACCCAACCGTATGTCCAAAGTTGGAATTTGGCGTGCCGTGCACAATTTCGTCCGTTAGATCGGGTCGCGGGCCCGCCAAAATAGCTTTTTGGTCGTCCTTCTCAGAATCGGACCAAACTTGGCATACAGGACCAAAAAAATGATACGATCATGTTGGCATAAGTTTTATTTATATTTGATGAACATGCACAAAGTAATTGACTAATTTGCGAAGAGGCCGATACGGTAAATTTTGACGGATACGCATCAAATTCGTCGCACACACGCAACTAATTTGAATTCCATCAAAGCCCATACGTCCGCGAAGTTAATACGCACCTTTCGATGCTTTTGATTCGCGACTATGTCGCCCTGTTTGACGGAGCACACGCCGTATTTGAGAAATTTTCTAAAATTTTACAGTTTTAAAAACAGTTTTTACCAATTTTTGGAAGCGAATAACTTCCTGCATGCTGGATGAAAAATGAATCTACAATAGGGGTTTTCATCTCCTACATATTGTCTTTAACTATTCGAAATCAGTTTTCAAAAATACTTAATGATTGGTTCAAAAAATCCCTTTCAAGTCAGGGGTTTGGGCTGGTATTATACCCTGTTTTTGAACAGGTTTTCGACGACCTTCGGATCGATTTTTCTACCGAATCTATCCTGATTCAAATGAATCTATTTGATGGGATATGATGGTGGTTATGTTGTCTTTCTACGGGAGTTTACAGATTCAAAAATGATCAAAATAGACGAAGAAATTTAATCAGAAAAATACGTACCTGGTTGTGCTCGAAACAGAGCACTCACTGCTCTTGTCGGATTTGGGCGGCCGCTGCTGTCGGTTCCTGTTGACACAAAGTCACAGTCAACCAAATATTGATAACATTGACTAAATAATACTTGTGATAATTCAATACAACACACGACAACTATATTCTGCTCAAGCCAGACGACAGCTCAGTTGTGCAAATACAAGTCGTTTTTGCATCTGTACTTTTATATTTATTGAGTCTAGAATGATTGTAAGCTGAGTTATGCTGGGCTCTTGAGACTCAACCCACAACCCATCCAAAATCTATAAAGCTCCACATCCAAACCTAACCCATTAGACCCTTGAACCAGTTCTGTGCTCTGGAGACAGAGTTCGGGCCGAACTCTGCCTCCACACAGAGTTCGGGCCAAATCTGCCTCCACACAGAGTTCGGGCCGAACTCTGTCCCCTAAAAATCAGCACCCTAATTTTTAGGGTTGGCTGGTTGCTAGTTGTCCAACGGCCAATTTTTTGAAAATTTTTACCATAATTCTGGCCGAATTCTGCCTGTTAAAAACTTATAAATAGGCCAAGAATTCTCTCATTTTTAATCATCCAATCTTCTCTTCTCTTCTCTCTTAAGCTCAATATAAGCCATACCTTTCTCATATACTAGCCACAAGTTTTCTAAGTCTCGAGTGCTCAGCATCTCTCAGTTAGGAGTCTTGTGCAAGAGTTCAAGAAGTCGCTTGGAAAATTCCAAGCATCGCCACTGCGATCCATTGTAAGAAGTTGACGTGCTCTTCTGAAGTAAAGGCACGAGGTGTAACTACTATTTCACAAATAGTAGATTTAATCCTGAGCTAGAGTTCTCAGGCCTGGACTAGTCCTCCACGAGGGAAACCAGGTTAAAATCGGCTGTGTTTGCGTATGCTCTCTTGCTCCTTATTTATTTTCCGTATTTACTCTAATTAATTTTAGATCGTGAAAGAGTTGATTTTTAATTGGTTATTATTTCTATAACTCTATTCACCCCCTCTAGTGTTGCCATCTGTTCTTCAATTGGTATCAGAGCTCTGTTCTCTTTACAAGGATTTACATCCTAGAGCTGATCCATGGCAACCACACAATCCTTGATTTCCAATCACGGTGAAGGACAGTCCACTCATAGGCCTCCCCTATTTGATGGAACTAACTACACGTATTGGAAAACAAGGATGAGTTTTTATCTCAAGTCGCTAGACTTTGACCTGTGGACTATCGTCACTGACGGATACAAAAAGCCCGCCAGAATAGTTGTCAACGGTGATCTCGTCGAGAAATCACATGACAAGTATTCTGACGAGGAGAAGAAACAGGTAAGTCTAGACGCGAGAGCTATTAATGCTTTATTCTATGCTATAGACAGGAATGAGTTCAACAGGGTATCTACATGCACCACATCTCACGAAGTATGGAAACTTCTAAAAGTGACGCATGAAGGAACCACCCAAGTCAAGGAATCTAAGATAACCCGTCTCACTCAAGAATACGAGGCTTTCAAGATGAAGCTGTAGGTCCTAAAAAATCAAGTTGCATCAATCAACAAAGTCAAAAATTCAAGATATACATCAATTTGATGAATTGCGCAGACAACAGATTGCGCAGACATCACATTGCGCAGGTTGGTTTGCGCACGTTCCCAACTGCGCAGGCTGACGTGGCAGAAGTCATCATTACCTGAATCAAATCAAATCTTCCTGACAGCTGACAGCACGGATAACGAGGAGACTGTTCGTTTATGGCGCCGCACAGTGCTCGAGGGCAGCTGACAGTTGGCAGCGCAATCCATGATTGTGCAAACCAATCCTGCGCAGTCTGAGTCTGCGCAAACCAAACTCTGCGCAGTCCAGGTTGCGCATTCCACCAACATAACTGATAAAGTACATGTGGCATTCATGCCATCAATTGCTCATTACGTGGCAACTGTCTATGCACGATCATGCGCATTTTAATCAAATGATGCCATGTGTCCTAGATAGTTGGCCCACGATCCAGTAACTGCCTGTGCAGTCAAATACTGCGCAAACCAGTTGCTGCACAAATCATCTTGCGCAGTCCAGAATAACTGAAAGTTAGTTATTTTCAGAACTCTATAAATAGAGTTTCAAGTCTTCATTCAAGGGGATCAGACATAAAGTTTAGAAATCAGAGAGTTCAGGAGTTCTTGCCCAAGTGCTGCTGCATTCTTCCGAGGCTTTTGCCTTCAACTTCCGAGGCTTTTGCCTTCAGTTTCCAGAGTTGTTCTCAACTTCAGAGGCTTCGTCTTCAAAGTTCACATCGTCCAAGGGATAAAGCAATCGTCATCTAGATTGGATTCCTATAGTTGTAATTTTCCCAGAATTCTTGCAATCTTTATTACACAGTTTGTATCAATAAAGTTTCATACTTTTGTTTTTGCAAACAAAATGGCTACTCTGCTAGGGACAACTTTCTCCTCCGACGAGGAAGTGGCAACTCAATGTGACGTAGCGTTTATCGGGAAGACGCAGAAGACGCTGGTTGTTAAGGTCAACCAGACAGCCTACGAGGCGATGCTTAACTCCAAGACCACTCCCCGTACTGCAGCCACTTCTGCCAAAAGCAAAGTGCGCTCAGTTTGGGTCTCCAAGATTGCTGCACAATCTGGCAGTTTTGCCACCAAGGATGCTGTGTCAACTGCTGCACAATCTGCTAGCCAGACTGCTGCACAAACTGCTGTGCCAACTGCTGCACAGTCTGTCTCAACAACTGCTGCATAATCTGTTGCAGTCAATGTTGCGCAGTCTGTTGCAACTGTTGCACAGGCTACTTCATATGCTGCCTTGTCAAAACACAAGACTCCTATGACTCTGGCACAATTGGCAGTAGCTTTTCCTGCACAAAATAATACTCCAGTAACTAAAGTGCCTTCCAAGCACTCTAAAGCAAGAACTCCTAATGCGCAAGTGACCAGTGCACCCTCTACCCATGTGCAAATCAAGCCTGCGCAATCCAAGAAAAACAGCCCTTTGGCTAAACTCTCTTCTTCTCACAACAAAGGAAGAGATTCTGCTCCTCTTCCCAAACACCCTATTGCCCCTGCGCGATCCACTGGGGGTAGTCCTTTGGCTATTCCTCTTTCTCTTCAAAACAAAGGGAAAGACCCGTTGGTCTTTTCTCAAACTTCTTTGTCTTATGACTTGGAAGACAACAGATGGAAACGCTCTTTAGCTAACCCTTCATCTCAAAACAAAAAAAAGGCCCTTTGGTCTTTTCTCAATCTTCTTCAGTCTTTACTGAAGAGGATCCATCTGAATGTGCTTCGGCACCAATCAGTACTAGAACTCTTTTAAACAAGGATTCTTCTTTCCTTTATAACAAGAGTACTTGTACTAATCAAAGAGGTATTTTGCCTACTTCGGTAGCAGAATTTCAGGACCTCCCAACTCTCAAAATTTCCCATTCCAGACAGGGAAAACTGTTAGTGTCTTAAACAGAAACCCCTGGGGATGAATTTGCTGATCTCAGAACTTATCTCAACCGACCCACTTCGGTAAAACGCAAACAGCCAATGCTGAAGGTCAAACATCATCAGAAACAAATCTCCAAGGTCAAAAATCCCGACACTTATGCCAATGAAGTGAGCACTTCCCTGTATACTCAAGGGACTAAACATTTGAAGAATCGGAATCATGTTCCGAATGTTATCAAAGAACAAGTTCCTCAGAGTTTTCTTCGTCCTGTTGCTGATCTTCGAGAACATCTAAGACAAAAACGGGACAATGTCTCAACACCTCCACCTCAATCATCTGATCATCATTGCAATCATAAAGTCATAATTCAATGTTGTTGTCAAACAACAAAACGATCTGTTTTCGATCGGCTGACTTTTGCTAAATCTGAACCTATGTCAGAGGAAGACGAAGTCTTGTATGCTTCAGTTAACATGACTTCCTGAGACATTGGGGGTAAAAGATGCTCTAAACATGGCAGACTTCGTAAGCCAAGCCAGCGGTATTTAGAATTACTCCAAGAATCTTTCGAAGGAGTGTTTCAACATACCCGTTCTCGAAACCGAGATACAATCGGTCAAAGGAATCTTCTTCAAAACCCTTCAGGTCATCTTCCTGTTTCTCAGTCCGGAGATGATTCGTTTTCCGATTATGATGCATACAGTGAAAGCTCTGAACAGACAGTATCTTCTACTGTACCAAGAGAAGTTACAGCTTATGTCGTCACTGATGATCCAGATGCTTCAACTTCTATAAATCAGGAACAGCGAATTGCTGCACTCGAAGACAAACTAAAAACCATGGCTGAAATGGTTGCTAGTATGCATTCCATCAGTGTAGCACAGCATGCTACACCACCAATTGCACCTACTACTAGTCCAGAAATTATAGCATCTTCGATACCTGCCAATACTGGACTGGGGGTAGTGCCTCCCCAAATGCCTCCTGTACAAGTGCAAGTACAAACTACATCTAGCCAGTTAGGAGCTGGGGGTAGTGCTTACAATGTTGTTCCTCCTCCTACCGCTACAACTCAACCTGCTCCTTCTTCGTCATCGGTAGATGCTAATGAAGCTGTCAAACTCTTACGAACCCAGTTCGAAGCATTTAAAGAGAAAGACAACTTGCAAAGATTGGGGATTAAGCAGCCTTATCCAGTTGAATGGAAGGAAGTCCCGTTTCCCCCGAAGTACAAAATTCCAACAATCTCTTTGTTCGATGGCAGTACTTCCCCAAGTCAATTCATCAATCATTTTGAGGTAATGACTGTTCAACTTCAGCCAAATGACGCTCTTCTTACCAGAGTGTTCGTCGGTTGTTTAGCCGGCATAGCATATGATTGGTACAGAAGTTTGCCCGATGGTTGTATCACTTCCTTTTCAGGTCTCAAACAAATCTTTCTGGAACGGTTCTATGAAGGATTCAATGATATGACGATGTCAGCTCTCAACAAAATCAAACAAAAACATAATAAAACTGCTGAGAGCTTTATTGAACGGTTCTGACGTGAAGCTTTGAAAATGCCTCCAGAAACTCCAGCTGCTGTCCCTATTGATACTTATAAGGCAAATATTTTGCCTATTATCAGTATGTGGACAGAATCTACCTAATTCCAAGATTGGCCCTCATTCATTGTCAACGCCAAAGCTGCTGAAGTGAGTGCCGACAAATTCAAACAATTGGGGGTACAAATGTCTAATCCTGATCGAGATGAGCATCAGAATTCAGGTGGTGGCAACCGCCAGAACAATCGCAAAGCAAAAAAGACTTTGAACATTAATTTGAACAAAAACAAAGAATCTTTAGCTGTCAATGTGGCTCCGCCTACATCTACTCCTACTCCTTCTGCACCTCCACCGAGGAAACCTCGTCCGAAAGTGGAATATTCCTTTGACGAGAATGACACTGCAAGCATCTTTGAGTGTTTACTCAAAAACAATAAAATTCAACTCCCGGACCCAAAGAAACCTGATGAAGTCGGTAAGACCGATCATCCTAAGTATTGTGTCTACCACCGATTCATTGGACATCCTACTCGAGCATGCTATGTGCTCAAGGGAAAAATTCAAGAGCTTGTTAATGCTGGAGTTGTTACTCTACAACAAGATGAGAAGACTGTTACTGCAAACATGGTTTCAGTCCAGTTTGGGGACTTCCCTCCGCAGATGGTACAGCACGGTGTCATTCCAATTCCTAAAACAACTCTTGAGATTGAGAATCTCCCTCTTCCACCAAATGAAGGTCTTGTTCCCTTGTCTCTTGACAACGGTGAAATTATGTGGATCCATCCTGATCTTGCTCCAGAATTCGAGGTGTCCTCTTCTTCCAAGAAGAAGGCTCGTTCTAAAGGCAAAACCAAGATTTGCAACATGGTATCTTTTGATCCTATTGTTGACGAAGAGATTCTGTTAGGCACCAGATCAGGGAAAGCCTATTTGAAAGATCATTCTGAAGGTCAAAAGGATCCTGCTTCTTCTTCTGAACCTGCTCCGGCACAACCTGCTTCTACTGAAGAAGTCCCTTCTACATCTTCACCAGTTGTAGTATCAATTCCTCCCAAGCCAACAACGGCTGACAAAGGCAAGCAACAAGTCCGATTTGACAAGCTCCTAAAGAAATCATCTCCTACTAGGCTTGAGAAGCCTTACAACTTTGATATATTGGCTCAACTAGCCAATACACCGGCTAGGCTATCTATCTTTGAACTCTTGCGTCTTTCCAAAGAGACGCGAGAAACTCTAAGTGAAGCTCTGATGCAGGCTAAAACTTGCCTAACTCTTCTTAAGAAGCCAGAATCAGAACCAGTCTCTTGCCATCACTGTCATAGTGTCTTGGAGTTAATCCCAAACATTACTTTCACTCAGGATGATATGCTAATGGAAGATAATCGACATGATCGTCCTCTTTATTACACAGGATATATTGATTCAATGAAGGTCGATCGTATCCTGATAGATCCAGGGTCTGCACTTAGCATCATGCCAAAGACTATGCTAGATGCATTGAAGATACCAGTGCATAGTCTTTCGACCACAATTACTACTATCTTGGGATTTAACCAAGGAAAGAGTGAACCTTTGGGCAAGATCCGCCTAAAACTCTAAATAGGCAATCTTCGCACAAAGGTAACCTTTTATATCATCGACAATCATGGTTGTTCTTATAATGCTCTCCTGGGAAGGCCATTCCTCCATGAACACAATGTTGTTCCATCAACTCTTCATCAATGCTTTAAATACGTTGATGACAAAGGACAAGTTCACAAGGAAGTTGCGGACCTTTATCCTTTCAAGGGCGTTGAAGCGTATTGCAACGATGCTCGTATGTACAAGGATGAATTTATGAAAGTGGTATTGGCCATGGAAACTGAAGAAGATCAAAAAGCAGTGCCCCATGACACTCTCATCATACCTGTCAAAGGGCGAGTTTCTCATCCGCAGTCTTCTAAACCACTGGCTATTCACTTGCCAGTCCAAAAGAAGTCAGTTGATGCTGATGAAAATCAAAGGGAGCTCACCTCTTCTGAGCCACTTGTTATCGACTTACGTCGTAACAAGGATAAAAAGCAGCTCACTTCTTCTGAGCCACTTATTGTTGATTTAACTCGCAACAAAGAAAAAAGGGAGCTCACCTCTTCTGAGCCACTTGTTATCGACCTCCGTCGTAACAAGCCTCCTCCACTTTCTTCTTCTCCCCCTCTTGTAATCAATTTGACCAAGCCTGCTAAGGCTAAAGGTCCTGATGTAAATACAGATGTAAATATCAATGAAAAAGCATCTACTTTCCAGTATACTGATGTTATTTATCATACTAAATACTATTTGGATATGTTAGATAGCTTTCAGTTATTTACAATGGGAGTTGTACAATCTCTTCAAACAGAAGTTTCATGTGAACATCCAAAAAATTAATATCGTATTGTTCCTGCTCGCAAGAAAAGTGAAAGTACAATACTTTTTAGTAAAAGACCGAAACAAAAGTTTAGCTATACGGATGATAGCAAAGTTAACGACACAGGACCTCTTCAATTCTGTCGTTACAGTCAACAATCAAAAGACATCGTCCGAAAGATGGGTTACGACTTCAAAAGCGGCCTTAACTACGGTAAAGGTAGACGAACTCCCATTCGTACAACAGTTCCAAAAGGAAAATCGCAAATGTATTATAGCAGGACTAAAAGAGGTCTCGGATACGCTTCTCCTCCAATGTTATCCTCAGCAGCTTCTGACTCTGATAGCGAAGAACGTTCTAATTCTTCTGATTCCAGATCATGGGATTCTGATACTAGCATCGGTGAAGTCCATCGTGTAATCGTATCTTCTAATATGGTTTCTGCTGAATTTCCAGAAGGATATGAAGAGGATATTGAAGAAAGTCCTGAGACAGATCCTTGGGATCAACAGATGGATAATCAATGGGTACTCTGATTTGAACAAAGAGAACCTCCTACTGAAGATCAACTAATTCAAATTGATGTAGGAGAAAGCGAGTCACCTCGTCCAATCTTTATTAGCAAGAATCTTCCAGAAGCAGATAAGCAAGAGTTGATTCTTCTCATCAAAGAATACATTGACGTCTTTGCTTGGAGTTATGAAGACATGCCAGGTTTAGATACTAAGATTGCTACTCACAAGCTAAACATTCTTCCTAATGCTAAACCAGTCAAACAACAACAAAGGCGATTTAAGCCTGAAATGATGGATGCAATTGATGATGAAGTCAAGAAGCTTATTGCTTGCGGCTTTATTCGAGAAGAACAACATCCTGATTGGGTAGCCAATGTTGTTCCAGTCTTGAAGAAAACTGGCAAAGTTCGAGTCTGCATCGACTTCAGGGATCTTAATGAAGCATGTCCGAAAGATGAATTTTCTCTTCCTATCACAGACGTCATAATTGACAATACTTGTGGGTTCGAGCGAATATCTTTTATGGATGGATTCTCCGGATATAATCAGATCAAAATGCATCCCGAAGATGAAAAGCACACATCTTTCCGCACTCCCCGGGGAGTCTATTGCTACACAGTGATGCCATTTGGTCTCAAGAACGCTGGTGCAACTTACCAACGAGCCATGAGTACCATTTTCAGAGAACATCTTCGTAAAACAGTCGAATGCTACGTTGACGATATTGCTGTCAAAAGTCATCTAAAAAATGATCATATCCAAGATTTGAGAACAATCTTCAATCTCATGCGTCAACATCAGCTCAAGATGAATCCCACCAAGTCATTCTTGGGTGTCTCTAGTGGCAAATTTCTCGGCTTCGTTATTACCTCTAAAGGTATACAGGTGGATCCCGAGAAGATCAAAGCCATCCAAGAGATGCGTCCTCTACGCAACCTAAAAGAGCTACGAGGATTCCAAGGCCGACTTGCGTACATCAGGCGATTCATTTCGAACTTGTCTGGACGCTGCAGACCATTCACTCAACTAATGAAGAAGGGTGTATCTTTTGTTTGGACTGAAGAGTGTCAACGAGCATTCGACGATATCAAACAATATCTTATGAACCCACCAGTCTTGGTGCCACCTATCTCTGGCATTCCATTCTTGATGTATGTCCGTGCTATGGACCATTCATTCGGTGCTTTACTTGCCCAAAAGAACAAAGAAGGCCATGAACAGGCTATCTATTATCTTAGCCGTACTATGATTGGTGCTGAATACCGTTATAGTCCGGTCGAGAAAGAATGCCTGGCTCTTATGTTTGCTGTGCAGAAGACGAGGCATTACATCATTGGCCAAACTATTCATGTCATATCCCGAGTTAATCCTCTTCGGGTACTCATGAAGAAGCCTAGCACACTTAATTCTCGGCTGGCTACATGGGCAATCCTGCTAGCTCAATATGACATGGTGTATGTCCCACAAAAGTCTGTTAAAGGTCAAGCGCTGGCGGACTTTTTAGCAGCCCATCCTGTGCCTGAGACATCTAAACTCTATGACGAAATTCCAGATGAGATGTTGGAAGTCAACATGATCTCTGAAGAGTTTCCAACTTGGTGCTTATTCTTTGATGGTGCATCGAGAATTGGACCCAATGGTGCTATTGTGGCAGGTGTTGGAGTGGTCCTCGTTTCTCCAGACGGATCAACTATCCAAAGAGCCTACTCTTTAGATGAACCTTGCTCCAATAATATGGCAGAGTACAATGCTCTACTCATCGGCCTTCAGTTAGCTAAACAACTGAATGTTGAATATATCGAAGTCTACGGTGATTCTAAGTTGGTTGTTAATCAGGTTAGAAGAACTTATGAAGTCCGTCATCAAGACCTGGTGCCTTATCATGAAGCAGCAATCAATATAGCTATATCATTCAAAGCTTTCTTCATCGACTATGTTCGGCGAGCTTGCAATACTGAAGCAGATGCTTTAGCCAATCTTGCACCTGTCTTAGCCATCCCTATCAAAAGACAGCAAGTGGTGGTTATCTCCAACCGAGAACTGTTCTGCATTAAAAATAATCGTAATATTGAATTTAGCAATTTTGCTGAAGTCAATGTTATCAATGACGATTGGAAAACTCCTTTCATCGACTTCGTGGTTCATGATATACTCCCCGAAGATCCTAAGGAGGCTACAAGCGTTCGACGACGATCTCTCCGATTTTACTATAATCAAACCACCAAAACACTCTATCGACGAACTTATGACGGTCTTCTCCTACGCTGTCTCGCTGGTGACGAAGCCAAACAAGTTTTGCGTGAAGCTCACGACGGTGTCTGTGGAGCACATCAACCTGGTCCTAAGCTACAGGATCGCATCCGACGCATGGGTTACTATTAGCCCTCTATGGTATCAGATGCCATTGAATATGCAAGGAAATGTCGTGCTTATCAAATCCATGCAGATTTCATTCATCAACCATCAGAATTCTTACACCCGACTGCTGCTTCCTGGCCTTTCGAAGCTTGGGGCATGGATGTTATAGGTCCTATCAATCCTCCTTCTTCTAGAGGACATCGGTTCATATTGGCGATAATCGACTATTTCTCCAACTGGGCTGAAGCTATACCTCTGGCTGAAGTCAAGACTAGCAGTGTCATCAACTTCGTTAAACACCACGTTATCTATAGATTTGGTGTACCTCGAAGAATCATCCATGACAATGGACCTCAATTCATCAGCCAGAAGTTCACTAGATTCTGCAATGATCACCGAATTGACAATGTCGCCTCGACAACATACAATCCTGCTGCTAATGGTTTAGCTGAAGCCTTTAATAAAACCATCATTAAACTCCTTAAGAAGTTTGTATCCACTAACAAACGGAATTGGAGCGAAAAACTTGGTGAATGTCTTTGGGCTTACCGAACTACGGTTCACAATTCCACAGGCTTTACACCTTTCTCTTTGGTGGATGGCTGTGAAGCTGTCCTTCCTTTGGAGCTGCAAATTCCTTCTTTAAGGATTGCCATTGCTAATGAGCTCACTACAGAGAATAACGACCTTCTTCGACTTCAAGAGTTGGAAGCACTTGATGAGAAGAGATTAATGGCTCAACAGCACATTGAGTTATACCAAGCCCGCATCTCAAAGACTTTCAACCGTAAAGTTAAAGTCAGAACATTTCAGCAAGGAGAACTTGTTCTAACGGTCAGACGTCCTATGACTATGACTCATATGAGCAAAGGAAAATTCGATGCAAAGTGGGAAGGTCCCAATGTTGTAAGCAAAGTCTTTTCAAATGGAGCTTATCAACTTTCGGAGCTTGATGGTCGAGTTGCTATGATGCCTATCAATGGCAAATTCTTAAAGAAGTATTATGTATAAATGTAAATGCTTGTAAATCATCAGACAGAATCAAGTTCATAAATAAAATTCAAATTTTATTTTATTATATGATAGTACATATTATTAAAGGTCACTATCATCTTTTTCTATATTGGGACGAGGGCCACTGCCGTTCTTCTCAAAAATACGGTCAGCAAAAGAGCCAAGAACCTCCTTGCTAGATCCCACGAAAAACTTGCAGGCGGCCATCCTCATGGCTTCTTCTTCTTCAGTCCTTTCTGGTTCGAGCAGGAAGTCCAGAATGTCCCGCAGTGGCTGGGGTGCAGACGAACCTTCGCCTGCTTTTGCCTCCTTCGGCTGAACTGGATCGGCAGGGCGTTCTTCAGTGCCCTTCTGAACCTTCAGGGCAATCTCAGCCTTCTTAGATTCTTCTCCAGAGGACATTTTTATGTTGAAGAGTAGAAGTGTTCGTTCCTGTCAGATTTCTGCTATATTTATAGGCAGAAGTTTCTCAATTAATGAAGCGACACATTCATCCGACGGTTCGTCCGTTCATTAATGTCTGACGGTTCATTCGTTCATTTATTACATTCATTCGACGGTTCGTCCGTTCATTAATGCCTGACGGTTCATCCATTCATTTATCACATTCATCCGACGGTTCGTCCGTTCATTAATACCTGATGGTTAACCCGTTCGTTCATCATCATTTGACGGTTCACCCGTTCGTTCATCATTATTTGACGGTTAACCCGTTCGTTCATCATCATTTGACGGTTCATCCGTTCGCTCATTATCACTTGACGGTCTTCCCGTTCATTCATTTCACATACATTGACGATTCATCATCGTTCATTATTCACATCAGCAACTTGTCGTTTTCGATTAAGTTGTCAAATTGAGATAATAAATATATCATATCTATCTATTATTTATATCTGAATAAGATATGCAATAAATAATAGAGCCACAACAAAATGTCTTTTATATCAAAATATGAGGCATTACAGAAACGTATCAACAGCAACAAACACAAAAATACAAAAAAGTTCTAATCAAGAAGGAGGGATAATCAGATTGTCAATTTGCTGCTTCAGTGTCTGCAGCTCTTCTTCATGAGTTGATGCTACTATCTTTCTCGCTTCTTCCATCCCGTTTTCTTCATCAAAAACGGGCATGTCCACTGTTCGTCTTGTGATTTCTGTACCATGGGTTGTCTCGTACTCAGTCCTCTCTTGAATTAAGGCATTGAATTGTTCAATCACCAGTTGGTGATTAACAGTTTCCTCTTCAAACTCTTGCTGGAGGCGAGTGATTTCTGCTTTCAGTTCAGCAAGTCTCCGTCCTTTGCTTTCAGCCACTAAAGTAACTGATTCTATTCAGCTGATTTTGCAGAATGAGCCTCTAAAAGATTTTGAAGGTTTACCCTTTCCATATCAGCGGCATGAGCCAGTCGCTCAAATTTAGTCTGTACTAAAGAGTCTATATCCTTCTTCTTGAGCTCCTTATATTTCTTGATAGAGACTTCTAATTCGTTCAATATGTGTTCAAGAAGAGTGGCCTGAGCTTCGTCTCCTTGATCCCTTATGGCTCTTATCAAGAAAGAAGTGGGCTTCCTGACCATAATGAAGTCAGCTCCTTCTTTCTATATAATTTTATGGACAAGAGATCCCAGCGACTCGAAGAAACATCTGGTAAAAGACTGGACAACTTGTTGATTGATGGCCAGAGTTCCAGGAGTCGCTGCTACTCCTGTTGAGGATGAGGCAGCAGGTTGCTCGACTCTTTGTGGCTGGACAACTGGCTCTTTAAATAAAGGAGCTAGAGTAGAGCTAGTCGCTCCTCCTGTTTGATCCTCTGCAATAGTAAAATTGTTATTTTACTAATTATTTGCTGATGAACAAAAAGATCAATTAAGAGCAATCTTACCTTGATTTGGTCTAACAACAAGTGCATTCCCTGCTGGAACGGACTCCTGTTGAACAGAAGTAGCCTCAGCTGCGACAGCCTGGCTGCTGCCCGCTTCAGAACCGCAAGATAAGTGATGACTACTACTAACAACCACCGTTGGTATGGACACCATAGCCAGGTCCGTTGGAGGTGTTGGTAGAGTCTCAAGATCTGCAAGAATTACAAATAAAGATATTAGTTATCAGTTCATTTTAAAAGAGAAGATTGCTAGATCTCGTTTTATACCTTGAGGGTCGGTGGCGGGATTTTCTTTCAGAACACCTTCATCGGCTGCTTCTTCAGGAGATATTTCTATCTCAACATTTTCAACAGGATTTGAAGGATCATCAATATTTTCTACAGACGCCTCCATTTCAAAATCTTTTTTAGGATTTGAAATATCATCGGCAGTATCAAGAGATATATGTTCTTCATTATCCTTTTCAGGATCTTGTATATACTCATCAACATTTTCAGTCGAAGAGTTCTCTTCGTCTTCTTCTTCTTCTGCTGCTGCTGCATTCCTACTGTTAGTGGCAGTCTGATCCTCCTGCAGGCTATAACTGCAATCTTCCAAAGCTGCAATCATTTCACGGTCTTCTTCTTCACGAAGAGTCCTGGGAGTAAGAGGAGGTTGAGTAGTCTCCGCGACAGGTGAATGAGGCCGTACAACATTTTGTTCTTCCTCTAAGATATTTTCTCCAGGCTTTTCAACCTCAGTTCTTGGGACAAGATCTCCCCTCTGTTCAGTTTCTTCAAGAGTTTTGCTCCCAGATTCAGAAATAGGTGTGGGAGATGCCATTAGAATTCCTGCTGCAGCATCTACTGAAGTCAGGAGTTGTCTAGAAGAAGATTCTTCTAAAACTTTTCTGGTGACTACTCTCTTCTTTCTGTGTAGAGGTCTGACAGGACTCTCTACATTTACTGGCTCTGCTTGTTTCTGCACAGAAGTTGGTGTAGTGGCAGCTTCTTGATGTGTCTCGACCAATTGTCGAGATTGGGATCTGGTAGTGACCTTTTCAGAAGAAAGATCAAGGATCAATTTTTTCTTCGCCGCTGGAGCAGGAGGCTCCTCTCTTCTTCTTTTCCTTACGGAAGATCTACCCACTTTCAGAGAAACACGCAGTAGTGCATTTACCTCTTGAGGGAACACAATATCCCTCGTAGTTTTTAGAGGTGCATCCGCCGGCTCGTGTACCTCCTCATTTGCAGGGATCGATGAAGCAATTCTCCCTCTCCTCAATCTTGTTGCAGTAGCGAAACTATCTGCGAGATTAAAATTCTCGGCAAAAGTATTCGCAGATGTATAAAACACTGAATATGTGAAGAGCATCCGAGGACCCTGGGGAGTACTCCTTGCTGGCATTGAAAAGGTGGCTTTTGTATCACGGGCATTGTAATAAGCCCAAGCTCTAGCTCCGTCTATCAAATAACCTTTGCCTTGGAGGCAGGTAATTGCGTTCCCTACATGGAACTGATCATACCCAAACTGCCGAGCAAATCGGCTGGGAAGATATGGTTCTAAATAGCACTCTTCTTCGAATCGGTAAACCAGATGAGATGGTCGAATCGTCTTCAACCATTCAAAGGCGGCACGGGTCAGAGGTTGCATCTTCGAATCCACCATATTTGTGGGCATCTGATCGTACCCAGCAGGGAAAGGAGCACAGCAGAAGTTCCATCCTCTATTCAGATTCAACATATATCTACACTCGCTTAAAGAAGTGTATTTTCATTGTCCATGAGAATATCTTCGGAGAAAACGGCCATCTACCTGTCCCATGCCGGGATCCATTAAGGTTGGATAATGGAGAAGCAACCATCCAAACAAATATGTATATGGCAATACCAAGCGAGGGAACTCTTTCTCTCCCTTCGCCTTCAGCATCAAGTCGACGTATAAACGAAGACTAGCATTTAGCTTGCAGGTCATTGCTGATAACAAGTCATCTTATAGCCGAAGACTAACTTGACAGCAGCAAACAGAACACCACAGTAAAAACGATCCACAGCACTGGATCCGGGAACCACAAATCTCCGAAGCCAGTATGTTAGGAACCCTGCCAGTTGTGCTTCTTCTGACATGGGTCTATATCCCATTCTTAAATAAGTCTCCAAAATGTCCCCTGTCTTCAAAGGAGGATACTCATGATCATCTTTCACTTCTTTATCAAAGTTACCACTCTGTTCCATCAGCTTTATACCTCTGCTTTGCTCAAAGGTTTGAAGAAGGTAGGGTAGCATTTGTCATTCTTCTTGGTCTTCTTCTCTTCTATGTGATTGAGAAACAGATATGGTAACCACTTTGAAGAGTAACAAGTGTTGGCGGTAGCACTCTTGTAAAATAGAGAGCAGATCTTGTAATGGCATAATAGTTCTTCGAACACTGCCACCATCTCTGTATTCTCTTTTCTAAGCTTGTTCAGCTCATCATTTGTCGGCATAAACTCCTCATACGGAGCATCTGCCATGGACAGGTACGAGATATACTTCATCTCGTAGAGTGCAAACCCCATCTCTCCACCTGGGGTCATGAAGGTCCCCGTCCTATAGTTGTACCTCTCAGCCAAGGCTAAGAACATATGTGGGTTGGGAGCAAAGCCGTATACAGTGGCATGCACTGCTTGATACAGATTGATCTATTGGAGTCTGTCTTGGAATGTTGTCAGAATCCAATTCGCAATATAGCTCCATCGCTTGTAATCTGGATTCACCAATCCAGTCAGTCTGATATCTTGTTCAGGATATTTTCCTTCAGCCTTCGCAAATTCATTTGCGAATATTGGTGTCCTAACAGGCATCAGCATAGAGGAGTTCTCTGGTGGAATGCAACCAGGTCTCAAGCCTCTCAACAGGACGCTATATCTATCAGAGGAGCTATAAAACATATCCTTCTATTTTGGCCCCTTCTTTACGAAGATTTTCCCTGCACGAGCATCCTGAAACAGAGTGATGTTCCATTCCATTTTCCTTGGGTAGCTTGCATGAGCGTACCGCGACAAAGGAAGGTAGCGAGCAATGTCTGGTATGAAGAAAGATCTATCTTTCTGGTGAACTACTCTATCCTCCATCCTCGGCCTAGGCTGAGAGACTTTCTCAAAGGCGTCACCGAACAGGAACAAGGGTTTCTTATGAATTACAGCATCAGCTGATTCTAGGGGCTGTCCATTCATCAAACACATTAAAGTCTCATTATCCTGGGAAATCAGTATAGCCTGACGGGAGGCCGGCAGATCGTACTGAGGATAGTGAACATGAGACAGATCTTCTTTATATTCAGACTATGAGAGGGTTCCCATAAAATGTTCATAATCTGGGTCTTCATTGACCTCAACTGCATCAACGAACAGATAAAAATTAATACAATTCAAAGTTTCTGTTTTTAAAACACAAAACATTAGAGTGCGCAACTCCTCAGATTGCGCTAACATGACTTGCGCAACATCAGATTGCGCATAGGTTGCACAAAGCAATAGTTTGTGCTGACATCCTGCACAAATCAATAGATTGTGCTGACTTTCTGTCAGCACAATTCAACAAATTGCGCAGGAATGCAGCCTTCATAAAAATGAGGACTGACAGTTGATGCAACCAAAACCCTAAAAAGGGGTGGCGTAATATGAACTCATCTCTAAAAAGAGATGGGTTTCGAAGATCAAAAAAAGTCGAATCACTCTAAAAAGGGGATTTCGATCGATTCAACAACCTCTCAGAGCAGGGTGCGCGGATTCGTGTCGAGAGGCTCGCCGTGCAACTCTGTCAGATGACTCGGCCGGGGCTTTTCCCTTCGCGGCGGCGGTAGCATTGGAAGATCGTCGTGGTGCCATGACAGTCGTCGTCGGAGGAGGACAGTAAGGGTTCGGGGGAGATTTTTCTCAAGAGCTCGAAAGATTGCAAAGTAAAGAAATAAAAACAAAAAGATAGCTATTTATAGCTTTCGAAATATGAAACAGCTGCCTCGGATTGTGCCTAAAATTGGGGGCTCTTCGCTTTGCGCAGACAGCTCATCATCATGCGCAATTTGATTCAAAATTCAAAAATTCAAAGTATTTCGAAATTTTGAATAAAATCAACTTTCGAAAACTTTGAAGGGGGTCTTGTAGGTCCTAAAAAATCAAGTTGCATCAATCAACAAAGTCAAAAATTCAAGATATACATCAATTTGATGAATTGCGCAGACAACAGATTGCGCAGACATCACATTGTGCAGGTTGGTTTGCGCACGTTCCCAACTGCGCAGGCTGACGTGGCAGAAGTCATCATTACCTGAATCAAATCAAATCTTTCTGACAGCTGACAGCACGGATAACGAGGAGACTGTTCGTTTATGGCACCGCACAGTGCTCGAGGGTGGCTGACAGTTGGCAGTGCAATCCATGATTGCGCAAACCAATCCTGCGCAGTCTGAGTCTGCGCAAACCAAACTGTGCGCAGTTCAGGTTGCGCATTCCACCAACATAACTGATAAAGTATATGTGGCATTCATGCCATCAATTGCTCATTACGTGGCAACTGTCTATGCACGATCATGCGTATTTCAATCAAATGATGCCATGTGTCCTAGATAGTTGGCCCACGATCCAGTAACTGCCTGCGCAGTCCAATGCTGCACAAACCAGTTGCAGCGCAAATCATCTTGCGCAGTCCAGAATAACTAAAAGTTAGTTATTTTCAGAACTCTATAAATAGAGTTTCAAGTCTTCATTCAAGGGGATCAGACATAAAGCTCAGAAATCAGAGAGTTCAAGAGTTCTTGCCCAAGTACTGCTGCATTCTTCCGAGGCTTTTGCCTTCAACTTCCGAGGCTTTTGCCTTCAGTTTCCAGAGTTGTTCTCAACTTCAGAGGCTTCGTCTTCAAAGTTCATATCGTCCAAGGGATAAAGCAATCGTCATCTAGATTGGATTCCTATAGTTGTAATTTTCCCAGAATTCTTGTAATCTTTATTACACAGTTTGTATCAATAAAGTTTCATACATTTGTTTTTACAAACAGAAGCCAAACGAGACGATCACGCAAATGTTCACAAGATTCTTCGACATTATCAACCCCCTGTCTTCACTCGGCAAGCAATATTCAAATCACGAGAAGATTCGCAAGCTACTTAGGGGGCTACCAAAAATTGGGAACCCTATGTGACTGCCATCATAGAAGGAAATAATCTCACAATCATGTCCATGGAGACCTTGATGGGAAAGCTAATGACGCATGAGCTTGACCTCAAGGATTTCGAAGAGCCTGCTCCTAAGGCTAAGGAGATCGCACTCAAAGTGCACCGACGAAGGGCTGAACCCGAAGAGACGGATGACGACAACTCAGAAGATGATGATCAAGCCCTTATGGTCTACAACTTCAAGAAATTCCTTCGTTTCAATCGAAGAAAGAAGGAACCTCAAGAAGATGGCAAAGAAGAGCCAACCTGCTACGGATGCAAGAAGACTGGACACGTCCGAAAAGACTGTCCATTCTTAAAGAAAAGCAACCGCTATGAGAAGCCATACAAGAAGACTTCCTCAAAGAAATATGCCAACACAAGCATTTGGCATGAAAGCGAAGCTAGTGACTCCGAGGAAGAAAAGGACTCTCCTCAAGATACGGCCAATGTGTGCCTAATGGCGACGTCCGACAAGGTATCAAACGAAACTCTTGACGACTTCACTTTTGATGAACTTGACGATACTTTCACCGATTTACTTAGTGATCATAAAAAGGTCATTGGTAAATACAAACAAGCCAAGGACAAAATCAAAAGTCATGAAGTCAAAATACAAAGACTTTCTCTATTACTTGACAATATTAGAGACCCTACACCCACGGATGTCACTGATGTGGTATCTAAGCTTAAAATAAGCTTACATGATGCCGAGGCACGTATTGAGCAACAAACACAAGATATCACAACACTAAACACGGAGCTTGCAGAAGAAAATAGCAGATATAAGATTACTATTACTAAGATGCATGGTTTGAATGCTAAGATTACTGAATTGCAAGTTGTCTCTAAGAAACTAGAGACTAAATTGGGAAAACAGGTTGCTCAACCTCAAACCCAATCATATGAGACACACACAAAGCATGACACAACTCATACTAATCAACCACGTCATCCTCATGCTGCTCACAATCATGCTTACATGTACACACATTTTCACAAAGGACACAAACCACATGCACGTAGAAATAATCATCATATGTCACAAAATCATCATAGATATAATCATCATCATGTTGCACAAAGACACAATCAACATCACTCTACATATAGAAATCAACATGTCATGCCATATAGACGACATCATCATGCCATACCATATAGACAATATCACCATGCCACTTCACATAGTAATCATCACCATGCTGAATCTACATATCATCAATATTCTGCTTATGGACATCATTAGCATGCTCCTAATGTAACTATGAATGCTACATGTACTTATTGTGGTTTACATAGACACATTTCACCACAATGTAGAATTAGAAGATTAGTAGATAGAAAGATATATGCATGGTTTCCAAAAACTAACTCTTCAGGACCCTCAAGAACTTGGGTACCAAAGGTCACATCTACTCTTGATGTAGGTGGACCTTCCCTCCTCAACTAAGAGTAAGTGGATTCTCGATAGTGGATGCTCGCGGCATATGACGGGAGACGCACATCTTTTCGTATCACTATCGATGAAGAGAGAAGGATATGTATCCTTCGGTAATAACCTAAAAGGTTATATTATAGGTAATGGTAATATTGGTTATCCTTTCTCACGCGTAATAAAGGATGTCTGCCTAGTGACCGAGTTAAAGCATAACTTGCTCAGCATTAGTCATCTTGCTGACCATGGATATGACATTAACTTTGGACAAAACAAATGCCTTATTTATGATAGGTCAACGGGAGACATTGCTTTTGAAGGGGTAAGAGAGGATAATATTTATATTTTCTATTTGTCTGAAAATACTAACAATGCAGGTAGATGCCTATATACTCATAAAGGTGAACGACTACTATGGCACCAGCGTCTTGGTCATGCCAACATGGATACTATATCCAGGCTATCGACCAAGAAGCTAGTTAGAGGCTTGCCCGATATCACATTCAAAAAGGACACCGTATGTGCCGAATGTGAGTTGAATAAGGCAACCAAGTCTTCTTTCCATTCCATAAACTCTGTAAGTACTACTAGACCCTTGCAACTACTCCATATGGATTTATTTGGCCCTAGTAGAGTAGCCAGTCTTGGTGGAAAACTCTATGCCTTTGTTATTGTTGATGACTTTTCAAGATTTACTTGGGTTTTCTTTCTTACTTATAAAAGTGATGCTATTTCAGTTTTTAAGTTTTGTCAAGAAAGTTCAAAATAAAAAAGGCTACATGATTACTCGTATCCGAAGTGATCATGGAGGCGAGTTCGAAAATTCTGATTTTAAAAAGTTTTGTGATTCAAATGGTTTTGATCATGAGTTTTCTTGTCCAAGAACTCCTCAACAAAATGGTATTATGGAGCGGAAGAATAGGACTCTTGGCGATATGGCTAGAGTCATGTTGAACAAGTTTTTACTTTCGAAATATTTTTGGACTGAAGCTGTCAGTACAACATGCCACATTTTAAATAGGGTACTTATTCGTCCTATTACGAAGAAAATACCCTATGAGCTTTGGTTTGGGAGAACCCAAAATATTTCTTATTTTAGAGTTTTTGGATGTAGATGTTTTATCCTTAACACCAAAGACAACTTAGGCAAATTTGATGCCAAAGCTGACGATGGTATTTTCCTTGGCTACGCGGCCAAGAGCAAGGGATATAGAGTTTTTAACAAACGCTCTTTAATTATGAAAGAGTCTACAAATGTGACTTTTGATGAAGATAACAGTGCTGCAGCTACTCTTGATGATGATGTTGAGCCATCAACGTCTACTCCAATGAACACCACAACCGAAACAAATTCTCTGGAAAGCTTGCCTAAGAAATTCTCTTTCAAGCCATCACATCCAGAAAATTTGGTAATCGGTGAGGTTTCACGTGGAGTAACTACTAGATCATCATTAAGAGATTCTATTGCTAGCACTGCCTTTATTTCACAAATTGAGCCGAAAAACATTTTAGAAGCTTTCAATGATGAATTTTGGATTTCTGCTATGCAAGAGGAACTCAACCAATTCGAGAGGAGCCAAGTATGGGAACTTGTTCGTAGGCCGGCTGATCACTCGATTATTGGTACTAAATGGGTTTTTAGAAACAAAGTGAATGAAGATGGTTCAGTCACACGCAACAAAGCTCGTCTAGTAGCCCAAGGATACAATCAAGAGGAAGGTATCGACTACGATGAGACGTATGCTCCTGTTGCTAGATTGGAATCCATTCGGATGCTCTGTGCATTTGCAAATTTTCAAATTTTCAAATTATTTCAAATGGATGTTAAAATTGCTTTCTTGAATGGTTTTATTAAGGAGGAAGTTTATGTAAAACAACCCCTGGCTTTAAAAATCACAAATTTTTCGACCACGTGTTCAAGCTAAAGAAAGCGCTGTATGGCCTCAAACAAACCCCTAGAGCTTGGTATGAACGGCTAAGCAACTTCTTGCTTGAGAAAGGTTTTTCAAAAGGAAAAATTGACACTACACTTTTCATAAAATCTTTCAAAGACACTATTCTTTTAGTAAAAATATATGTAAATGATATTATTTTTGGTTCTACTGATGAAACCCTTTGTCAAGATTTTGCCAAGTATATGCAGACCGAGTTTGAGATGAGCATGATGGGGGAGCTCAACTACTTTCTTGGGCTGCAAGTCAAACAAATGTCAAATGGAACCTTCATCTGTCGGTCGAAGTATACAAAGGACATGCTGAAGAAATTCGACCTTGATAACGTCAAACCAATCAGCACTCCTATGGCTACTTCAACCAAACTTGAACCAGATGATAGCGGCAAACCCGTAGATCAACGTATGTATCGAGGTATGATAGGCAGTTTACTCTATCTTACTGCTAGTCGCCCTGATATAATGTTTAGTGTTTGCCTGTGTGCTAGATATCAAGCGAATCCTAAGGAATCACACATGACCGCAGTTAAGCATATCTTTCGATACCTTAAAGGTACAGTTACAGTGGGCCTATGGTATCCCAAGTCAACATCCTTTGACCTCATTGGTTATTCTGATGCTGACTTCGCCGGATGCAAGGTCGACCGTAAAAGTACGAGCGGCACGTGTCATTTATTAGGAAAGACTTTAGTCTCTTGGTTTAGCAAGAAGCAGAATTCTGTCGCACTATCCATAACAGAAGCTGAATACATAGCAGCTGGACGTTATTGTGCACAAATTCTATGGATGAAGCAAACCCTTGAAGACTATAATTTATCTTTCATGCATATTCCAATCTTTTGTGACAACACTAGTGCAATAAATCTTACTAAGAACCCCATTTGTCACTCACGCATGAAGCACGTTTAGATACGACACCACTTTTTGCGTGATCATCAACAAAATGGTACGATTAACTTAGAATTTATTGACACTGATCATCAGTTAGCAGACTTCTTCACCAAACCATTATCCGAAGAGCGCTTCAATTTTCTTTATCGTGAACTTAGAATTTTATATGAAGCTGTTATAAATTAAAATAATCATACGTAAATATCGAATATGTTGTGATTCTCTTATGATGAACTTGCTATGGGTACAAGCCGAAAGGGTCCTTCTGACAACAAGGCGTAAAAGCCTAAGCGACACGGTGCACTAGTCCTCAGGACTACCGCTAGCTGGGATCCAGCCCCTGCAGCTAACCCATGACAGCTTCAAAATATTGAATTATGATATAATTCCTTGTTTATTATACGGTTCATTTTTATTTATCACTTGCTGAAATACTAATTTTTCAAACTTCATATTACTGCTTTGAACTCACTATCTGCTATCCATCTATTTACTTATTAGATCTTTTTCTGTACTTATACTCATACAGTATATTGGTTTTTATCTTTACTTAACCAATTTTTGCTCAACTCAGCCTGATTCCTGTTCTGTCCCCAGGATCCGGCATTCGGGCCGAAGTCTGCCCCTACCAGAGTTCGGGCCGAATTCGGCCTGCCTGTTCCAGAACCGGGAATAGGCTCAGCCGTTGATCAAATTGTTGATCCAATGGTCATAAATTGACCCGACCAAGAGAAACCCTCCCCTTTATTTCGGTTTCTCTTCCCTCTCCTTCCTTCTTACCACCTTTTCTACTTCTCCAACTCAAAACTCTCAAAACCCTAACCCTAGTTTCTCCTTTCTTGTGCTCCATTCTTCCCCAAACTCAAGGAGGAGGCTTGGTTCTCAATTCTCTTTCATAATCCTTCAATATCTTGAGGTATAACTCCTTTCTTTTCTATATCTGAAATTTCTTTATTATCTATCTATTGTGTTATGGCTCCACGATTGCTTAACCGTGGGAAGAGACTTCGGACCGAGGGCGCGTCCTCGTCGAATGCTCCTCCTCCCGTTGAGCCGCCCGTTGCACCACCCGTTGCACCGGCAATTGAACAACAAACCCATCCGTTGTTCAATCCTCCACGTCTACGTGATCCAAACACTTTCGACGACCGATTTTTCATTTCACTAGACGCATCCAATGAATGGTTTAGTAATTTTCGGACACGTTCGATGTTTACGGGACACCCCATAAACTTCATAATTTTCTCTCAATATGGTGCACTCTTTAATGACCTTTGCCTTGACGAACTTGTTACCTCAAATTCGGTCATATATCATAGTGCAATACAAATATTTTATTGCAATTTGACTCATGATGATACTCGATCTATTCACGTGTTGCGGGTATTGATATCTCATTTGATGATTTTGAATTAGCCGAATATCTTGAACTTCAAGAGCCAAATTCTTGGGAAAAGCTTGTTGAAGCTAGATCCTTTATCTTTCCCGAAGGGATTTTACTAGAGAGCTTCAAGGATGACCTGTGTAGCCCTAACACACGTCCTCGTAAGCTCTTGGCAAAATTTCTCAATCCTTACTTCTATGAGCTTCATCGGATCATTTTCAACACTATTCTACCCAAAGCGGCCTCTACCGATGAGGTTACTTATTTTGAAATATCATCCTTATACCATCTCTACTTTCATGTTCCCTTCAATCTTCCATGCACAATGATGGATTGGATGATCAACTGTAGGAAGAAGCCAAGATCCTTGGTTTATGCTTTATATCTTCCTATGATCTTTCGTGCGTTCCATGTACCGCTTGATGAGTGTCCATTCTTACCTGCCCCTGCCTTTCTCTCCAAGGCAAGGAGGCTTCACGCGGCCGTTGGCTCCCCGGTCGTGTCTGAGCATTATGAGGATGAGCCAGATGCCCCTCCTCTCGGACAGGATCCTCCTCCTCCTCCTGCAACTCTCGAGTCTATTCAGACCATGCTGCGAGATCGTTTTGCTTTGGAGGACGATCGTTGGACTCAGCTGGATTATCGGACCACATTGCAGATGAGTGCTATCAGCAACTCGCTGCATAACATCCGGTATTCCATGTCTCGCCATCCTACCATGCCCACTCCTATGGAGCGAGATCCCGATCGTGAGGGCTTTCGTATTGATGACCCTTGGGTTCGTCGCTACATGGATCCGGATGCAGCTTTTGTGGACCCACGTCGCTCCTTTACTGATCCATCGGACGACGCCGGGCCCTCTCGTGCTCGTTGATGTTTTTGGACTGCTACTTGAGGCTGCTACTGGAGATCATAGATTATGTTTTCTGTATTTTTTAGTTACTTTTATGTACTTGCTTTGTAGTAGACTTATTATGAGTTGTGCTTTTGAGACATTGGTAGATCTATTATCAGTTTCTATGACTCTTGGTCATTATCTTATTTTATATGCAGTTTCTTCTCGTTTATGTACGTTTTGCCAGTTACTCTTTATCTATCTCATATTGCTAAATGCCAAAAAGGGGGAGTTATGTGTATATTCTGTTTCTGTTTATTTGGTTTATATATGCGTTTGGAAGAATATTATTAACAGGCCAATAAAGATTCACAGTATTATTTATGGGGGAGCTACTCTTAAGCTCGGGCATTGTTTATGGGGGAGCTACTCTTAAGCTCGGCACTTATTATGGGGGAGCTATGTCGTTATATGTGTCCAGGTATGGATATTGAATATACAATTATTATTTTGTCAATTATCAATATGGGGGAGATTGTTGACACAAAGTCACAGTCAACCAAATATTGATAACATTGACTAAATAATACTTGTGATAATTCAATACGACACACGACGACTATATTCTGCTCAAGCCAGACGACACCTCAGTTATGCAAATACAAGTCGTTTTCGCATCTGTACTTTTATATTTATTGAGTCTAGAATGATTGTAAGCTGAGTTATGCTGGACTCTTGAGACTCAACCCACAACCCATCCAAAATCTATAAAGCTCCACATCCAAACCTAGCCCATTGGACCCTTGAACCAGTTTTGTGCTCTGGAGACAGAGTTCGGATCGAACTCTGCCTCCACACAGAGTTCGGGCCGAACTCTGTCCCCTAAAAATCAGCACCCTAATTTTTAGGGTTGGCTGGTTGCTAGTTGTCCAACGGAATTTTTTGAAAATTCCTACCAGAATTCTGGCCGAATTCTGCCTGTTAAAAACCTATAAATAGGCCAAGAATTCTCTCATTTTCAATCATCCAATCTTCTCTTCTCTTCTCTTCTCTCTTAAGCTCAATATAAGCCATACCCTTCTCATCTACTAGCCACAAGTTTCCTAAGTCTCGAGTGCTCAGCATCTCTCAGTTAGGAGTCTTGTATAAGAGTTCAAGAAGTCGCTTGGAAAATTCCAAGCATCGCCACTGCGATCCATTGTAAGAAGTTGACGTGCTCTTCTGAAGTAAAGGCACGGGGTGTAACTACTATTTCACAAATAGTGGATTTAATCCTGAGCTAGAGTTCTCAGGTCTGGACTAGTCCTCCACGAGGGAAACCAGGTTAAAATCGGCTGTGTTTGCGTATGCTCTCTTGCTCCTTATTTATTTTCCGCATTTACTCTGATTAATTTTAGATCGTGAAAGAGTTGATTTTTAATTGGTTATTATTGCTATAACTCTATTCACCCCCCTCTAGAGTTGCCATCTGTTCTTCAGTTCCGACGCCGTCACGGCCGTCGGACCACCGCTGTGGCGCGCGCGCAGGGGAGGGGGGTTAAGGTCGGACAAGGTCGGGCTTGGGGGGGTGTTTGTCATCTCGCGATAATTCACGAGAAGTGCTGTAGGGTTGGCCCTTTTTTTCTATTTCTTTTGTTTTCTTTATTTTATAAATATTACAAATACTTGATAAAAAAAATTTATTAATAAAAGTTCTAAAAATCAAAATAAATATTGAAATAATATTATATATACATATGTGAAAATTACTTATAATGTAGAGTAACATTTATATATATTTATATATATTTATTTACCAACAAGCAAATTTTCTATATACTTATAGATTCCTAATAATTGTAAAATATCCAAATAAGTATTTTTAACAAAACATTTTTCTATTGAAATATTTAATGCACTTATAATATAATTACTTTTATTTCTAGCACTATTACTATATATTTTAAATGGAACTCAAAATCTATATAAACTATTATTATCTGAATAATCTAAATAACTATTAATTATTTTGAATGATAAGAGTACCATATAAAATATTAAATATTTTCAATAAAATTAGGAAAGTTTTATTTAAAATAAATTTAGAAGTTGTAGGTTTAGACATATAATCAGTAAGTACGTATATCTATTTAGAAAATCTTTTTAAAGTAAATAATACAATAACCATATAACAAATATATATATCAAATATACTTATAAAGTATATTTATACCCATATATTAAATGTACATATAAAAAAAATTAATTTAAAAAGCTTTAAATTTTATATGCATATTCACCAAATATACTTTTATACATGAAAATATTTGTATATAACAAAATTTAAATGTACAGTAATGAAAATTATACATATATAGAGAGAAATATAAAAGAAGAAATCAACAAAACAAAAAATATTTAGGAAAATTTAGGGGGTTTACAATGCGTTAGGTCTAACTGCTAATAGAGGCATGTTAGTAGACTTAGCAGTTAGTAGAGGTACATGATCGCGGATATGACTTAGATAGGTGCATAGGGAGGGGAGAACATTTCCTTATTGTATGGGCTTCTATTGCACATTCCCTTGTAACCCGAAAGCTCTGTTGGAGATACAGGTATGATGACCCCCCTCAGGTTGGCCAATGACATTTTTTGAACGTTATGCGCTTCATCACTGGTGCCCAATAGGGGACTATACAAGATCCTATTTACAGTCAGGGCTCATACGATGGAAGGTTTGTTCTTAACTGCATAAACACATTAGATTGGTTAGGTAACCTTCGTCAATGTCATGTCACCCCCGTTTCATTAGTAGCTTGGGATAATGTCACATTACGGAATAGTGTGCTATCGTTTGTCCTTGTTTGGTTATAGGGGGTAGTCCACTGTTTCGATGATGAGATATTGGACCTTGTTACGATTGGGACTATTTTACTTTACTTGTGGCTTATGACATATTATATATTTAGTTTATTATGGCATGTTCTTCCTGTATCTTGTTACATCCCTCTGAGGACCTGGTGATCTCTCCAGGTGTGTGCTTCTGTGATATTTGTAGGTGTTCTAGACGCAGAGGATTGCCCTTGGGTCGACTTGCTACCTTTCCTTCGCATTTTCTTCCGTGTATTATCCTTCTCATTTAAATGGTTGGTAGTAGATTTTTCTCCGTCCAACTGCATGTATAAATGACAAATTTCATAGTTGATTTACATTATTATTCTCTTATTTGGTGGATGAGATTTAGTTGTCTTGATTTTCTGTATTTTACAGCTTATGTATACATACGAGGTTTCCATGTATTGGAGTATACTTCGTATGTATGCAGCTGGCATGTCCACGTACTTAGTCCCAAGTATTTTGGGACTGGGGCGTTACATATTTTTGTGGTGGCCATGCAGGTCGAGTCAGCCGTTTCGGTTACGTTACTGTACCGAATGGGCCTGCATATAGGATTAGAGTCTAGAATCTCATCCACATACATGACATCCTTTCTTGACTCCAAATTTCGAACTCTCGTTTGCCTTCCTTGATTTGTATCTTGCTTGATTCCTTTCTACCGTGAATTCTTATTTCTTGTGCTTAGTGGCAGTTAGGAAGATGACTACACTAGTATATGCTCATAGGTCAAACATATGGCTAAAAGGATTTTATTGACAACTAGTATGTATAAAGGTCTATTTGAGTTATAAAAACATTTTGTACTTCAAGGATCGAGGAACCCATTCTCCTAAAGATATGATGTTGTATGGTAGACTAGTTAATTTTAAGTTGGGTAGTAGTGATATTACCGACCTCAAAAGATTGTTAGAAAATTTATTTTGATGCTACTAGGTGGTATTCACGAGAAGATCGATAGAGATTGAGAAAATACAATTTATTTTAATTTTAGTTATAATTTATTTGGGGTATAAAAAGAAATTTGAGAAAAATATTAAGTTTTAAATTGTGTCGCATGATTTACAGTTGATAAAGCATATTTAAATTTTGAGTTAAGTTTGAATTGATTTGTAATACGCTAAGAGTTTATCTCGAGGTATTAGAAAGTTTTAAATTTCAAGGTTATGATTTTGTTAGATGACCGCAATCAACTAAAAAAAATATGGAAGTTAGTTTGCGATGCAAAAAAAGAGAGAAAAAGATTGTTGTGTCAGATGATCTACGATTGACGATTTTTAGAATTGAGTTTACAGTTTTGATTATGGATATTAAAAAATTTGGTGAAAAAGAAATGTATGTATACTTGATTATGATATGATAAAGGTTTATTCCGAGATTGATTAGAAAGTTTTAAAATTTTAAAGTATGATTTTGCTTGACAACCTCAACCAACTCGAGAATGTGGAAGTTAGTTTGGGATTTGTAATACATTATGAAAAAAATGTGTGTGGTAAGATAAGAGTGTATTTTGAGATTTAAGAAAGTATGAAACCTTAAGTTACGATTTGGCTTGACGATCTAAAATAACTATAGATTGTGGTAGTATATTTCGAGATTTGAAATACATATTAAGGATCTTTTGAGGGAAATCAAAGTTAAGGATGAGACTATATCTTGACATAATGCCATCCTAAGAAAAATATGAATGTCTCATCTTAGTGCCATACCACCTATGACTACGACATTGCATATACACAAGTGTAGTTAGTGATCGACCAAGCTATGTGACTATATCTTCATCTCGACTTACTCATTCTTTCCCTCAAACCCTAAGCCTACTATCATCATCTTCTAATCATTGAAACTTGAAAAGGATTAAAGTCGTTCCCTTGACCGTACCCTAACCTAAGAGACTATCTTTTCTCTAGAAACCGTGTCTCTTACTTATTTTATCTTGATATAGTTGATTCCTTATTAGTCTTTTATTTCGTGTTTTATCTTGATCCTTTTTATTTTCGTGCATTAAGTAGCAACCCTCATTATTTACCAAAACCTTACCACAATCTTTAAAGCCTCACCATATTTTTTTTCTCCCAGTTGTTTGCTTCCCTCTTTGAGGATTTTATTTTAACTCTTCCATAATTCATACAAACCTTGTTTCTTATATGATACCCTTGTACAAAAATGAAAATTTGATCATGACACCCTTCAGTTATACGGGCTGGATTAGAAAGCCCCATAGAGAAAGTTATTGGTAGATTGGAATAAGATGATGGTAAGTCAAAATTATTGGTATTTAGATGTGGCTACTTTCAAGGATTCAATTAGTGACTTTAGAAATTTTTATTCTTGATGTTTAGGGGGGTTAAAATTTCTATGATGGTTATAGATGTGTAGTTAAGATTATTGGATTTCAATTTCAAGAAGAATTTCAAGAAGATTATGAAAAAAAAAGAGGAAAAAAAAGAAAAAGAGAGAGAGAGAGAGAGAGAGAGAGAGAGAGAGAGAGAGAGTTATGTATGTTGTAAGAAGAGGAAGATTAAGAGATTTTGAATTCAAAAGTTTTATTACGAGATATAGGATTAACATATTTATAAGGAATCAAAATTTTTGTGAATTGGATTTTGGGAAAAAAAATCGGTTGGAAGGTCGATATATACATAAGTATGCTTCAAAAAAAGTTATTTATTAGTTATGAGATTATTCTAAGGATAGTTATTGAACCGAATAAAGGAAAGAGAGAACTGTTTCAAATAAAGAATTGAATAATTCAATATAATCATAAAATATGACGATTATGATTGGATTGAACTTGAATCAAAATTTTGAATATTCAGTTATGGCTCAACACTTGAGGTTGAGGAAGTTATTGATCATTCGAGAGGTGGCATGTTTATGAGATAAAAATTAGTATTAATCGAATCTAGATGTGAATGGGTTGCCATGCACGTGATCATTTTCTAAACTATATTCATTGATTATTTCGTTTCTAAAAACGTCCGTTATCATTTTAATCCATATACAACTCATTGCTTGAATTTTGATCATGTTATCTTACCTAAAAACGCTCGTGTTCCTCAACCATATCTATCCTAATTATTCCTAAATTTTGAGGATAAAATTCTTGTAAGTTGGGTAGGATGTAAACCCCCTAAAAATTTACCTTGATTTTAATTTATTTTTATTGTGGTATTGTTTTTATTTTTTTATTCTGTACGTTGAGTGCGAATATGTATATGCGAAGTATATATTTCGTATAAAGATTTAATTGTAGATTTTTATCATATAGAAGATAGTATAGTTTTCGAAAATTTTATTTTCTTAAAATTCTAAAGCGCGTAGCGTCGAGATTTGGCAAATGTTATTTATTTAATTTAAAAATGCAAGTTGTTTTATTGTACAAGTAGTAATTTAGAAAAACTATGTTATGTAAATATTCTATTTGCAAGCGAGTCACATGAAATTTAAATCATGTCTACGTTGATTTCGAAAACTATTTGCAACTGTTAAATTTATTATAAATGTATTTCAAATATTTAAAAAATTATTATAATTTTTGAAATTCTTTATTATCAATATTTTAAGATTTTGAAAAAGATATTTTAAAATGTTGTTTGATTTAATATTTAATTAATTGTGGAGATTGAAATATGAAGGATATTTTTATTGAATTTACTTAAATAAGTTTGATTAAAGATGTGATCTATCTTTTAATTAGGATTGGATTAAAATTTGATTTGGATTTGACTTAATTGGTTGTAAATAATTTAAGTTAAATGGTAAAATTTTCCTAATCTATATCAATCTAGGAGTCCACCTACGATATAAGGAGAGGTTCCTTTGCTCTTTTCCATGAAATCCATAAACCCAAAATTTCCATCCAAAGCGTCGTGCATCGTGTCTGTTTCATATTTTTCTTCCACTATTTTCTAATACAGTTACATTATCATCCGCGTGTCTGACATGCCAGACACATATCCAAATCCCTAAATTGCTTCCATGTCGTGTCCAACAACCCACGACCAACCCCGACTTCTTTGCCCTCTTCTCTGCACTTCTTCCGGCCAATTAGTAGCCATCTCACCTCTTCGTCTTGCATCTCCCAGCCACCAGCACGTCTTCTTAACCACCACTACTTCTGCCCTACTCCGGTCACAGTCCCTGCAACCGTCACCACAGTCTGCTGCCACCGTCTCTCGCCGTCTCCGAACCACAGCAGTACCACCGTCATGTCCAGAAAGCAACACCACCCCAAACCACATACCCAACAGACCTCCACCTACGCCTTTGCCACTACCAGGCCGATCGCTCTCGTCCCCATTACAGCCTTACCACCACCACCAAAAATCGGCCACCCCTACCGAAAACCCCCAAAACTACCGTAAACACAAAATACACCCACACAACTCCCCTCCCCTGATCCCTTTTGTTTTCCGCGACCGCCTTTTGCCGTCAACACCGTAACCACCATGGCGGCAGCACACCACACAGGAAAAATATATATATATATCACCTCCACGCCACATACCTCCACTGCGTGCCGCGCCCCTGCGATCGCCAGATTCGAAAGTGCCATACCGCCCGCACGAGCACCCCGGCAAACTACGTGGCATGTGAGCCTCCTCCGCAAGCACCGCTGTGCGACCTAGCCCTACGCCGCCGGCGAAACCCATGCCTTCCCTTCCGTAGCACTTCCTCCGTTGCGTCCGGCCTCGCTATGCCGGAGCAGCAACCGCCAGGCGAACCGACTTTTTTCCCGCTCCAGACCTCTCTCTCTATCTCTGCCTTCCTCTTTCCAGTTCCCCCCGACTTTATCACTCTCCCGATCCTCACCTCTCTCCCTCTCTAAACTTTTCTTTCTTTCCCCAAACGAGGAACACAACACCAGTTGTGTTAACATTATATAACTTTATTTCTTTATTTTTTATGTGTTTTTTTGGTTATGAGTTTGCTACCTTTAATTATTATTATAATATTATTTCTACTTGCTATTATTGGAGAAACAAATGAACAGATGTTTTTTTATATTTATAAATAATTAATAGTAGTATTTTTAAGCTAGTAAGCTTTAGCAAAATTATTATTTATTCTTATTATATACATAGTAATTACTTCTTAGAAATTTTTTACAAATATATATTACTGGGCTAGGGACTCTCATTATTTTAGAGACCTTAACTAATATTATAGTATTTTTTATCTATTTACATCATAGTTTTGCCCTAAAAAATAAATAAATAATAATAATAATAATAATAATAATAATAATAATAATAATTATTATTATTATTATTATTATAATAAAAGATTTCCTGGTATGCTTTATTTCATAAAAGTAGTTTCCAATTTATAAAAAGAGATTTTTGAATATTTTCAAATAATTATCTAAATGTAGTTCTACCTACATAATCCCATTTTGACAAAATTATGGTATCTAGCCTAAAAAAATGATTTTTAATGTTTTACTAAGTCTTGGCCTAAGAATCTATTTTTGACTAATAAGGTTAATTTTTTTGTATTATAATATTTTCTAAAATTAAGTATATGTATCTATCTTCACAAATTCTTCTCGATTATCACCATTGGTCCCGCCTAATCGTGAGTTTCTAGTTCTCGTGAAATTCAGACCCTTACACATCGACCTCGGCTATTAGACAAAGCAAGGCTTGTCGGATCATCGCACCACCCCAGTCGTCATATCTGGCAAGATATCTTACCATATTTACTGCTTATATTTAGTCTGCATTTTCTTCAGTTATTGCATATCACCGTTTATTTATTTCTAGTTCGTCTAGCTGTACCATTATTACAGTTTATGATTTACTACCTGCCCAGTGATATTAGCTTTGCTTTACCTATTATCTTTTGATTGTATATGAACCTAGAGTTAAGGGACTACCATCTGTAGTGTATTGCATAAACCTTGACACAGTTATACCATGAGGTATGTGTGAGATGAGTAGCATATAGAGGTACTTGCGTGTTGGCTGATCACCCGTGCGCATGTATTAGGTCTATCTGCTAATAGAGGCATGTTAGAAGACTTAGCAGTTAATAGAGGTACATGATCGCAGATGCGACTTAGATAGGTGCATAGGGAGGGGAGAACATTTTCTCGTCGTAAGGGCTTCTATTGCACATTCCCTTGAAACCCGGAAGCTCCGTTGGAGATACGAGTATGATGACCCCCTCAGGTTGGCCACTAACATTTTTTAACGTTATGCGCTTCGTCACTGGTGCCCAAGAGGGGACTATACAATATCCTATTTACAGCCAGGGCTCATGCGACAGAAGGTTTGTTCTTAACTGCATAAACACATTAGATTGGTTTGGTAACCCTCGTCAATGTCATGTCACCCCCGTTCGATTAGTAGCTTGGGACAATGTTACATCGCGAAATAGTGTGCTATCCCTTGTCCTTGTTTGGTTATAGGGGGTAGTCCACTATTTCGATGATGAGATATTGGATCTTGTTACGATTGGGACTATTTTACTTTACTTGTGGCTTATGACATATTATATATTCAGTTTATTATGGCATGTTCTTCCTGTATCTTGTTACGTCCCTCTGAGGACCTGGTGATCTCTCCAGATGTGTGCTTCTGTGATATATGCTGGTGTTCTAGCCAAGGCCGTGATCTTCTGCATTCCTTCGCAGAGGATTGCCTTTGGGTCGACTTGCTACCTTTCCTTCTCATTTTCTTTCGTGTATTATCCTTCTCATTTAAATGGTTGGTAGTGGATTTATCTCCACCCAACTACATGTATAAATGACAAATTTCATAGTTGATTTACATTATTATTCTCTTATTTGGTGGATAAGATTTTGTTGTCTTGATTTACTGTATTTTACAACTTATGTATACATACGAGATTTTCATATATTGGAGTATACTTCGTATGTATGCAGCTGGCATGTCCACGTACTTAGTTCCAAGTATTTTGGGACTGGGGTGTTACAGTTATTATCATCAGATACCCTTACTACCAGGGGCACAACCAGTCTGCAGCAGGCCTTATATGCACTATTACTTGCAAAAAAATGAAATAGAAAAGTAGGTTCAGGAGATGCTAGATTTAGGAATAATTAGGCCAAACTCTAGTTCATATTCATTACTAGTCATTTTGGTTAAGAAAGTAGATGGGAGTTGGAGGATGTGTTTAGACTTCAGAGCATTAAATCAGCTCACAATTAAAGACAAATTACCTATACCCTTCATAGAAGAGTTGTTTGATGAGCTTCATGGGTCTAAGTACTTCACCAAGTTGGACATAATAGCTGGATATAACCAAGTTCGAATGGCAGAGAGGGATATTCCAAAAACTACATTTATAACTCATTAAGGACATTACAAATTCTTGGTAGTGACTTTTGTCTAACTAATGCCCTATCTACCTTCCAAGCTATGATGAATGGTGTCTTTATAGAATATTTGAGAAAATTTGTTCTAGTTTTCTTTGATGATATATTGATCTCTAGTACAAGTTGGGAATAGCATACAGAGCATGTAGAGAAACTTTTCCAAAAGCTGACAAAACGTCAGCTGAGGATCAAAAGAAGTAAATGCTAAAAAATTTCAAAACAAGGTGGACTATTTGGGGCATGTCATATCAGACAAGGGTGAAGAAGTGGACAATAGTAAAATCCAAGCTGTAATTCAGTGGCCTAAGCCAAAGTCTCTGAGGGAACCAAGGGGTTTCTTGGGCTTAACTGGTTACTACAGGAGGTTTGTAAGACACTATAGGAACATAGCTAGTCCTCTTACTGCCCTTCTAAAGAAGAATGCTTTCTATTGGAGTGAAGAAGCACATAAATCTTTTGAAAAACTGAAGGCTGCTTTGACTGAACCCCCAATACTTATAATGCCAAATTTTACAGAAATGTTTATAGTGGAGGGTGATGCATTTGGAACTAGAGTAGGGGTAGTTCTCATGCAAGAAGGAAGACCTATTTCATATCTCAACCATGCTTTGAAGGGAAGAACAGTTCTACTTGCTACCTATGAAAAAAAGATGTTAGTTATTCTTTTGGTAGTAAAAAAATGGAACCAATATCTGTGGGGTAGAAAATTACTCATAAGAACATAGCACAAGTCACTAAAATACATGTTACAACAAAAAGTTTATACTGAGGCTCAATATAAATGGGTGCTCAAGCTGCATGGGTACCAGTACAAGGTAGAATAAGAGAAGGGCAAGGAAAACTAAGTAGTAGATAGTTTATCTAGGAGAGGTGAGGTAGAACTGAATGCAATCACTATTATTAGTTCTAATTGGCTGCAAGAATTCAGCTCTGAAATAGCTCATTCCAACTACTATCAGAAGAAATTAACAGAGTGGCACTAAGGTCAACTAGACAATGATAAGTACTTAGTGAGGGATGGCTTGTTATATAAACAAAGGTTGTTAGTAGATCCCCCAGTCTTCTTTTGTCTTAACCATGCTAAGAGAACACCATAATATACCTAGTCGGGGACATTCAGGCTATCTTAAAACCTTACAAAGGGTAAAAAGAGTCTGTCAATGGAAAGAGATGAAGAAAAGAGTACAAGAGTTTGTTAAAACTGTGAAATTTGTCAGGTAAACAAGTCTAAGACAACCAGTCCAGCTGGTTTGTTACAACCTCTGCAAGATCCTAATCAAATTTTGGAGGATATCTCCGTGGACTTCATTGAATGACTCCCTATTAGTTATCAAAAGTCCACAATACTAGTAGTGGTGGATCGACTGTCTAAAATATGTATATTTGTTTGCTTTAAAGTTATCCTTATATAGCTGAGACAATAGGATAAACTTTCATGGATGGGGTCTACAAACTTTATAGCATTCCTAATCCATAGTGACAGACAGGGATCCTATATTCACTATCCAGTTTTGGAAACTACTGTTTAAACTTTAAAGGACTAAACTTAAGTTCAATACGGCTATCACCCCCCCAACGTCCAAAGAGAAGTTACTAACAGATGCATAAAGGGATACTTGAAGTGTTATTGTAGTCTACAACCCAAGCAGTGGAGTAGGCATTTATCTTGGGCAAAATATTAGTTCAACACAATTGGCATTCTTCTACTAAAATGACCCCTTTCGAAGTAGTTTATGGTAGGGCTCCTCCTACACTACTTACTTATCTTCATGATTCTATAAATGATCCTACTGTGGTTGAAGCCTTGAACTCAAAGGATACTACATTACTGTTTTTGAAGGAGAATCTTAATTTGGCCAGTGACAGAATGAAGAACTATACTGATCTACACAGAATTGAAAGAGTTTACAGAGGGAGATTGGGTCTACTTAAGGGTACAACCTAAAGACAAATATCTTTGGCTCAGAGCAGCTCACAAAAACTTTCTCCTAAGTACTATGGTCCTTACAAGGTCATAGCCAGAGTGGGTCCAGTGGCTTATAAATTGAAATTGCCCAATGAAGCTCTTTTGCATCCAGTATTCCATATTCCCCTTTGAATAAATACCTTAGTGAAAGAGTTTCATTGCAGGAGGACATTCCCCAGCCAGATAAGACAATCTTGAAGGAACCTGATTCAGTGTTGGAGAGAAGATTCATTACCAAAATAAGTCATATCAGCGATGCAATTAGCGACGCTTAATCGAAACATCGCTAAAATTTTGCAACTTAACGACGTAAAAAGTTTACGTCGTAATACGTCACTATTAGCGACTATCAGCGACATATTGCGATTACATTTTGTATAACAAAAATTTTTGTCGCAAAAAAGTCGGTGGACGTCGCTATGATTTTATTATCAGTGACGATTAGCGACATCTTACTCTGACGTCGCTAATTTATTTCTAATATACCGCTCAGTTTTTCCTTTCCCCCCATTCTTACTCGAAAATTTCCTAAAAATATTTCCTTCCCCCCACGCCGACGACCCCCTGTGCTATTCGCCACCCCCTCCTCCTCCTCCACCGCTCCTCCGCCTCCATCGAGCTCCTCTTCCTCCACCGAGCTCCTCCTTCTACTCGTCCTCTGCCGGCCGCTCGCCTCCACCACCGACCGCCCTTCTCCTCCTTTTCCTCCGTTGTTGTATGCTCCTCCTCTTCTTCGGGCTACTCCTCCACCGACCCCCTCCTCCTCAACCACTTACACGCACCGACCTCCTCCTCCTCTCGGCCATCCCCTTCCTTGGTCACCCCCAAATTTAGTAACCATTTCTCTACTAGCCATTTGACATGGACACGACACAGACACGAATACGACACAAACACATGCACTGACACGACACAAACTTAATTCTGATAGAAAATAAAGATTTGATGTAAAACAAATAAGTAAAAAAATTCTAACTAGTAAAAAAATATTGGAAAATCGAAATCATTATTAAATAAAGTTATATGGTTTTACAATGTTTGGTGTCATTATTAGAAAAAATTACAAGTCACATCCTTTACCGACACTGACCCAATTCAGACAAGGTTTTGTGTAAGTATTATGAGAGTATCGGAGAAAGTCCCAATGTGACAGTAATGTGTGGTAGATCATCTTGTGCATGTGGTGTCACATGTTCCTGTGAAAGTCCCAATGCGACAGTAATGTGTGGTGTAGTGTGTAGTGCATGAGTGTGGGTATATGTTAGTGAGTGATGTGGGTTAGGTAATGTATGCATACATACATATATAATGTGTGTATGCATAGAGTGTGTTAGGATGTGACAGTTGAATGTCTTCCTGTGATAGTATATCCTATAGTGTGTGTGTCTTACCTATAAGTGTATGTTTGCCACCCATATAATAGAGTTTGAAATTGGAGTTGTCTGCATGTCTTTAAGTTTGAAATCATGTCTTCATGCTATTACTTTTGTAAGCCTTTGAACAATGGGCATGTATCTATCTTACAGAAGTATTTAAAAATGGATATGGATTATTATTTGTGGCATCGTTCGTGGATGTACAACCGTCATCCTGATGACATGTGTGGTGTGCGGGATGAATTCATTGAGGGTATACAACAGTTCCTGTAGTTCGCCAAGGCGTTCCCTCAGTACATGGATGGTACCAAAATTAAGTGTCCGTGTGTGAGATGTCGCAATTTGAAATATCATCCAGAAGTGGAAGTCACATATTATTTATACTCGAACGATTTTACGCCGAATTACTATCAGTGGACCGCGCACGAAGAACTTGTGTCTTTAGCATCAGAGTCGGAGCCTAATGTGGATGTCTACGACTATGCTGCTTACGACGATGGATGGGTGAACATGGTTTTTGACGCAGCGGAGCCTAGTTTCGATCCGGACAATCATGATACAGCCAAGGAGGCACTGAACGCCGATGCTGCAAAATTTATGGAGTTGCTGGAGAATGCAAGGACTCCATTATATCCTGGTTGTGAGGATCATTCACCTTTGGAGGTGGTTACAAGATTGTTGAGCATCAAGTCCAATTTTAATATGTCGCAAGTGTGCTACAACCGACTGATGGAGTTGATTACAGAGATCTTGCCTGAGGGTGCTAAGTTGCCTAAAGATTTCTACTGGTCTAAGAGAATGGTGAGATTGCTCTGGATGGGATACGAAAAAATCGATTTATTTCGCAACGGGTACATGTTGTACTTCAAAAACGACAAGGATGAAGACGTCTGCAGATTTTGTAGTACTGATCGCTACAAGGGCAGTATTTGGGGAAGGTTTGTCGGTGCAAGAAAGCCTACCAATTCGATACACTACTTGTCATTGACGCCGTGGTTGCAGCGGTTGTTTATGGTAAAGGAGACTGCAGAAAACATGAGTTGGCATAGGCGAGAACAAAATGAAGGAGTGTTGGATCACCCAGTTTCGAACAATTCGAAGAGAAACATCGATGTGTATTTACAGCCATTGATAGATGAGTTGAATCAGCTGTGGGAAGTAGGTTCCAACACGTATGATGTTTCTAGAAAGCAGAATTTTCAGATGCAGGTAGCACTTATGTGGACCATCAACGACTTTTTGACCTATGTCATCGGGATGGAGCACGCATGGCTGACTTTCATGTCTGTATTGCATGGACCACACTAAGGCTTTCTATTTGAAATACAGAGACAAACGAGGATCATCTGTACCGAAGGAACATGAATGCTTTTCGTGCCGGCGTTATGGAGAAGGCTAATCTACCGCCAAGGTGGCCCGGATACACGATATGGAAAGCGGTAAAAGATTTACCAAGAGCTATTGAAGAGCCTGCTAAGGGCTACAAGTGTGACAAATTTGGTCGCACTCATAACTGGACGAAGAGGAGTATATTCTGGGATCTGCCATATTGGAGCACCAATCTGATCAGACATAACCTTGATGTCATGCATATCAAGAAGAATGTGTTTGACAACATAATTAATATTGTAATGGATGTAAAGGGGAAGACGAAAGATAAACCAAAGGCCAGATTGGACTTGGAAGAAATATGTAGACGTCCTGTGTTGCATTTGATAGAGGGGAATGAGAAGTTGAAGCAACCTAAGGCAATTTTCTCACTGGAGAAGGAGGATAAAGTGAGACTTTGTAGGTGGATTCAAGGCCTAAAATTTCCAGACAGGTACGTTTCGAACTTGAGAGGATGCGTCGACCTCAAGAAGAACAAACTGACGGGTATGAAGAGATATAATTATCACGTATTCATGGAGAGGTTAATTTCGATTGTATTTCGGGAATTCTTACCATAGGTTGTTTGTGATCCATTGATTGAACTTAGCATATTTTTCAGAGATCTTAGTTCAACTAAGTTGCTCGTCGATCGTCTAGAAAAGCAAGTGAACAATATTACAGTAACACTGTCCAAGCTTGAGAAGGTGTTTCCTCCTGGATTCTTCGACTCCATGGAGCATTTGTTAATTCATCTTTCCTACGAGGCACGTGTTGGTGGGCCCATCGGTTATTGGTGGATGTACCCGTTTGAGCGACATTTGAACCACCTAAAGAGAAAGGTAAGAAATAAGGCTCGGGTCGATGGTTCTATTTGTGAAGCCTATGTTCTCGAGGAGATTACAAACTTCTGCTCGACGTATTTCGAACCTCATGTTGCTACTAATAGAATGAGAGCTCCGAGAAATGATAAGGATATCAGGAATCTAATGATGGAATATTAAAAGTATCCAATGCGTCCGGAAAGCCTTCATGGAAAATAAAAAAGAGATATTTGAATGACGAAGAGCTAAGGGCTGCTTAGTTGTATATATTACTCAATTGCGACGAGGATGAAGTAGAGAAGCTAGAGGGGTAAGCAATTAATGATGGGCTAGTTTACGTTATCTCAATATAATAGTATAGACTAATATTATAGTACTAATCGGTGATTGTTTCGTTGTTTTTCAGCACATATAATGATGAGTTGAGGTGGTTAGACCCTACATAATAGACGAAGCATTAGAACAAGAAATAAAACATCATTTTCCTTCCTGGTTGAGCGCATATGTCAGCAGCTCGGTAATTACTCTTTTCTAATGCAACTGTGCAATAAATAACTTACTATCTCTTCTTTGGTATTTAGGTCGATCGTCTAATTTCACCCATGACTGAATCAATTAGAACTCTTGCCAAGAGACCAATTACTGCCGCTAAAATATGGCCAAGTTACTGTGTGAATGGTTTTAGGTTTAAGTCGACAAATCCTCTGATCAGAGACAGCTTCCTGGATCTTGATTTGTGTATCAAATCTTCGAACTACAAAGACGTCAATCCAGGCAATGATTTCTTTGGCATCTTGTGAGAGATTGTGGAGTTGACATATAGTTATGGAAGAGAACCTGTTAAGATCGTGTTGTCCAAGTGTGAATGGTTCGATCCGATTGAAAATCAAGGTTGGAAAATTGACAAGCATGGTCTTGTGGATATAAACTACAAGCGTAGATATCAAGGCTACGAACTATTTGTTCTATCAAGGCAGGATCAGCTCGTGTACTTCACAGCTTATCCGAGACAGGGAACAATGATATCTGACTAGTAGGCATTATGCTAGACTAAAGCTAGAGATACCTTTGACATTAACGAAAAAGCTTATCAGAAGGACGAGCTACCTCTTGTATCAAATATTGTAGATGTGGACTCGACGGAAGTTACTCATTGGACGACTAATAATATAGAAGAGGTAGAATTATCGGAAGAGGGCAAAGACGAAGGCGAAGATGAAAGTGAAGATGAGAAGGAAGAGGAAGAGGAGGTCGAGGAAGACGAACAAGATGAATATTCTGAAGATGATTGAGAGAGATGCACTTTCATTTTCATATTATGTAGACTTGGTTATTCTGTAGACTTAGTTATTATCTAGTCTTGGCTATTATTTGGACTGATGTTTTTGTAGATGTACTATCTGGACTTAGATGTTTCTTGTAGAATGTACTTTTATATTTCTGACTGTAGAATATACTATATATCTGTTATTTGTTGTATCATCATAGGCTGTTATCAGGTATGATAGGATGACGCTGATCGTTCGACAGGTCCCGACGTGGGGGACGAGGTTCTCCTCCGGTACTTCCTACTGGTACTGGTTCTGGATCCTCGACGCCGAGTACTCCAGTGTATCGACCAGCCATACCTCCGACTGCCACAACATTACATGGCAGCACTCCTGGGACGAGTAGTTGCAGGCCTAACAGTCCTCCCTCGACTGCGTTCCTTCTACTGATGGAACGATGGAGACAGATGAGTAGATGGAGGAGGCTGAGCCGACACCAGATCAGTATCAGCAAGATCCTGCGTGCGCACCTCCAGAGGAGACGAGGACGGAGATCTGGGCCGACGGTACAAAGTAAGTATTTTGGTTTATCATATATATCGTTTATTTCTTTATTCATAATAAATTCATTTTTTCATGAATATAATTACCTTTGTATATATATCGTCCCTCGTCGGTACAGAGCCGCCTGAGCCATTTTCTGAGGTACAATTATGGTGGCCCTTGGATAAACTACTATGATGCACTGGACGATAGGAAAAACTTCTGGTTTGCGTAGTTCAAGGTAAACGTATATATGGTTATAATTTGAATTATCTTATTTATGTATATTATATAACTGACTAAATTGTTTCTTCTAGCAAACATATTTCTATCCACCGCACTGGGCCGAGTTGATCGAGGGGATATTTCCTGCCGTCACCGCCAAGCTGATCTGTGATGCTATTAATGACCAGAAGGCTCGTGATCGCATCAGAAAACCGATCCAAGGTTGGATCACCCCTGATCAGTGGACTGCGATGAAGACTAGGTTCGACGTGCCTCGATACAAGGAAAGGTCTGAGAAGGCCAAGGCGGCTAGACAGAAGACATCAAAGTGGTGCGGTAGGTCGATCCCGATGATGGAACATTTCCATCGTTTGGTATATATTTTTTATTTTAGAAATATTATATATTTTTAACATGTACTAAATAATATATTTTTAAATAAATAGTTCTAAATAATATATTTTTAACAGGTAAAGAGGGGTGATGATGCCAACATGGTGACCGTCTTCTTGGCCACCTATCGGAAGGACGAAAAGCTTGTTGACGAGAGGGCCGAGCAGACCTATGTAAGTATTACAATACTTACAGTTAATTTTAATACTTTATGTTAATTTTAATATAACTTAGTAAATATGTAAATAAATATTCATGTAGTTAATAATAATAAGTACATTACACATTAGAAATTATAGAGTATCCATACTTTCTAGGCTGACTATCTTAAGCTTCGCGAGCGGGCGGCTGCTAGTGCACCTACAGCGGGAGAGGCCGGTACTTCTTTGCAGTCCGCTCCAGCTCCGTCGGAGGACGACCTATGGGTGACGGTCGCTGGTGGTCTCCATAGGGGTACGTACTATGGTACGAGATCCTATGGCGCCTTAGTTGCGATACAGTCCTCTAGGGCCTCTGTTGCTAGTGTGCATGGCCCATAGCCCTCGTAGGAGTCTGCCCGAGTCTAGGAGATGGTTGACCATCAGATTCAGTCTCTCCGTAACGAGATACTGCGACGAATCCAGGAGCAACCCGGTCTCAATCGCATACGAACGATGCCACGCTCCTCGCACGATTTGATACGCTCGAGCGCAGAGCTCAGGGATATGACTGAGAGGACAGAGCGTGTCATTACTGATCTTAGACTGTCAACACATCGCAGCGTGATGGAGCTCCAGGCATCACAGCTATCCATAGGGCGCCAGAGACTGACGTTGATATAGGATTCGATGGTTGATATCAGTACAAGGCTGTTATCTACCATGGATTCATACAACCAGCAACTAGCAGCGTTGGAGCAGATACGTTCTCCGGGTGTGCCTTCATCGTCACCGACTCCACCGACGTCACTGTCTTTTTCATCGTCACCGACTCTACCTTCATCGGTATCAATTTCACGGGAGCAGTATAAGCTGTTCTTATCCCTGATGTGAGGTGGTGCCCCTCCTGCTCCAGATCCGCAGTAGTCCTAGTTAGGACTATTTGTTGATTGTTTGTGTTGAGTGTTTGTTTGTGTGTAGACCCATGATATGCATTTGATTGGTTGTGTAGACTTATCTACATGGATATTTATGTGTAGACATTGCATATTGGTTGTGTAGTCATTGGATATTGGTTGTGTGTAGACTTTGAGACTAATGTGCTAGTTTTTATCATATTTTATTTTATTATTCGTTTCAACTGTATGTGAATTTACCGGTGTTGAGTGTTCCACCGAAGGGATCGACGAATCCAGGAAATTCAACGGAGGGTTGCTCCTGGTCTATTCATATTAATTGTTCATTATTAAACTGTAGGGATACCACACTAGCAGAATATGTCATTCTATTTTCTATTTTTTTATTTTTTTGCAGATTTAGCGACGTTTAGCGATGCTATATAGCAACTAGTACGACGTCGCTAATCATCACAAAACGTCACAAAATGCCGCTAAATCTGCAGAATATTACCTACAAATAAGCAGTCGATAGACATCGGTAGCCGTAACCAAAACGTCGCTAAATCCTGCAACTTCTACCGACGTTTAAAGACTACATATTCGTCGCTAAATTTCTGACTTGTTGTCGGCAAACATCGCCAAATTAATTGGCGACGTGTAAACATCGCTGGTAAACGAAGCAACAACGAACTTTTGTATGTCAGCGACTTATTAAAATGTGATAAGCATAAAAACGTCGCAGAATACGATTAGCGATGTTTTTCTATATTTTAGCGACATTTTTAGGCGTCGCTAATATGTGATATTTGTAGGAACGAATTTGTAAAGCACAATACTCTAGAGGGGGGTGAATAGAGTAGGCAGCAGAATATAGCTAATATAAAAAGTTAAGAGCAAGATCACAGAGACAATATATATCACAAATAAATAATATAAAAGCAGAGATTAGAAAGCAAACACAAAGACGACGATGTATACTGGTTTCCCTCTTGTGAGGACTAGTCCAGTCGAAAGAACTCTAGCTTCCAGTTGAATCCACTGTTGGAATAAATATCAAGTTTTTATACGAAGTCCTTGCAACTTCTACAAAAGCGAGCTTTGATTCGAAGTACTCGACCAACTTCAATTGTGAAGAGTCTTTCTTCAATCAAGCCTCTGATTACATCGCTCTGAAGCTTCTAGACCATACCGCACTGGCAAATCGACTAGAGGATTGTAACTGGCTTGGAATTTAAAAAATAAAGCTTAGAACTCTTTGGAATAGAACAATAGGCTTTAGAGAGAAGAGATGAAAGTGAATTGGTGTGTAGAAATGATAAAATCCTTCTATATTTATAGTTTTTCCAAAGGCAGAACTCTTGCAGAATTTGGGCAAATTTCGGACAGAACTCTACGAAAAAATCTCGTAAAAAATTCGTAACTGCAGGGAGACCAAGTTTTCAAACGTTCAAAACAAAACGACCACTAACCGAACTCTGGCCGAGTTTTGTCAGGGTTTTTTGCAAATTGATTTTTGGTCTTTTTGAAATTCTTTTAAGCAGTTAGGAGCTTTTTGTAAATAGGGGCTGTGTTTCAAAAATATGGGATATTTTTGAAACTTTTTTAGGGTAGCCTATTTGCCAGTACGACTCGGTGTACAATGTATTCCTAGACTCAATAAAAAATAAAAATTATATTACATAAAGGAAATAAAAACTCGAGTGGCAAACACAGCTTCGGTCTGAACAGATTGGATAACTATTCTCTAGCAGTGTCCAAGAGTCCAAAACTTCTTTAAGTAGCCCTTATACCGAGACAGAGTTTGATCAATTATTAAAATTAGTTTTGACCATGACCAATAGGACAACAATCTCCCCTATTTTGATAATTGAGAAACCTTGACCGATATAACATCTTTATCGATAAGATTTGAAAGATGATCAAAATTGTAAATTGTACTGTATCCTGAAAAAAAAAAATGTTCCTATATCCTGCAATAGATGTTAGATCCTATTTCTCCCCCGTTGTCACTTAGCAAAATAATTAAAAAGAGAGAAGCTACCCCGCAATATATGCATAAGAAACAATCGTTGAATAAATATAAACGTAATAAATAGAAAAACAACATTTCACAGGCAGTTTATATTTCACAGGCAGTTAATATTGAAGCATAAAGAGATAGTGCTATGAGAAATATGGAATAATTCTAAACGGAATAAAAATATGCTAAAGAAAGCATAAAACATGTTCACAAAATATCATCTCAGACAAACATAATCTTAGTGCAAAATAAACTAAAAAGATAGAGTACTAATGATATCTTGGAATGTCGGAACATTTCCAAGTAACAAAGGCATAATCCAAGTCTCAAAAAGTGATTATCTAGAAAAAATGCAGTACGTGTAGATCACAAATCCTCATCATCATCATCATCTGTAGTGCCAGCACGTCCACCATGTCCGGATGGACCAGCTCCAGAAGTGCCAGCTCCAGAGGTATGTGGAGTAGCACCCGAACCATAGTACCAATCATAAGCTTTACCGGGCTGGAAGAGAGTATGTACCGCCTCATCCTCATAGCGATAACCGGAGACAGCTGGATCTCGGGGAAGAGAACTGGAAGAATATCCATTCTGAGCAAATCGAAGATCAGCAAAGGATTTGGCTAGTGCCTGAAACCGAGTCACATCATCGAACTTGCGTTCCCTGGATGTGTCAGTGATAAATGTCCGAAGATCAGAAAGGTGCTGATGGATACCCTCAAAAGACATAGGGTAATCTTGATGAGGTGGGGCAGGTGCAGGATGTACGACAGCACTACGACGAGATAACTGGAGGTACTTGGGCTCAGGATCCAGAGCACAAGTAGACAGATCGAGGTCAAATCGCTGAAAGATGCGTGGAATGAACATCGCATAAGAATGATTTGATCTCTTGTGCGACATCGTCCCATCATCTGGATAATAGTTTTGGAAACCGAAAATGGAATTCCCTTGATGATATGGTAGAGGGCAGATAGTTCAAGATTTGCAACATCATCTTTTGAAGTAGATTTTAGAAGAATAGTGGAATAGTTGATGCGATGTAACTCATAGTTAAACAAGTTCAAGTTTGCGGCCTTGAACTTTCCAGAACGAACACGTGAAGGTGCACAAAGATCGTTCTTGAAGCTGAAAAGATTTATGCCATCGAAAAAATCAAAATCAGTGACATCATCGAGCGGGGCACCTTCATTAGGAACACCAAGGTTTTTTTGCTAACAAGACATCATTGAACTCGATGTTAATACCTCTGACACGAGTCTTAGCATCAAAAGTGTCTAACACAAAGTTGCAGTAAAATAATCTAATGGCATTAGTAGCTATAAGGAATTTTTCGGTGACAAGTCGGTGTAACCCTAATGCCTCAAATTAAGGACGGTGGTCAGGAAACACAGTCCACTTAATCGGGGCGCCAATGCATATGGTGTGCATGATAAAATCACCATACCATAGTAATAATTGGTCATGAGTTTTAAAATAAACTCATTGTATGCACCGTCGGCCGATTGGACCGAGGAGAAGAGTGAATCTGCTGGTGGATTCGAAGATGATGCCTCTTCACTGGCATTGGCCTTCTTCCTCTTGGAAGGAGTGAATTCCTTAGGCATTTCTTCAAAATATGAATAAAAATTAATAAAATTGAAGGAGGTGGAAGGAGAGAGTTATACCTTCCAGAAATTTAGTATGTTGTAGAGAAAGGAATTCTTCACACGAATCTAAAATTTGGATGGAAATCTCTAAACGGATTGGAAGTAATGAGTTAGAGAAAAGCTAGGGTTTTGAGGGCTCGGGCGTCTGCGGCTACTGTTTTGATGATGTTTGGAAGTGATGAAGAGGAGGGGGCCTCGGGTTCTGACTTAAAAGCAGATACCACCAACAGAACTCGGGCCGAATTCTGACCGAACTCGGGCTGAATTTGCCTAGGGTTCTTTTGGTGAATTTTGAAAAAGAAAAAATTAGCGGGCCACATCCTTTTCATCAACTCCTTTTAATTATTTAATTCTAAGTTTAGTAATTTTAAATTTCAATTAATATAACTAATATTATTCTACAAATTAAATTTTATTACACAGCGATGTTTCAGATTAGCTGTAGGGGTACTGTCTCAGCTAAAGGGAGTTCACCAGGGAATAATTAAATATCGCTTCGCTTTGACCTTAGTCGTAGTGACAGACAGACCCTTTGTAGGCTTGTCTCAAAAATAGTTTTTGAGTATTGAAAAAATAATTGTATAAAACAAAATTAATTAACATTATTAACATCTAAAATTCCTAATTCTCGACTTAAATAATTGAAATGATCTTCCGCTAGAGGTTTTATGAAGAGTTCAGCTAATTGATTCTCTGTGTCTACGTATACAAGGTTGATATCTCAATTTTGTTGATGATCTCTAAGAAAATGATGTCGGATCTCGATATATTTAGTACGAGAGTGACATACTGGATTTTTAGTCAAATTGATAATGCTAGTATTGTTACAAAAAATGGGTATGTGTGTGTATAGTAGGCCAAAGTCTTCTAAGGTTTACTTCATCCACAAAATTTGTGCACAACAGCGTCCTGCGACGATATACTCAGCCTCAGTTGTTGATGATGCAACAGAATTTTGTTTCTTGCTAAACCAAGAGACTGAAGCTTTGCCTAGGAAATGACATGTACTGCTGGTATTTTTTCTATCTACTTTGCATCGAACAAAATTAACACCCAAATAACCGGTTTGGTCAAATGACGTAGTTTTAGGATACCATAAGCCGACAGAAGAAGTGCCTTTAAGGTATCGAAAAATACGCTTAACTATGCACAGATGTGATTCCTTAGGATTGGCTTGAAAACGTGCAACAAACAAACAATAAACATTATATTAGGTCGACTAGCAGTTAAGTAAAGTAAACTACCAATCATACCTCGATACTTACGTTTGTCGACAGGTTTGCCTTGTTCATCAATGTTAAGCTTGATTGAAGTTGCTATCAAAGTGCCAAGTGGTTTGACTGCTTCCAGATCGAACTTCTTTGATAAATCTTTTGTGTACTTGGCTTGATTTATGAATGTCCCATTGTTGGTTTGTTTGATTTGCAGTCCGAGAAAGAATTTCAGCTATCCCATCATGCTCGTCTCAAACTCATTCTGCATACACTTTGAAAATTCTTGACAAAGAGATTCATCAGTAGATCCAAAAGTGATATCATCTACATAAATTTGAATCAAAAGAAGATTGCTATTAAAAGACTATAAACAGTGTAGTATCAACCTTCCCTTTTGAAAAGCCGTTGTCAAGTAGAAAAGAACTTAGATGATCGTACCAAGCACGAAGGGCTTGTTTCAAACCATATAATGCCCTTTTTAACTTGAAAACATAATCAAAATTTTTAAAATCAGTAAAACCTGAAGGTTGAGCTACATAAACTTCTTCTTTTATAAAACCATTCAAAAATGCACTTTTAACATCCATTTGAAATAACTTAAAATTATGAAAATATGCAAATGCACATAACGTGCGAATGAGTTCTAATCTCGCAACTAGGGCATAAGTCTCATCGTAGTCGATACCTTCTTTCTGATTGCATCCTTGAGCTACGACTCGAGCCTTGTTACGAGTCACTAAGCCATTCTCATTCAGTTATTTCGGAATATCCAGCGGGTGACAATGACCGGATGATTAATAGGCTTGGGAACAAGTTGCCAAACTTGATTCCGTTCGAATTGGTTCAATTTCTCTTGCATAGCATCTAACCAAAAATTATCACTACATGCTTTTTCAATATTTTTGGTTCAAGCTGTGAAATAAATACAAAATAGGAAGCTATATCTTTACTAGAGGAATGAGTACTTACACCCTTGGTAATCTCACCAATTACCAAGTCCTTTGGATGGTCTGCCAAAAATCTTATTTCGTTTGGCATATCCTCTGGATTGTTCGTTCCGACTTCTGGTTCTGTACATGATTTGCTTGGAGACTCAGCTGGTGCTTTGTGTGAGGGTTCTGCAGGAGCAGTACTAGGTGTACTTATGTCTTCATCATCATCATCGATAGAATGTTGATTGAGTTCGTCAAATTTAACATTTATTGAATCTTCAATGATCATCGTTCTCTTGTTGAAGACTCTGTACCCTTTGCTTTTTGCCGCATAACCTAAAAATATACCTTTATCGGCCTTTTTGTCAAAGTTTCCCAATTTATCTTTAGTATTAATAATAAAGCATTTACAACCAAATACTTTGAAATAAGAAACATAGGGAGTTCTATCAAACCATAATTCATAGCGAGTCTTCTTCGATATAGGTCAAATTAGAACCCTATTGAGAACATAGCACGTTGTACTTACAGCTTCAGCCCATAGGTATTTAGGTAGACTAAAATGGTTAACATTACTCTAGCCATTTCGGATAGAGTCCTGTTCTTACGTTCCACAACTCCATTTTATTGTGGAGTCCTAGGGCAAGAGAACTCATGCAAATAATCGTATGTGTCACAAAATTGCTTGAACTCTACATTCTCAAATTTGCCGCCATAATCGCTTCAAATGCGAGTGATCATGAACCCTTTTTCGTTTGAACCTTCTTACAAAAGGTGACGAATTCTGATAATGCATCGTTCTTGCATGCAAGAAAATATACCCACGTGTATCTAGAGAAATCATCTACTATTACAAATGCATATAACTTACCACCTAGGCTAGCAATTCTACTAGGTCCAAATAAATTTATATACAACAATTGTAGAGGTCTAGTGGTACTTATAATATTTTCGGACTTACAAGCGGATCAGGTAGCTTTGTTCTTTTCACATTCGCTACATACCGTATCCTTCTTGAAATAAATGTCCGGTAAGCCTCGTACCAACTTCTTTGTGGATAGTCTTGAAATTCTGTCCATGTTTGCATGACCGAGTCTCATGTACCATAGTTGACTCTCATCACTTTTGGCCATCAAGCATCTATCTTCTTTGTTAGCATCTTCTAACAGATAGAAAACATATATATTATCTTCCCTGATACCTTCAAAGATAGTACTACCAGTTGAGCTATCAACTATAGTATATTTGTCTTTGACAAAGTTAATGCCATAACCGTGATTAGCTAAATGGCTTATGCTGAGCAGATTATGTTTTAACTCAGTAACTAGACAGACAACTTTAATCACAGGGTAGGGAGCCTTAACAATATTACCAATACCAATTATGTAACCTTTCAAATTATTACCAAAGGAGACATATCCTTCTTTCTTCTTCGACAATATTGTGAATAATGAAGCATCACCGATCATATGCCGTGAGCAACCGCTGCCGAGGATCCATTTGCTTCTAGCATGTGAAGGGCGTTTCACCTACAAAAGAACTTACAGATGAAAACTTTGGTACCCATTTCTTGTAAGGTCATGGAATGTTAGTTTTTGGTATCCATGCATATATTTTCAAATCAACAAGCTTTATATGAAGAAGAAATATGACCAATGGTGCCACAATAATGACATCTAGCATGTTGAGTGTTGAAAGCAGAGTGCTGTACATTATTGGTAGGTCTAGGTTTTCTTGTGTAAAAGAATGCATGCTTATTTGTCTTCTTAGGCAATAGTTTGGTTTGATTAGGTTTGACAGTATTGGGTTTGACCGTGTTCCGAAGATTCGGTAAGTGACACGTGTTAGGGTAGGAAGCAGCAGCTTCAGGCTGTTTTTCTATCCTAATTTCCAACTTTTTGGAGGTGTCATATAACAAGCTATATTTAGCAGTAAGTGCATCAATTCTAACAGTAGCTTGCTGGAGACTTTTCTTCTCTTTGAGTTAGTCTTCCTCTAATTGGGTAATGGTCTTGTCCTTCTCTTCGGATAGTCTTTGGGTCTCATGTAATGACAGCTTAACAGAAGAAAGCTCACCTTCCTCACTAGAACAATTACTACTTCTAAGCTTATCTAGTAGGTCGATAAGTCTTCCTATTTCACCTTTGTACTCTTTGAGTACCTTTTTAGAGGTCTGGTATTGTCACCCCAATTTTCAAGAACAGGGGTGTTTTTGTCATTTTTTCATTTTAGAATTATTTTAAAATTATTTATTTATTTATGATATTATTTTGGGGTTATTTGAGTCGGGTTCAAATTTTAACTCAATACGACTTATAACGGGGACCCAGAGGTAGTTTAACTCTAGTGGGACCCACACACTAGTTAGCCATGGCCTACATGATATTTATTTTAGTTAGTGGTTAGACTAATTAATTATGAATAGGGTTTGGTTAGATTAGAGAGTTAGAATGACTAATTTAGCCTCAACCATTTAGCCCTTTCCTAATATTAAACAATAGATTAGTGGGGAGGGGTTTTTGGTCATTTAATAGGGGGACACCTAGCATGTCTAGGCCGGCCAAGGAAGAGGGGATAGGCTCAAGCTCACTTGTCATTATCCATCCACTTTCTCTCTATTGTTCTTCCCCAAATTTTTAGAGAGGGTTTTATATAGATTTCACCACCAAATCCTTTCATTCTTCGACCCAACCTTCTTCTTTCCTTCTCTACTCAAGCTAAGGAGGAAGCTAGCCAAGTTTGGAAGGATTCAGAGCTCGTTCGTGTCCATTTGGGATTCCTACGTGTCGGTGTCGTATCGGGAAGGCTTTTCTTCGATTCAATCTACCGGGAGGTATAAATCCCTTCTCCTTGTCATTTTCTCATGCATATAGGATGATTTTAGACCCATAGGAATGACCCCCATAGTTGTGTCTCTATTTTTGTCCATTTCGTGTCCATTTGGAGACTTTTAGGTGTGTCCTATGTGTGGGTTTGTATCCTAGTGGGAAAATCCTACTCTTGGACACTTGTAATTAGTTATATTGTTTTAAATGATTAGTTAGATTTAAAACTCAGATTTCTACATGTTTAGAGAATGTGTTTTTCAATGTATCATATTGTATCCTATCTATTTATCTATATTCATGTATATATATATAATTTTGTTATGTATATATATATATATGTGTGTCTATTTTTTTTTTATATATGTGTATATATATATATATATATATATGTGTGTCTATATATATATTATATTTTTTTATGTGTCTATATATATATATATATATATATATATATATATATATATATATATAAAAATATATATATATATATATATATATATATATATATATATATATATATATATATATATATATATATATATATATATATATATATATATTACCCACTCTCACGGACATCAGATCGTAGCAGCCGCTGGCATTTGGGTGCTCTGGAAGAACAGGAACAAATTCCGCTATGAAGGGCGCCAACTCCCCCCTCCCCAGATTTACCAGAAAGTCATCAGACAATGCTTCAAGGTGAGGAGGCGGTGCTCTCACGTCTCCAACCAATCCTGGGAGACCCTGGCCTAGGCCGGTGCTTCCACCTCCTTCTTTTGTTGCGCATGTGTTTCGCGCCTTTTGCTTTCTGTTTTAGCTTTCTGGCTTCTGGCCGCTTTTGCGCGCTTACTTGTATAGGCTTCGGCATTTTGCGCCTATATTTTCAATAAAAGTCTTCTTTTCCAAATATATATATATATATATATATATATATATATATATATATATATATATTAATAGAAAACTACTGTTTTATTCATTCCCTCAAAATGAGATTACAAGAGAATTAACCGATTATAGTTACTGCAAAAAGGAAGGAAGGGATTTCAGATGCTTGCATTTGGTAAGAGCTTTCAAAATCTGTCTACGAATCTCCCCAACTAGCTGATCTGCTGAATACTTATAGGATTCATATCTCCATTTATTCCTATTTTTCCAGATGACCCAGCAAGCTGCTCCTACTATAATTTCGCGGAGATGGATCAATGGCCTGTGCCACCAACGCATAAGTGTGTGTAGCCAGTCCCCTGAATTGGTGATTCTGAAAGCTTGTTGTAGTTGACGCCATACTTCCTTAGCTAGATCTCCTTCATGAAACACATGTCGGATGGATTCCTGATGAGGTTGAACACAACAATGACATTGAGAGGCCAGATGATAGCCAAGTTTTTGAACACTATCATCCGTCGGAAGACGATCATGTAAAATCCTCCATTCTAGAATAGACCACTTAATAGGAATACAAGAATTCCATATGTGGCAAAAATTAGTATTACGAGGATATGGTATTCTAGTATGAGTCCACGCAGATTCTAGGGAGAACATACCCGAGTGAGATGGAGCCCAAGTCCAGGAGTGAGGATCCATAGGATTGGGTTGAATAAGGTGGCTAGATTTGTTCCTCCCATGAATAATCCTTTTCCAGATTTGAGAAGCACTTGAATTGGTTTGAACCACATCAATTCCAGTGAACTTGCAGTATCTGTTCTTGAGAAAAGTCGACCATAGTCCGTCTTGAGTCTTCAGTTTCCACCAAAGTTTTGTAGAGAATGTATTAATAACTTCTTCAAGACTGCGAAGTCCAAGTCCCATCTCATCCTTAGGCCTGGCCATGGATGACCAACCTAGCCATGAATGTTTATATTGGCCATCCTTCGATCCCCAGAAAAACTTAGAAAACATTGTTTCAAGCTGATTAAGGACAGCCTTAGGGGGACTACAGGCTGCAAGAGTGTACATAGGAATTGATGTTAATACTGATTTAAGAAGTACTAGCTTACCCCCATAGGAAAGGAGCCTCTGCTGCCACCCATTGATCCGATTTCTAATTTTAGAGATCAACTCCTCAAACATTCCTACATTCTTTCTTCCTGACATCAATGGACAACCGAGATAGACAAAAGGAGGCTGCAAGGATCTGAACCCAGTGATCTCCTTTAGCTCAGCCTCACGATCTGGAGGGAATGATTGATGAACATAAATGGAAGATTTGTGCCCATTAATAAGTTGGCCAGATGCAGCTTCATATCTAGTCAGAACCGATCTCAAAGCCCGTATAGAAGAGACATCCCCTGCAGAAAAGATCAGTACATCATCTACGTAAGCAAGATGAGTAATCGCAGGGCAACCACTGGGAGAGTAAAAGTGATTAAAGGATGGGAGATCCACTAATTTCTTGAGATTGCGGGACAGTGCTTCTGCAGCTAAGATAAAGAGAGCAGGGGATATAGGGTCACCCTGACGAACACCACGAAAGCCATGTAAGAACCCAGAGGACTCTCCGTTAATAATTGTAAAGTACCAGACATTACTGAGGAGTCAAAACATATGGTTGATCCATGTTTCATTGAATCCAAATCTCCTCATAACCTTCATCAGGAAACTCCATTCAACCCTATCATAAGCCTTAGCCATATCAAGCTTAATAGCAACATTCCCTTCTCTATTTTTGATCTTCATTATACTCATCATTTTCTGAGCTAAAACAACATTATCGATGATTTCTCTTCCCCTCACAAAACCACTCTGCTCTGGAGATATGATTTTAGGAAGAAGTAATGCCAATCTATTAGCTAAAAGCTTAGAAATAATCTTGTTCATGACAGTACATAAACTAATAGGCCTATAATCAGACCATGTCATTGGGCTCTTGATTTTAGGAATAAGCACAAGAGAAGTACTCGATATAGCTCTAGGAAGAGAAAAACCATCCATAAACAGTTGACATGCTTCAAGGATGTCATTCTCTATTATGTTCCAAGCAGCTAAAAAGAATTTAGCAGTGAAACCATCAGGTCCCCCCGCACTCCTAGAATCAATGCTCTTAATGACTTGAGCAATTTCCTCCTTCGTAGGACTAAGATTTAAAGCCTGGTTATCCTCCTCTGTGATAATCATAGGAATGCAGTCGAGAAAACTATCATCTTCTACTGTATTTGTATTCATAAATTGGGCAGCAAAATAAGCATTCGCAGAATCCTGAATCTCCTTGAGCTCAGTGAGGGAGCCCCCATCGACCTTGATAGAATGAATTCTAAGTTTTCTTTGTTTGCTATTGACACACTCGTAGAAATAGGCCGTATTACGGTCTCCTTCTAGGTCCCACCTCAATCTAGCCTTTTGCTTCCAATAGGAGTCTTCATAGGTGAGGCGTTGTTTTAATAATGCACGAGCCTTATTAAGCTCTGTTCGTGAGGTTTCAGACTGACTATGCTCGTGTTCAATCTCAGCAGCCAACACTGCGTCTTCAGACATCCTGACCTGTTGAAAAATGTCCCCAAATGTTACCCTACTCCAGGTAGATAAAGCTTTGCGACAAGCTACCAATTTCTCCGATACTCTAACAAGAGCATTAGCATTATGAACAGAGGTCCAAGCTGTTTCAACCACCTTGCTAAACTCCTCATGAGTGGTCCAGAAATCCAAGAAACGAAAAGGCTTACGGACCCGCACATTTGCAGATTTGAAAGTAATAAGCAATGGCGTGTGATCCGATTCATCTCTGTTAAGATGATCTTCCATCGAAAGGGGCAGTAGGGAAAGCCAGTCTTTGTCCAACAACATGCGATCAAGCCGAGAGCCCTGCCTATCTCCATCTGATTTCATCCAAGTAAATGAGCTACCTGTATATGGAAGTTCAGTTAATCCCGTAGTCATCAAGAAATTATTAAAGTCATTCATAGATTGGGAGCTAGGAGGCAAGCCACCAGTCTTTTCTGCACTGTTCCTGACTACATTAAAATCTCCTCCAACTGCCCAGGGGAGATTATAGTAAGATTGTAAGAATTGTAATCTATCCCACATTATAACCCTGCCTTCCTTAGTATTGTCACTATGAACGATCGAGACAAGGGTTTCGGTAGGCAGAAAACCAATGGAGTATCGAATAGTTACTGCTTTATCAAAGGAGTCCACCAAATGCATAGTCGAACCTCCTCTAGTGAAGATCCATATATTCTCCTTCTCGTTGGTGACTCCATGAGAGCATCCCAACTTGAGTTGAAATGATGTCAGTTTGCTAGGCGAAACCTTGGGTTCAATAATAGCAATGAGGTGAACTTTGTTAATTCTGGCTAGATTTCTGATTCTTTTAAGAGTCATCTTGTTGGCAATACCCCGAACATTCCAAATTAAGAACTTAAACATTAAGATTTGGTCTGGAAGAGGAGCTTGCAATAACTGACTGGAGGACTCTGTCTGACGGCGGGGGAGGAGCCTTCTTCTTACGGATCGAGTTGGGGGGCTTAAGTGAATCCCTTTCTTTTTCTGGGACATTGGACTCTGCCAATGTACGAGCGTCTTCTTCATCAGCTATGTCCGCCCAAGTTCGCCCAGTAATCTTCCCTTCTTCCAGTGCGTTTGCGTCTTCTTCATGATCAGCCTGTTCTTCCGCTGACTCCACTGGCTCCGGTGAACGAGGATGAACGTCATTACTTAGAGGAGGGTCAGGATTTAATGGAGGATTAGAAGTTGATTGGATGTTGGCTTCATCTGCATGGGACTTAGCGTTGATCTCCGTTTGGCGGTTGGCTTCATTATGTACAATAACAGTCACCTGCGGCTGAGTTGGCAGTTCTTGAGTGGGTGCTGGATCCATAACTGTGTGTGATTTGGTTGAAGGCTCTCCCTGATTGGAAATGTCATTATTAGGAGTACTCAACTCCTCTCTAGGTTTGTCTTGCTCTCCCCTGGACAAAATTCTTATCGCCGTTGTATGATGCTCCTTCTCCGTAATGATAGCCTTTCCTTTATCGTTTGGTTTAGTCTTGCAAGATTCAGTGACGTGTCCCTGATGATGGCATGCAGAGCAATATAAAGGAGTTGTTTCATATTCAATGTGTTGCCAAAAACTCCTATTGCATGGTAGATTAATCCGGATCTTATGTTGAAGAGATTTAGAAGCATCAATATCAATGAACACCCTAGCAAGGCTAGGGCGAGATAAATCTTCTGTATCTTTATCAATCTTTAGCGGAGTTCTAATGGCTCCTGTAATAGCAAAAAGAGTGTCCTTTGCATAGAAAAGATGAGGGAGGTTTGGAAGATTAATCCATACCGGGGTGATAGGAGATTCTTGATTAGGAGAAAAATCTGGGTCCCATTTGAAGATCCTCATCGGAGGTCGAGCTATATACCATGTGTCCTTTGATCGAAGACGCAGGTAATCTGATTCGCACGAAGGCCGGATGAGTATGTGTTTGGAGTCGATAAGACCGACATTGATGGATCCATCAAAATCAAACTCCGCAAGAGCCTTGCGGATTTTGTCGATCGACGGGCGATAATGAAAGAACTTCCCAACCAACGCAAAGCGTAATGGGGAAGCTAGGGTTGTCTCTTCCTCCTCAGTGAAGAAGATAGATGGAGCACCCTTGAAGGTGGTTATCGATCGAGGAGGGATAGGAGGCACAGACGGAGATGTCTTACCTCCCACCACTTCTGCGAAAGATCGTGTAGCCATGGAAATATATATATATATATATATATATATATATATATATATATACATATATTATATATTATATATATTATATATATATATATATATATATATATATATATATATATATATATATATATATATATATATATAAATATATATATATATATATATATATATATATATATATATATATATATATATATATATATATATATAATATGTATATATTATATATATAAAAAAATAAAAAAATATATATATATAATTTTTTTATAAATATATATATATATATATATATATATATATATATATATATATATATATATATATATATATATATATATATATATATATATATATATATATATATATATATATATATTTTATATATATATAAATATATAAATAAATAAATATATTATGTGTATGGTGGAATTTATATATATATAAATATATATATAAATAAATAATAATATATATATATATTATATGTGTATTTATTTTGTGTCATATATATGTGTATGGGGTGTGTAGATTTCGGCTAAGGGGGATTTAGAATGGTGGAATTGATATGGTATGTATGTGTGTTTGTATAGAGTGTTTGAGAGGGGATTAGAGTATGAGAGAATGAGTGATTTGAGAGTGTAAAGAGGGGAGGAGGCTGCTCTAAAAGCAGCACTAAACAGCAGCAGTAGCAGGGTAGTAACAGCCCTTGTTAGCCCCCCTAAATCATCCATAGTTGTCCCATACCAGCCCCTTTATTCAGCCCTCCCAAACCAGTCCTTAACCTGTCTAATTCATCCCCTCATTAGGGTGCGGGTCGTGACACATTTTTGTGGTGGCCCATGTAGGTCAGTATCGCAATTAGTGCGATCTCGTAATGGTGCTCGACTTAGAGTGCTAATTACGAGCCTGCGACTAGGACGTAGGATCTAGGGTATGATAGGAGTTAATCAATCACATTTTAGAAAAATTCTGATCTTTTGATTATCATGACAACTCTTCTTCCATTTGAATTCAATTGTCCTCCTTTGATAATATCTTATCTTGTGCCATATTGATCTCTTGGGTTCAATTCGTCTTCAGGATGACAGTGACTCGTTCTCAGGCAGCAGGGCCTAGTACAGTTCCAGAGAGGTTCGATCCAGTAGGACTTCTACCTCCGGCTGAGGGAGCTGCAGTTGAGGGAGCTGCCACCTCAGTCCATGTCCTTCAGGCAGGAGCAGCAGCGACGGTTCCAGGAGGTCTTCCACCTCCAGTAGTAAGACCATCCATAGTCATTCCTGATACTCTTCCTCTGCAGCCTCCACTACCGACTGATACTCAGTAGATGATGGCCCTTCTACAGCAGATGTTGCAGACCCAGAAAGTACAGGCCGAGGCACAGCAGCATCAGGCCGATACGTCCCACCGCCAGACAGAGGTGTTACGACAGAGCATAGAGAACTCACACCAGTTGGCGATAGCAGCAGTAGAGAGGGTTGTACCGAGTACAATTCAGGGTGCCACAGTTAAACAGCAGGGTCAGGGGAGGCATGGCACACACCTAGACTTCAAGAAGATGAAACCGAGGGAGTTCAAGGGTATCGAAGGTATCCTGTACGCGGATGACTGGTTGGAGGATGTCCAGCGGAGCCTGGAGTTGGCAAAGGTCCCGAGATGGCTTTGGGTAACATCTGCAGCGAGCCAGTTTTTCGATATAGTGCTGACTTGGTTTCGCACGGATCCTCGTGCATCGGTGAGGGGTTTTACTTGGGAGAGCTTCAGGAAGCGCTTTAAGGTGAAGTTCTATTCAGATGTGGCCTTGACAGCTCTGGAGGCCCAGTTCGTCGCATTGGAGCAGGGGAACTCGTCGGCGGACGAGTATGCAACGAAGTTCTTCCGCCTTAGTAGGTTTGCAACGGGTCTAATCCAGGATGAGGGGTACAAGGCCCGTAAGTTCCGGAGGGGTCTTATCCATGCAGTACGCACTCGTACCTCTGGACGACGTGATGCGACCTTCGAGCAGATCCTGATGGAGGCACAGATTACAGAGGAGGACTTCGGCCTCAAGCCGAAGAAGGACATCGACGTTCTAGGAGCGAGCTCGAATGCGGGGCCGGCAAAGCGCCCTCATTTCCAGCAGAGATAGTTTCAGTAGCAGCCTCAGTTACAGTTTTAGCAGGCACCAGCACGTGCCCAGCAGCACCAAGGACAGGGCCAGAGACAGGCCATCCAGTGTGCCTTCTGTATGAAGATGGGGCACACCCATGAGGTTTACAGGATGAGACTGGGAGTTTGTTTATTCTATAGAGCTCCAGGTCACCAGATGAAGAACTGTGCTGCCCGTGCAGCCAGACAGGCAGGCCAAGACAGAGTGCAGCAGGCTAGAGGAGGCCAGCAGGGACGTGCTTTCACCATGGCAGTTGAGCCCACTCAGGCAGTAGCAGAGTAGATAGCAGGTTCCAATCTTTCGATCTCATTTCCGCATTTGCCTTCTTATAAACTGTCTTGAAATTCGATTCCATCTGTTCCTTGATCGTTTGATAAAATTTTATTCTTGTGGTGTGATATTCTTCTGAGATAAGTTGTATGGGCTAGGTCGTCTTGATTATGAGATTTTAGAATCCTCTAGGGTCATGCTAGCAGGCATCGTGAGGACATGTAGTCGAATTATGGATGTATTTCTCGGGTGTGGAAATTTAAGGTTTTTGCTGTTAAGCATGCGGCAATGCAAAAATTTTAAATACCATTATTCTAGAGGTATGTACCATAGTCAAGGACTCTGTGATTATCGTAGCCTTGCTCACTAGCATGACGAAGATTCTGAGTATCATGATTTTGGACAGACGCATACGATTATCGAACTACATGATTTTTCTGTGTTTACTTTATTTTAATTTTTAAGGATGAATTCTTTTAAGGTGGATAGACTTGTAGCACCCATTTCTAATTTAGAGTAATTTTAAATTTTATAATTTTAGTTATTTAATTATTGTCATTTAATTTATGCCTTGATTTTGGAGATTTTAATTATTTTAAGTTTTAAGCCATGACTTGTGATTTTGATGTTTTACTAGTGAAACCCTGGAGACTGTTTGACCTAGAGCCTAACCATGATTAGGATATTTTTACTATCATTTCTGGCCCAAGGGTATTTTGTTCATTGGACCTCTTTGATTTATTTTGATATTTTGCATATGGTGATTGCTTGGTTTTAATTTCGAGGACGAATTTTTTTAAAGGTGGATAGATTTGTCACCCCCAGTTTTCAGGAACAGGGGTATTTTTGTCATTTTTTTATTTTAGAATTATTTTGAAATTATTTTTTTGTTTATGATATTATTTTGGTATTATTTGAGTCGGGTTCAAATTTCAACTCAACCCGACTTGTAACGGGGACTGGGGTAGTTTGACTCTAGTGGGACCTACACACTAGTTAGCCATGTCCCACATGATATTTATTTTAGTTAGTGGTTAGACTAACTAATTATGGATAGGGTTTGGTTAGATTAGAGAGTTAGAATGACTAATTTAGCCTCAACCATTTAGCCCTTTCCTAATATTAAACAATAGATTAGTGGGGAGGGGTTTTTGGTCATTTAATAGGGGGACACCTAGCATGTCTAGGCCGGCCAAGGAAGAGGGGATAGGCTAAAGCTCACTTGTCATTATCCATCCACTTTCTCTCTCTTGTTCTTCCCCAAATTTTTAGAGAGGGTTTTATATAGATTTCACCACCAAATCCCTTCATTCTTCCACCCAACCTTCTTCTTTCCTTCTCTACTCAAGCTAAGGAGGAAGCTAGCCAAGTTTGGGAGGATTCGGAGCTCGTTCGTGTCCATTTGGGATTACTACGTGTCAGTGTCGTATCGGGAAGGCTTTTCTTCGATTCGATCTACGGAGAGGTACAAATCCCTTCTCTTTTCCATTTTTTCATGCATATAGGATGATTTTAGACCCATAAGAATGACCCCCATGGTTGTCTCCATTTGTGTCCATTTCGTGTCCATTTGGAGACTTTTAGGTGTGTCCTATGTGTGGGTTTGTGTCCTAATGGGAAAATCCTACTCTTGGACACTTGTAATTAGTTATATTGTTTTAAATGATTAGTTAGATTTAAATCTCAGATTTCTACATGTTTAGAGAATGTGTTTTTCAATGTATCATATTATATCCTATCTATTTATCTATATTCATGTCCATATATATCATTTTGTTATGTATATATATATATATATATATATATATATATATATATATATATAAATATATAATATATATATATATATATATATATATATATATATATATATATATATATATATATATATATATATGGTGTGGTATATATGTGTATTTATTTTGTGTCATATATATGTGTATGGGGTGTGTAGATTTCGGCCAAGGGGGATTTAGAATGGTGGAATTGATATGGTATGTATGTGTGTTTGTATAGAGAGTTTGAGAGGAGATTAGAGTATGAGAGAGTGAGAGATTTGAGAGTGTAGAGAGGGGAGGAGGCTGCTCTAAACAGCAGCACTAAACAGCAGCAGTAGCAGGGTAGTAACAGCCCTTGTTAGCCCCCCTAAATCATCCATAGTTGTCCCATACCAGCCCCTTTATTCAGCCCTCCCAAACCAGTCCTTAACCTGTCCAATTCAGCCCCTCATCAGGGTGCGGGCCGTGACAGGTATTTACTACGTAGTCTTCTGTAATCCCCTAAGAGGTTAGTAAAGGCTTCTCCTAGTTGCTCAAAGGTAAAAGTATCATAAGTATCAAACAGGGGATTAGTGGTTACCTGATCGTACGCCATCAAGCATACGTTTGCAGCGTCATCTGATTGCTCGTCTTCTGAGTCGCTAGCTTCACTTTCATGCCATATGCTTGTATTGGCATATCTTCGGGATGTAGACTTCTTCAGGTAGCCCTTATCATATTTGTTGTTCTTTCTGGTTGATGATGATGCTGTTGGACAATCTTTCCTCATGTGTCCTTTCTTCTTATAGCCATAGCAAATAGGATCTTCATCGTTGTTGTTGTTGTTGCTGTTGTTGTCTTTTGTTCTTCTGTTGAAGCTCATGAACTTCTTAAATTTTCTCACCATAAGAGCTTGATCCTCAGTGTCAGAGTCACTGTCGTCGGATTCATCTCCTATAGTTCTTCTATGTTGAGCCTTGAAAGCGATCGACTTCTCTGACTTCTCATTTGGTGCAGCATCTTCAAAGTTTTGAAGTTTCAGTTCGTGAGTGAGTAGCTTACCCATGAGTGTTTCAATAGACATGGTTGTGAGGTCGTTCCCTTCAATAATTGTTGTAGCCTTTGGTATCCAGTTCTTTGTGAGAGCTCACAGCAGTTTATGAATCTTTTCATGGTTACTGTTCTCCTTGCCTAATGATGACAGACGATTTACAATATCCAAGAATCTTGTAAACATCTGGGTGACAGATTCATTTGGCTTCATCTTGAATGCCTCATACTCCTGAGTAATTCTGCTGATCTTTGACTCCTTAACTTGTGTTGTTCCTTCGTGGGTTACTTCGAGAAGTTTCCACACTTCATTTGATGTTGTGCATGTAGACACCCTGTTAAATTTAGTCATGTCTAAAGCATAAAATAAAACGTTAATAACACGTGCGTCAAGATGGCCTTTTTCTTTTCATCCTCAGTATATTTATCATGTGGTTTTTCAACCAAAACATCTTCAACAAGAATACAAGGAGGCTTTTTGTAGCCATTAACAACTATAGACCATAAGTCAAAATCTAGAGATTTTAAGAAAAAACTCATTCGTGTTCTCCAATAGGTATAATTTGTATCGTCAAACAGAGTAGGTCTATTTGTGGCTTGCCCTTCACTTATGAACTTTACAGTTGCCATGTGATGTACTGTGATCTATGTAACAGTTAAGAAAGACAAAATTATAACTGCAATGTTACCTTGCTTTACTTGTATAATCCGCTCTGATACCAATGTTGGAACAATTTTTTAAAGCACAATACTCTAGAGGGGGGTGAATAGAGCAGTCAGCGAAGCTACTTTAAAAAGTTAGCAGCAAGATCACAAAGACAATATATATCACAAATAAATAATGTAAAAGTAGAGATTAGAAAGCAAACGCAAAGACGACGATGTATACTAGTTTTTCTCTTGAGGACTAGTCCAGTCGGAAGAACTCTAGCTTCCAGTTGAATCCACTATTGGAATAAACCGCAAGTTTTCATACGAAGTCCTTACAACTTCTACAAACGCGAGCTTTGATTCGAAGTACTCGACCAAGTTCGATTGTGAAGAGTCTTTCTTCAATCAAGCCTCTGATTATAATCGCTCTGAAGCTTCTAGACCGTACCGCACTGGCAAATCGACTAGAGGATTGTAACTGGCTTTAGAGAGAAGAGATGAAAGTGAGTTGGTGTGTTAAAATGATCGAAATCCTTCTATATTTATAGTTTTTTCAAAGGAAGAACTCTGTCAAAATTCGGGCAGAATTCAGACAGAACTCTACGAGAAAATCTCGTAAAAAATTCTTAACTGCAGGGAGACCAAGTTTTCAAATGTTCAAAACACAATGGCCACTAACTGAACTCTGGCCGAAGTCGGGCCGAGTTCTGTCAGGGTTTAGTCAGGGTTTTTGCAAATTGATTTTTGGCCTTTTTGAAATTCTTTTAAGCAGTTATGAACTTTTTGTAAATAGGGGGCTGTGTTTTAAAAACATGGGATATTTTTGAAAATATTTTTAGGATAGCCTATTTGCCAGTACGACTCGGTATACAATGTATTCCTAGACTTAATAAAAAATAAAAATTATATTGCATAAAGGAAATACAGACTCGAGTGGCAAACACAGCTTCGATCTTGAACAAATCAGATAGCTATTCTATAGCAGTGTACAATAGTCTAAAACTTCTTTAAGTAGCCCTTATACCGAGACAGAGTTTGATCAATTATTAAAATCAGGTTTGACCATGATCAATAGGCCAACAATATTCTGGTAGTGATTGGTGCAGAGAAAAAGAAGAGCAACAGTCAATCTATAGGTTCAATGAAAGGAACTAGAAGTTGGTACAACTACTTGGGAACCTTACGAGACTCTTGTGAAAAAAGTATCCTCACTTTGACTTTGAGACAATGTCAAAATAATGGGAGGGTATTGGTAAGTACCTAGTTCCCTCGCACATTATTTTACATATGGAGTAGTATCAAAGAATGAAAGGAAATACCAGATAAGGGAATATGGAAGTTACTCTTCACTCTTCAAATAGCTGTTAATAAAGATGAGTCAGCTTACTTTACTTTTGCCAAGTCATCCAGAGCTAGCTCATCCAGCTATTCTGATTGGTACACTTGCCAGCTCATCAAATTGATTATCCAAGTCAGCAAGGTTGTTAGCTGATACTCGAATTGTTTAGCTGATACAACTGATATCTTTTTGTACAAATAGAGCTGATGGAGAAGAGCGTGGTATGTAGAAAACTTTTATTACTCGTCTGCTAAAACATTTGTTCTCTGTATATTTTCTTCTTCTCCAATTCTCATTCAATAAAAAACCTTAGAAAACTTCTTCTATTTTTTTTCCAATAATTCTTGTTCATCATTGGAGAATTCGAGTTCTTCTTCTTCTTCTTCTTCTTCTTCTTCTTTTTTAGTTCAAGGCCTGTTAGGAAAGGCTCCTAATAGGAGGAAAAAAAGAGAAATAAAAGGAAAGAAGACCTCACCCAGTACTAGTGTCGGAGTCTTGTTCACACAATGTCGATCTCCTTAGAGTCACACTACCAGAATAAGTTATATTAGCGACGCCCAAAAACGTCGCTAAAATGGATAAAAATGTCGCTAAGTTCATTTTTCGACGTATTTAGCGACGTTTTATTGTTGTCGCGGAAAGCCTGGTCGCTAACAGGTAAATCATCACTAATTGCCGCTCTTACTGACGCTTACCGACGCACAAGTACGTCGGTAATCCTGGAACATTTACCGAAGTTCACCGGCGCACCGTTGGTAATATAGCGACGTTTATTACATCGGTACACATCTGTAAATCCTGGAACTTTTAGCGACATATTTAGAATACTTACCGACGTTTACCGATTCTATTAACGAGGGAAAATCCTGGAACATTTAGCATCGTTTAGCGACGTTTACTGACGCGTACCGACACACAAATACATCGGTAGGCGTCGGTATACCTGCTGACTTACCGACGTTTATCGACGTTTCTCTGCGTCGCTAAACGTCGGTAAACATCGCTAAATTGCAAAAAAAATAAAAAATAAATAATTTACAGAATGTCCACAGAATCGTATTTTCTTCCTGCAGTTTAATAAATAACAATAAATACACAGAAGCACATTTTCTTCCTGGGTTTGCCGACCCCTTCGGTGGAACAATCAACACTGATAAATCACAATAGTATAACAATCAACACAAACAATACTAAAAGTCTACAACCAATATCCAAAGTGTACAACCAACACAAAGTGTATAACAAACACTAAAATATCCAAAGTCTACAACCAATATCCAAAGTCTACAACCAATATCAAAAGTGTATAACAATCAACCCCAGTCTACAACCAACCAACCAATATCCAAAGTTTACACAACCAATACTAAAAGTCTACACACAAACAAACAATCAACATAAACAAATACTAAAATATCATCTCATCAAACATTCCTAACTCAGTCTACTACGGATTTGGAGGAGGAGGGGCACCGTCGCGCCTCAAGGATAGAAACAACTTGTACTCCTCCTGTGAAATCTTCACCGATAAAGAAGGTAGTGACGTCGGTGGAGTCGGTGTCGATAAAGAAGGCGGTGTCGACGATGATGAAGGTACACCCGGAGTACAATAATGCTCCAATGCTGCTAGTTGATGGTGGTATGAATCCATGGTATATACTATCGAATCCTGCATCAACGTCAGCCTCTCACCTATGGACAGCTGTGGTGCCTGCACATCCGTCATGCTGTGCTCTATCGATGCTCTAAGATCAGTGACGTCCCGCTCTGTCCTCTCAGTCATATTCCTGAGCTCCATAATATTACGGTCGAGCGTATCCAATCATGCTAGGAGCGTAGCATCATCCGTATGGTGCTGCTCCTGGATCCTTCATAGCAGCTCATCACGGACAGACTCCACCATCTGCTAGACTCGGGCAGACTCCTGGGAGGGCTGTGGGCTATGCACACTAGCAGGGGAGGCCCTAGAGGACTGTGTCGCAACTAGGGTGCCATAGAATTTCGTACCGTAGTACGTACCCCTGTGGAGACCACCAGCGGCGGTCACCCACAGCTCATCCTCCGATGGAGCTGGAGCGGACTGCGAGGAAGTACCGATCTCTCCCGCACCAAGTGCACTAGCAGCCGCCCGCTCCTTAAGCTGTTGAGACTCGGCCAAGATAGCATAGATACTCTATAACTTCTAATGTCTAATTAATGTACTTATTATTACTAACTACATGAATATTTATTTGCATTCATATTTACTAAGTTATATCAAAACTAACACGAAGTATTAAATTTATTAAATAGAATTGTAATACTTACATCGGCCTTCTCGTCCCTCTCGTCAATAAGCTTCCCACCCTTCCGATGTGTTGCCAGGAAGACGGTTACCATATTGGCGTCACCACCCCTATTTACCAGTAATTAAATATATCACCTTTTACTAATTTATCGGACTTGCATTAAAATAATATTTTTGAAATAAAAAGACATACCAAACGACGAAAATATTTTATCATCGGAATCGACCCACCGTACCACTTTGATCCCTACTTTCTAGCCACCTTGGCCTTCTCAGACTTTTTTTTGTACCTTAGCTCGTCGAATCGAGCCTTCATCGCAGTCCACGATCAGGGGTATCCAACCTTGGATCGGCTTTCCGGTACGATGACGAGTCTTTTGATCATTAATAGCATTGCGGATCAGCTTAGCAGCGACGGTAGGAAATATCCCCTCGACCAGCTCGGCCCGGTGCGGTGGATAGAAAAACAAGCCTAGAAGAGTGCAAACAAAATATTTATCAGTTATATATAATATGCATAAATTATATGATTCATGTTAAAAGTAAATATATTTTAACCTTGAAGCGCACAAACGAGTAGGCCTTCCTCTCGTTCGGAGAATCAGAGTAGTTTATCCAAGGACTACCGTAATTATTCCTCAATAAGTGGCCTAGGCGTCTCTGTACCGACAGGGGACGATATCTATATAGACATATTATATTCATGAGAAAAGTTAATTTATGATAAATACAGAAAAAATAATAAACCAAAATACTTACTTTGTACCGTCGGCCTAGATCTCCGTCTTCATCTCCTCCGGAGGTGCACACGCATCATATGCCTGATACTGGTCGGCCGTCGGCCCAGCCTCCTCCATCTGCTCATCTGTCTCCATCGTCGTATCAACAGAAGGAATGCTAGACTCAGAAGCAGTCTCAGGCCGGGAACTACTCGTCCCAGGAGATACGCCATGTAGCGTCGTGGCAGGCAGAGGTACTGTCCAATACATAGGAGTACTCGGCGATGAGGATCCAGAGCCGGTACCAGTAGGAGGTACCGAAGGAGAACCCCGTCCTCTGCCAGTACCAGTAAGAGGTACCGAAGGAGAACCCCATCCTCCCCCACGTCGGGATATGCAGAACGATCCGCGACGACCTGTCATACCTGATAACAACATATGATGATACAACAAATAATAGAGACTAGAAATATGAAAGTACAACAAAGATAAGATAATAACTAAGATAATATATGATGATACATTTTATAATAAACATCTAAGTCCATATAGTATATTCTACAAGAAATATAAGTTCAAATAGTACATTCTACAAGAAACATCTAAGTCCAGATAGTATATTCTACAAGAAACATCTAAGTTCAGATAGTAACCAAGACTAGATAATAACCAACTCTACATAATAAGAAAATAAAAGTACATCTCTCTCAATCATCTTCAGAATATTCATCTTGTTCGTCTTCCTCGACCTCATCTTTCTCTTCCTCCTCGTCTTCACTTTCATCTTCACCTTCGTCGGCTTCGCCTTCCTCTTCGGATAATTCTATATCTTCTACATTAGTCGTATAATGCGTAACTTTCGTGGAGTCCACATCAACAATATTGGTTACAAGAGGTAGCTCGTCCTCCTGATAAGCTTTTTCGTCAACATCAAAAGTATCTCTAGCTTTAGTCTTGCATACTGCCCACCAGTCAGACTTTGTTGCTCTCCGTCTCGGATAAGCTGTGAAGTACACGAGATGAGCCTGATTTGATAGGATAAATGGTTCATAGCCTTGATATCTACGCTTATAGTTTATATCCACAAGACCATGCTTGTCAATTTTTTAACCTTGATTTTCAATCGGATCGAACCATTCACACTTGAACAACACGATCTTTGCAGGTTCTCTGCCATAATTATATGTCAACTCCATAATCTCTCGTAAGATGCCAAAGAAATCATTTCCTGGATCAACGTCTTTGTAGTTCGAAGATTTGATACACAAACAACTGTTTTTCGTGGAATCAAGATCCAGGAAGCTGTCTCTGATCGGAGCATTTGTCGACTTGAACCTAATGCCATTCACACAGTAACTTGGCCATATTTTAACGGCAATAATTTGTCACTTGGCAAGAGTTCTAATTAATTCAATCTCGGGTGAAATTAGATGATCGACATGAATACCAAAGAAGAGATAGTAAGTTATTTATTACGTAGTTTCATTATAAGAGACCAGTAATTATCGAGCTGCTTACATATTCGCTCAACCAAGAAGGAAACTGACGTCTCATTTCTTGTTCTAATGCCTCGTCTGTTAAGTAGGGTCTAACCGACCTCAACTCATTATTATATGTGCTGAAAAAACAACGAAGCAACCGCCGATTAGTATAATAATATTAGCTTATACTATTACATTGAGATGACGTAAACTCATCATTAATTACTTACCCCTCTAGCTTCTTAACTTTATCCTCGTCGCAATTGAGTAATATATACAACTAAGCAGCCCTTAGCTCTTCATCATTCAAATATCTCGTCTTCATTTACCTCGAAGGCTTTCCAGATGCATTGAATACTTTCAGTATTCCATCATTAGATTTTTGATATCCGTTGTCGTCTTTTGAAGCCCTCGTTCTATTTGTAGCAACATGAGGTTTAAAATACGTCGAGCAGAAGTTTGCAATCTCCTCGAGAATATAGGCTTCACAAATAGAACCCTTGACCCGAGCCTTATTTTTTACCTTCCTCTTTAGGTGGTTTAAATGCCGCTTAAACGGGTACATCCACTGATAACCGACATGCCTACCAACACGTTCCTCGTAGGAAAGATGAATTGGCAAATGCTCCATGGAGTCGAAGAATCCAGGAGGAAATATCTTCTCGAGCTTGCATAGTATTACTGTAATATCGTTCTCCTGCCTTTCTAGACGATTAACAAGCAACTTAGTAGAACAAAGATCTCTAAAGAATATGCTAAGCTCGGTCAATGGATCCCAAACAACCTAGGGTAAGAATTCTCGAAATGTAATCGAAATTAACCTTTTCATGAATACGTGACAATCATGGCTCTTCATACCTGTCAGTTTGTTCTCCTTGAGGTCGACGTATCTTTTCAAGTTCGAAACATACCTGTCTGGAAATTTCAGACGTTGAATCCACCTACAAAGTCTCACTTTATCCTTCTTTTCCAGTCAAAAAATTGCCTTAGGTTACTTCAACATCCCATTCCTCTCCTCTATCAAATACGATACATGACGTCTACATATTTCTTTCAAGTCCAATCTAGCCTTTGGATTGTCTTTCGTCTTCCCCTTTACGTCCATTACAGTATTAATTATGTTGTCAAACACATTCTTCTCGATATGCATGACATCAAGGTTATGTCTAATCAGATTGGTGCTCCAATATGGCAGATCCCAGAATATACTTCTCTTTGTTCAATTATGAGTACGACCAAATCTGTCACACTTGTAGCTCTTATCAGGCTCTTCAATAGCTCTCCGTAAATCTTCTACCTCTTCCTATATCGAGTATCCGGGCCATCTTGGCGGTGGATTAGCCTTCTCCACAACGCCAACACAAAAAGCATTCATGTTCCTCCGGTACGGATGATCCTTCGGCAGGAATTGTCGATGATAATCGAAGAAGCACGGTTTTCCTCCGTGTTTCAAATGGAATTCTTTAGTGCGGTCCATGCAATACGGACATGAAATATGACCATGCGTGCTCCATCCAGATAACATTCCATAAGCCGAAAAGTCGTTGATGGTCCACATAAGTGCTGTCCGCATCTAAAAATTTTGTTTTCTAGAAACATCATACATGTTGGAACCTACTTCCCATAGCTGATTCAACTCATCAATCAATGGCTGTAAATACACATCAATCTTCCTTTTTAGATTATTCAGACTTGGGATAATAACGGTGAGGAACATATACGGAGTCTTCATGCACATCCAAAGCGGTAGGTTGTACGGAGTGATGATCACAGGCCAACACGAATACTGGGATCCCAAAAGTCCGAATGGGGTAAAATCGTCGGAGAAGAGACCCAATCTGATATTACATAAATCAGAAGCAAAATCTGGATACTTTCGATCAAAGTGCTTCCATGCTTCTCCATCAGATGGGTGATCCAACACTCCTTCGGTCTGTTCTCGCTTATGCCAACTCATATTTTCTGCAGTTTCCTTCACCATAAACAACCGTTGCAACCGCAGCGTCAATAGCAAGTAGTGCTCGAATCGGTAGGCTTCCTTGTACCGACAGACTTTCCTCTACCACTGCCCTTGTAGCGATCAGAACCACAAAATCTGCAGGCATCTTCATCCTTGTCGTCTTTGAAGTACAACATGCACCCGTTGTGACATGCATCAATTTTTTCGTATCCCATCTAGAGCGATCTCACCATTCTCTTAGACCGGTAAAAGTCTTTAGGCAACTTAGCACCCTCAGGCAATATTTCTATAATCAACTCCATAAGTCAGTTATAGCAATCTTGCGACATGTTAAAATTGGACTTGATGCTCAATAATCTTGTAACCACCTCCAACGGTGAATGATCCTCACTATGTCCTTGCATTCTCTAGCAACTCCATGAACTTTGTAGCAACGATGTTCGGTGCCTCCTCAGGTGCATCATGATTGTTCGGATCGAAACTAGGCCCCGCCGTGTCAAAAACAATGTTCACCAACCCATCGTCGTAAGCAGCGTGGTTGTGGACATCCACATAAGGCTCATACTCTGATGCTAAAGACACAAGGTCTCTGTGCGCGCTCCATTAATAGTAATTCGGCGTGAAATCCTTCGAGTATAAATGATATGTGACTTCCACTTCTGGATGATATTTCAAGTTGCGATATCTCACACACGGACACTTAATTTTGTTACCGTCCATGTACTGTGGGAATGCCTTCGCAAACTGCAGGAACTACTGTATACCTTCTATGAATTCATCCAGCACTCCGCACATGTCATCAGAATGACGGTTGTACATCCACGAACGATTACGCAGATAGTAATTCATATCCATTTGAAGATAATTTTGCAAAGATAGATACACTTATTCGATTATATTATCCAAATGGATGCATAGACACATGAGTATTAAATGAATGTCGTAATGTGTTCAATGTCAGCCCTTCTCTTCGAAGAAAGTTTAGAATTCTATCGTATTTCAGGAAAATAATAAAAAAGGCAAAGTATTATAATTTTCTTTTCTAGGATTTTTTGTTCTTTATTTTTTACTATTTCTTACTCCTTTCTGTCTTTTATCATATTTTTCTGAAATCGATAGAACTCAAAAAGCCTCAAAAAGGCTTACAGATATAAACTTACTTTTTCAGAGAAGGGCTGACATGGACACTTTACTTCGGACTGACACGGATACTTTACTTGTAAAATATCTTATGTACTACTAGGATACTCACTCTATAGACTCTATGTAATACAATATATCAATCATACCTACACTTCTAGGATACTCTATACACTCTTTTAGATAGATCGAATCTATAACATTCTGACTAGCTTGATTTTATTTAACAGGCACCGGATCGTGCAACTTGATAGATTAGAGATAGGCCATGTATGGAAGTTGGTAGAGTAGAGGAATTTAATGGATTAAGGTTAGAGTTAGGTGATTAAGGTTGAGTACCTCTTCTAAAAAATGGTTTTTGTCAAAGAAGAACCAAAACCAAACCAAACAAAACAAAACAAAACAAAAGAAGGGCATTAAAAACTATATACTACAACATAAATTACTTTTCAAATATTTTTATAAGAAGCCAAAGCATAAAGTTTAGGCCTCGTAGGAAGGTGGGTGGATGTTTCTTAATTTATAAGGTTAGGACATGAGATTTCCTTGGACTTAGTTTTAGGCTTTAATACTGGGCTTTCTATCATTTTATGTGAACTCCAAAGGCCAATATGATCTTTGGAGGATGTAACCCCGCATCTCTGATTCAATAATTAGGAATATGATCTCTGATTTTGCGGAATCACAATGAATGAAACATATGATAGGAAAACTACTAAGACCAATGCCTAGGTGACACGATAATATATGGACATATATAGTTGTGAAAGTGGAAAAACATTGCTCAACGTTGCTTTCTTCTAGGTCACAAGCTTCAGAGGCACTCCGAATCCTAGGTGAGGAGGGTCGACAATGCTATTAGACCCTTATATAAGGTTGCACTTGTTCAGAAAAAGCAAGGCTAAAGCAAGGCTCAACCTCCCTTTGCACCAAGCTTCTTTCTTGGGCACAAGCGTAGGCATGCTTTTTTAATTACCTAAATACATATACTATGACACAAACACTATATTGTTTTGGCATGTCTTAGTGTATTTTGGAGTGTTTGTATCATGTCCGATACATGATTGTCATGACACTGATTTTGAGAGTATTCGTGTTGCTGATTACATAAACCTATGTAGCATAAGCACTCCAAAAGTTTGTGTCATGTCCGTATTGTATTGTGTTAGACACGTATTGGATACGACACATACGCTCCAAAATATACTAGACACGTCAAAATAGATGTCATATCTTTGTTACCATGTATGTTTGTACTGTGTCGTATTTATGTCCATTCAACATAACACACAACCTAATGTATCGTGTCAGTGTACAAATATAATATAGTGTATCATGTCAGTGTATCGTGTCATATTCATGTCTGTGTCATGTCTAAACTCAGATAGAATATAGGTTAGGGTTTACCAGATCTTGGGGTTTGTCGAGAGACGGAGGAGGTCGGCATAGGTGGTTAAGGAGGAGCTCACGGAGGGGGTGTCGGTGGAGGAGGAGCCCGGAGAGGAGGAGGAGCTCGCGGTGGAGGAGGAACCCGAAGGAGGGGGAGGAGCTCGCGGAGGGGGGGGGTCGGTGGATGAGGAGCCCGGAGGAGGAGAAGGAGCTCGCGGTGGCGAGGGGAATAGACGGTAGCCTCGAGGGGGGAGCGGCAGTCGAGGGGGAGGAGCAGTCGAGGGGGGAGCCGGCGGTTGAGGTAGGGAAAAAAATTTGGGGTAAATTTTTTGGATTTGGGATGGGGCTGGTCCCGTGTGTATTAAACAGTTAGCGACATCATTAAATGACGTCGCTAAACGTCGCCAAAATAAAAAAAATGGCGACCCAATAAATATACGTCGCTGATTACAAAATATAGCGACGTTCAGCGACTTCTCATCGACGTCACTTTCCAACAAATTAATTATAGTCACTAAACGTCCCTCAACGTCGCTACTTTTTGCAATCAGTGACGTTTTGCGACATATAAAAAGTACATCGCCAATATCAAAAATATTAGCGACGTCTTAACAAAGCATCGCTAATTTGACTTATTTTGGTAGTGTCAAGATCGAGTAGTTGAAGTTGCAGATCGTTGTTGCCATGAGTCTCGGTTGACGATAGGTGCTCCGACACCATAGAGTTGCTGGACAAACTAGCTGAGGCTACTTGCCTAGAATTCGATCGATCTAGATGCAGCCGCCGCCCGGAGCTCATCGTCGGAGACGCTCGCTACTACCATTCGAGGGAAGCTCGAGATCGAAATGAGCGTCGCGAACCACTACCAAAATAAGACACTTTAGCGATACCTAAAAACGTCGCTAAAGTGTATAAAATGCCACTATTAAGAATTAGCAACGAATATAATAACGAAAATCTTTTGTCGTGTATTTCATAGTCTCTGACATAGAAAAAGTTGCTATTAGTCGCTATTGCGACGTACAGTAGCGATGTAACCACGTCGCTAATATTCTAGTGTATAGCGACGTTTAGCGACGAGGGGTAACTAATTAGCAACATCTTTTTTGTTGCTAAACGTCGCCGATATTTCAGTAGTTAGCGACATTATTTGCAACATTTAGTGACTATGTTGCTGACATGACAAAATTTGCCATATCAGCCACTTAGCGACGTATAACGACTGTTTGTGACGTAGACGATACAGACTAGCGACGTTCGAATACATGTTTAGCAACATCACCCATCATCGTTAGGCGTCGCTAAACGTCGACAAACGTCGCTAAACTGGAAAAGAAAAAAAATAGAATTTTGTTTGCTTGTTTTCCATTCAAAAAATACCTACAATTTAAATTATAGTTTATAAATAGTAGACCCGGAGCAACCCTCCATAGAATTCTCTGGGTTCGTCGACCCCTTCGGTGGAACGCTCAACACCAATAAAAATATAGAGACAAATGATGAAAATGTTCCAGTAATCAAATAAACAGAATCAAATGATAAAAAAAGTCATAAGATAATCGGGTGGAGACAAATTCACTACCAAACAACTATAAAAAGAGTTATATGTCCAATAATGTTCCAACAATGGGTCAACATAACACATACTGTCACTAAATGTATGAAATAAATACATAAAGATCCAAGAATGGGTCAGCAAAGCACAACACAACATATAACAATATGTCTAATGAAGGACTACAGCTGGTCAGCAGGAGGATGAGGAGGAGTACGGCCCTGTATCTGGGACAACATGAACCTATACTACTTCGGTGTAAGCGTCACCAGTGACATCTCATCAAGATGAGGAGAAGGAAGAAAAGAAAATGGAACCGATATAGTCGGTGTCGATGCTGATGTACGATCAGGAAGCGTCAGCTCCATGGCCAGCAGTATAGAGTTACATAAATCCATAACAGCCGTCAGCCTTGAAAGCTGATCGTCCATGACCAACTGCGTCCCCTGCACCGCCTGAACGACATGATCCGTCCCCTTGCTAATCTACCTTATGGTCTGTAAACCCCCTAAATTTCTACTATGAATTTTTAAAAAATAAATTTAGAATTAAATTTTTTACTTTGTATTTGTACGTCGCATAGTAGTATTGTACGTCGCATACGAATTTGTCGTATTGAACATCGCGTATGAGCTCGTATTTTCGTATGGTTCGTCGAGTACGAATATGTGCGAGGTACATATTTATGTAAAATATATTATTTAGATGCATGGTTTTCAAATAATAAATAATAAAATTTTTTTGCGTAAAGTTGTAAAAATGTATCATATTAGAATTTCCAAATCTTTATTTTACATCATGAAAGGTTATATAAATAGTAATTTTGAAAACGAGGTTTTTACGCAAATATTCATTGCATACGAGGTACATAAATTTAGATTTATATATATATAATTCAATTTTTGAAATTTATTTAAATATTAATATTTTATTATTTAAAAAAGTAATTTAAAAATATTGATTTGGTTTAAATTTAATTAATTATGATAATTATCTTGAAAAGATTTTATTTTATACGATTGGATATGATCGAGTTGCCTTAAACTAAACAAGGGGATATTTAATGGGAAATTTAAGCATTTCCAGTCCTTATCCAACTGGATCCTCCACCTCCTATATAAGGAGAGCCCATATTCTCTTCTCTCCATAATTTACCATTAAATTCTCCACAACCCAACATGTGTATCGTGTCCGTGTTCCCGTCCCATCCACTATATCCATATTAGTACAAATATAATTATCTCCACCGTGTCCGACAACCCCGGACATCGACCCGTCCCGTGTCTCGCAAAACACGTGTACAGACTCCATCTACCTCGTGTTGGGACACACCTCGGACACGATGGCAGCGATCACAGATCACCTTCACCCCATCCCGACCAACCCGCGGCAGACCCGCCAAAGCTAGCATCACCACCACGGCTGTAGCCCCGTCACCCGACCACGGCCCCAACAAACCATCGCCGTGGCCAACTCAACACACTACCCCCAACATCGCCATCACCACAGCCACTCCTCGCCACCGGAACAACCACCCCCATAGCCAGCCTCATCCACAAACCCCATCTTTGCCATTTTTGACCGCCCCAAAATCACCATAACCACCATCATCCCCGCACTTTCCGACAATGCCACCACTATCGCCATCACCACCACTATCGTCAAAATTTGGCCTCACCAAGCAGTAGAGGAAGGAAGGGTAAAACACTTACCTACCCTCGATCGATGTCGTTCTCGAGCCTGAGTCGCTGCCCTCCGCTTGTCATACGTCGTGACACGGCGACCACAGCGGAGATCGAACGTTGCCGCCAGCCCGCGACCGGAGCCGTCGCCGTCCTCCGCCCACAGCCGACCACGTGCACGAGTACCCCGAGCCGCCGCCACCTCCCCAGGCGCACACCACCCCGCCTTTACCGCCTGGGCGTCCCGGCACCTCCCAAATACAGTGCGCAACCATCTTCCCGTCGGCCCTGGCTACCTCTCGAGCAGCGAGCCGCGCTGCTGCGCCGGCCACCGTCGATGCCGCCGTCCTCCGCACGTGTCGGTGAGCCTCCCGATTGAGCCCTCCCGTGCAGTCGCAACGCCTTCTCGCAGGCCGCCCGCCGTCGTGAGTGGCCGCTCCTCCACCGTGGTCTTCCTCGCGCCACCCTGGCCGCGCTGAGCGTACCCCGGTCAAAAAACCCCCATCGCCGCCGCCCTCCGGTAACCCCCTCTCACTTCTCTCCCGTTTCTTCCTCTTCTTTCCCATCTCTCCCTCTCTATGTTCATTTGGGGAAAGAGAGCATATAGTTTTATTAATATTAATATTAATGTTATTATTATTATTATTATTATTATTATTATTATTGTTATTATTATTATTATTATTATTAGTAGTAGTAGTATTAGTATTATTTAATTATCTTGATTATAACGTAAGTCATTATACATATAAATATTTTTGGTAAAATTTATGACCAATTAATTATATTTTAATTTAAATAATATTCCTAGTAGTATTCGAGTATTTAGCTAAAATATTTTTGATCAATGAAATATAGTCTTCTCAAATATTCATTTTTCTATAGAAAGACAGCTTCCTACCTAAAATTTATTTTTACAAAATTTATTTTTAGTACTAATATGTTCCTCTAGATATATATGTATTTGACAAAATTATTGTTTTGGCTTAAATGAGTTATTAATATTGTCAAATATTTATATAATATATTTTCGTTTATAAAGTGTATTTTTATCAATAAAAATATTTTACAAAACTTATAGTTAGCCTAAAACAAATCCTTAATGTATTTTTCCTAAAAGCATATTTTGACTAATATACATAAGCCTCTATCTAAAAATTCTATTTTTTTACAAACTAGAGTATCTTAGCGTAAAACAAATTTTGATACTTTTCTAAGAAATGATTTTAATTAATAAAAAGCTAGTTTTCAAGTATTATGATTATTTCTAAAATAGTATAAGTATTCCTGTACTCCAAACTCTTTTCGATTATTATCGTCGATCATGACTAAATCGTGCCTTCCTATTTTCTCATGGACTCCGGACCTCTACACATCGAACATGGCTATTGGACTAATTGGGACCTGTCAGATCACCACACCAGGCGGCACCCCAGGCAAGACACCTTGCCTTTACTGTTTATTTAAATTGGTCAATATCATGCATGCTTTTACTTATTTTTAGCAAATATAAAATTGTTCTTTCAAAACTGTATGCATATGCAAATTACAATACTTTAGTTTTCTTGTTGCTCTTTGGCCTAGAGTTAAGGGACCACCCTTTGTGTGTGTTGCATTCATTGGCCTCGACACTTGCGTGCCACGAAGTCGTGAGTCGCATATAGATTTAGACTTGCGTGTTGACTGATCATTGGTGCGTACAGGCCATGCGTTAGGATATAACTGCTATTAGATTTGTATAGAAGACCTAGCAATTATTAAGACTAAAACAGTATCGTGAAAACGATTCATGTTGTGTGTCATGTAGGTGACGCATGTATAGTATCATGGGGAGGAAGGAGACAACTATTAGCGTAGGGGCTACATTTTATTTTTATGTACATTTTGGGCTAATAATGACTCAAATGAGCGCTACTTGCGGCCCAGGACAGATAGTGTCTCGTATGAGCGCTACATGCTGCCAATCCTCTTTTATTTGCGTGGCTTATCATATAGCCCCTGCGTAGAACGTTGTCTCCAAAAGTGCATGGTTTCATATAGAATGGTTAGGGACCTTATCTATTTAGGTTATGTACTTTTCTATTGAGCTATTTATATTCAGTTTATGGCATGATATTATGTGTCTTATTACGTCCCTCTGAGGACCTGGTGATTTCTTCAGGTGTGTTTTGTGACTTCCTGCAAATGCTCTAGCTAAGGCCGACTTGCGCTCTATTCCGTCGAGATGTTGCTTTTGGATCGTCATCCCCTTCGTTCGTCCAAATCACTTTCTTTGTATATTTCTTCCTTATGTAAATTAATTGGTAGTGGATTTGTCTCCGCCCAACGATTGTATACATGATAAACTCAAAGTTGCTTTTATATCATTATTTATCTTCGTGGATGAGATTTAGTGTCTTGGCTTTCTATATTATTACAGCTTATGTATACATACGAGCCTTTCTTTTACTCGTATGTATATAGCTGGCATGATACGTTCTAGTCCTTATATTTTGGGACTGGGACGTTACATATTTTTATGGTGGCCCATGCAGGTCAAGTTTATCACTTCAGTTATGTTATTGTACCGATGTGAGCCTGCATATAGGATTAGAGTCTAGAATCTCATCCACATACTTGACCTCCTTCCTTAACTCCAATTTTGAATCTCGTTCGACTTCCTTGATTTGCATCTTGTTTGATTCCTTCCTACTGTAAATTCTTGTCTCTTATGCTTAGTGACAGTTAGGAAGATGACTACACTAGTATATGCTCATAGGTCAAACACATGGCTAGAAAGGTTACACCAACAATTAATATACATTTAGGTTATATTTGAGTATAATGGCATTTATTTTCCTAGAAGTATGATCTTAAGGATTAACAAATTCCAAGTTGGGTAGTAGCGAATACCGACTTTGAGGGATAGTTAGAATTTTATTTTGACACTACCAAGTGGTGTACACAAGAGAATAGTTAGCCTCGATTGAGAAAACAAATTGAATTGATTCTTGAGTTTGATTTGGAAGGTTTTGAAAATATTTATGAATTTGGGAATTTAGCTATACCTATTTTGAGGATATGAAATTTATTTGGGAAAATTTTAAATTTCTTATGAATGATTTATTTAGATTATGAGTTTAATGTCTTGATGGTGGAAAAAAAGAACTTTTGAAGATTTTAGAGTAGTTATGACTTGCTCGAAGTTTAGATATAAATTTTGAAAGATATAGAATCAATCCGAGAATTTATTTTTAAATGCTCAATTTTTGTTTGAATCACGATTGATGTCACACCCACTTTTCATTTCAAGGGTATTTTGGCAATTTTAGATTATTTTATTTAATTATTAAAATCATGTGATGATATGTGGTTTGGTTTGTTGTCTGAGTAATTTTGATGGGTTTAACTTAGCCAACCATGACCTAGAACCTATTAGAATTAGATTTATTATCGTTAGAATTAATTTAGAATTAATTAGTTATTTTTAGAGTGATTAATTGATTTTTTAGCCATTTTCTAGTAGCCTTTTTAAAGCCTTTTTGACTTGGGCTTTACTAGCAACTTAGGGAGCCCAGGCCCATGCATCTAACCTAACCCTAATCCCCCTATACTTGGCCAGTCATAGGCAGCCCCTCCCCTCTAATTTGTATTGTAGTTTGTAGCCTCCAAGAAACCCTAGATCTCCCCTCTTCTAAAATTCCTAAATTTTGCATCCAGAGCCCGTTTCTCCTCAAACGAAGACCGTCGCGCTCGTAGGAAGGAGAGGATCTTGCTGGAGCAGTGCTAGCAAGGTGGTGGAGGCGTTTGCTTGAGGGTACTCGACCGTTGGAGCGTTCGAGGAGTCTTTTGCATTGAGATCCTTGACTCTCAATAGGTAAATCCTAATCTAGTATAGTTTTTCCTGATTTTTCTTCATAATAGTGAGCATCTAGGTACCCATGACCTGTAGGATTAATTTCGTCCAATTTCGTATTTATTTGGTGTCCGTATCGGACACGTGTCGGCTAATATGCGTAGGTGTTCGACGAAATGTTACAATAAATTAAATTCTATTTTATGTCAAATCTTTTTACATATTTTGATAGCCCTATACACGAGGATCATGACCCCATAGGTTTCGACACGAATCGGACTCGTGTCCGTGTCCAAACAGGACACGAACGCGCTGCACGCCAGGCCACGCGCGTGCCCTGCTGCTCGGGGATGATTCCTCGACGCACAGGCCACGTGGTCGCGTGAAAATTGACGTATAGGTGGGGGCTGTGACTGAGATCACGCTCCTAAAGTTTCGTGAAGTTTCGTCGAGAAACGAAGGAGAAATCCCGTCGGCATTGATCGCACACATGCGCACGTGCATGGGACAGCCGCCGCTGAAATGCGGTTCGCACGGACATGACATGACACGTGGACACGAACCTGGGTGTCCAACGTGTAGCCCTATACCTACCATAGCCTAGGACACAAACACGTGACACGAGGTGGGATACACGAGTCCCTAGACTAGATGGCACGCGTGCACGATGCTGTGTACAGGGCTGTGCACGCGCGCACACCCGCGCACGAACACGCTCTGCGTGCATATCGGACAAGACACTTGGTCGCACGATAACTCAGCCAATAGGTCGAAGATGTGTACGCCTAGGTGTACGCAATTTTCACGAGAGATGGATCGAAAACGAGAGAGAAATCGGGTTCGCATTGATTGGGTTCACGCGCGTATCGGGTTTCCCGATACTCGTTCGTTGGAAACGATACATACACGGTTTCGACCCAGGAATACCCGAGGACGTCCCACATGACGATTTCGACCTATTTGCCAAGTTTCGTGGATTAATTCTGAGTATTTTGAGTTTTGAGTCATTTTATGATAATTGGGTTTTTCATTGAATTGAAAATTTGAGATTTATGTAATATTTTGATTTCTGAGAATTATGGCGATGAATTCTGAGTTTTTGGTCCTTCGACATCGTTTAATACTTGTGGGGATTGACTCTCGGGGTTGATTCATATTTTCTTGCCATTTTTGGGCATTATTGGTGTTTTACCTATTAATGTATATAGGTATATATTTATGTATATATATATATATATATATATATATATATATATATATATATATATATATATATATATATTAAATTCCTTATATATACATATATATATATATATATTTTTTATATATACATATATATGTATATATAAGGAATTTAATATATATATATATATATATATATATATATATATATATATATATATATATATATATATATATATATATATATATATATATATATATATATTTTATATATATGTATATATATGTATATATATATATATATATATATATATATATATATATATATATATATATATATATATATATATATATATATATATATATATATATATATATATATATATATTTATATATACATATATATATTTTTTTATATATATACATATATACATATATATATATATATATATATATATACATATATATATATATATATATATATATATATATATATATATATATATATATATTTATATATATATATATATTAAATTCCTTAAATGCCTAATTTCGAAAATGTATTTATGTGAGGGTCGAGATTTTGATTTCAGACCTGGGAGCTTACTCCAGGTTCGAGATCGACCTTCGTTGGCTTTCTACTTGGTATATACCTATATCTATATATAAGCCTATATGTATATATATATATATATATATATATATATATATATATATATATATATATATATATATATATATATATATATATATATTATATATGTATTTTACTAATGATTGTGATACTTTATACATGGAATACTCTAGCTTGTAGACTCATTCTATTTTTGTTCTCAGATTTAGACTCTTTACCAGCAGCCCCCAACATCGTTCACACTCACAAACCACGTTTCCTTTCCTAACTTATATAAATGTATATATATATATATATATTTGTTTATGTATATTATATATATATATATATATATATATATATATATATATATATTTTATTTATTGAATAATAAAAGGGCTCGAAGCGAGCAGTACAGGTGCCAGGGTCCAAAACACACAAAAAAGCCCTGGAAGGCAAAGACGAAAATACATAAAGGTAAATTCAAAATTTCAAAAAAATTTGAAATTGAAATTTCAGAGGGTCTGCAAAATAAACGAAAAGAGTGGGTGAGGGCGCTCGGTCCTAGGGGGGTGCACACTGCCAGAGAGTGATTTTTTTTTGGTTCGGAATTCAAATTTGAAAAAGATTCCAAATTTGAAACCCGCAAGAGCGGGGGGGGGGGGGGGGGGGGGGGGGGGGTTATAGTCCAAGCGCGAGACCCGAGAACGCAGGGGGGGGGTTGGAGGGCGCGTGTCCCAGGGCGCACGGGAGAGGAGGGTGGACGCGGGGCCCAAGGGGCTGACGCTTCTCCCGGAGCGCGCAACACGAGGGAGCGGGCGGCGCTAGTAGCCACGGTCCCCCCGTTGGCGGGTCGCACGAGGCAGAGGCGTGGCGATGAGTGAGGCGGGGCCAGGGGAGCTCCGGCGGAGGAGGGGGGCCAACAACCGGCGGAGAGAAGGACCGACGGGCGAGAGCTTCGACACGGAGATCGGAGCAGAGCGGGGCGGAAAGCGCCGTCGAGGGCGCCGGCGAGGGGCTGGCGAGAACCGGCTGTGAAGCGGGCGGTCCACCTGGACAACAGTGGGTGCGGGACCCAAGGGGCACCCTGTCCAAGGCAGGGGCGCTCTGCCCGAAGAGCGCACAAACTAAGGGTCTCGGCCCCCCCCCTCCGCGTGTAGGAGCACCGGTCTGGGAGAGGTGGTGGCTCCGGCGGGGGCCGTCCCTAGGGAGGGCGGGGTGAAACCGGGAGGGAGGGGGGGGAGGGAAGCGACTGCCGGCGAACTGGGCGTCGGCTAATCAGACGGGGGGGGAGCCTCCGGCCGGAGGCGGAGGGAGCGTCGGAGGGGGGTGGAGAGGCTGGGGTCCACCGTCGACGTTGCCGGTGAGGGCTCCGACGCGAGAGGGGGGAAACGGAGAGGGGGGGCCAGCCCTGGGCCACCGGGAGGCACGACCAGGGGGCCGAGGGGGAAGAAAGCTGAGTTGGGCCACCGCGAGAGGGGGCGGGGGTCCTCAGCCGGGGTGAACGTCGCAGGGAGCGGGAGGGCGGCGCCGGGCGCTGAAGGGAGGGCCGCCGCTGGGGCGCCGAGCTCCGAGGGGGGAGGCGGATGGGTGCCAGGGGGGAGGAACTGGAGGAGGGGCCACGGCCGAAAGCGACGGCGGGAAGGTGAAGCGGACGCCGGCCGACGCCGGGGACGGAGGAGCCGCGGCCACCCGAGCCCACGAGAGAGGGAGGGCAGGGGCGGGGCCCTTAGCCGAAGGGGAGGTGCGGCACCGCGAGGACGGTGGACAGAGGAAGAGCGGGGGACGGCACCGCGAGGACGTGGCCTCAGCCCGGCGACAGCAGCAGGAGAGGAGACGCATCGTCGCCGGCGACGTGGGCGGAGGAGGCATCGGGGCCGATGCCGCGGAGGGAGAGGATGTCGGCAGTGAGGGCAGCGAGGAGGCAGCCAGGGCGCTGCCGGGCGGGGGAGCAAACCGTCGGACGCCGGAGAGAGCGGCTAGGGGGCGGCCCACCACGGCGACGGCCACCAGGGGGCCGCCCGCCCAGGGGGTCCCCACCCACCTAGCGCACCCCAGGGAGCTGGACAGCTCCACATCTCCATATCGGTGGTATATATATATATATATATATATATATATATATATATATATATATATATATATATATATATATATATATATATTGTGATGAATGTATAAATATAGGTCATGTAATAAATTCTTGTGATATGACTATAGGAAGTGTTTGGACAGATTAGGATCGTCGTTAGGAGCCTAGTTTGGCCGAATTGGCCGACAAGTTGACCAAGTTTACAAAAGTCAACTTTGGGTCAAACTTGATCCAAATTGACTCAAACGAACTCCGAATGACCTAAAAATTTGTGTATGACCTAGAAATTAGTAACGTACTAATTGACCTTGAGTTGACCCAGTTTGACCAGAGTTGACCAAGGGTTGACTTTGACCTAGATGGACCTAGAATCATGTAGAAGTGCATTGTAGGCATTCCTTATGATATGTTAGACCTTGTTGTGACTTGTGGTTGTTTTAAATAGGTTTATATCACTCCAGTTCAGTTATACATCCTCATCAGCAGCTCATATTGTCAGGCGAGTACATTCTCTGACCGTTTCATTCTTGCTTGGACATATTTACTTGTTATAGACTAGTTTACTTGTTGCTGTCATGATATATTACGAATTAGTACTATATGGATCTCTTCATACGATGTTATCCCCTCGGATACATCGGGTATATTATGCTCATGTACTTTATCGTGTGCATCGTCTACTCATTGTATTCGTACTTATTCATATATACTCATGTGACATTCATGTACACTCATGATCATGTGAGCCTTCATGTATAACCCAGTGTACATGTGGACTAGCTATCCATGTGACGCACTACTTTCATGTGCAATAACATAAACTGGACAGATCCTTGTATAGTGATTGGGGCAGGGGGAGTATTTATTTGGTTATGTGATCTACACCCTTTTTATGTATAACTCCAAACTAGATTTAAGTCATGTATAACCTAAGCTAGTTTACATAACCAGATTGTGATCTACATCACATAGTTAGTTCAGTTCTTTATTATATCCTGTATATTTATTTCCATATATCACATTCTCTCTTTTACAGTCTCATTTTCTTATCAGCAATTCATGTATATTATTCTATAGCTTGTTTTTTTTATATGTTATGAACAGTGTGAGAGATATGTATTCATTCCTGTCCTGACTGGACCTATTAAAATATTACAGATGATGAAAATTGCTGCGACACTTTCTATAGAGCAGGCCTAGTTGACACAGGTGACCTGGACCCTCAGCAGGATCCAATAGTCGCTGAGGACTTGCCTTGAGTTAGATTAGACTTCTATTATCTTTTAGTTATGAGACTTTGTGGTTGTATTGAGACTTGTTATGGTGTGGTTTTACACCAAAATTTATATTTATATTATGACCCTCTGCTGTGATTATCTTCTTCTTCTATTCTATCTTAGTTATTGTGATTGAGTAGTACCATTTATATACTATTCTCCACTCGGTGTATTTCCTAGACTGTGTTAGATGTTGGACCTAGGAGAGCATTTTACCGCCGACACTGCAGCGTAGGCTGGACGTACCCACGTCTCGTGCCCTTACACTGGGTGCGGGTCGTGACAATTGATAAGATTATTTAAAACTTGATCTTACGTTTTAGGTTGATTGTAATATGCTAAGAGTTATTTTGAGGATATTTTAGAAATTTTAAATTTTGTTTAGTTATGGTTTTATGGAAGTTAGTAGAAAAAAGGGAGTTGACGACTGATAGGATTATTGAGTTTTATTACAAGTTTGATACGATGAAAAGTTATTTTTATTCTACATTTTAAGTTATGATTATTTGGACGATTTAGAATGAATAGAAATTATGTGGATTATTTTTCAAGAATTTTGTGAAGGCTCGAGTTCAAGAAGTTAGACTTATAATGATAGACAACCAAGGTAGCGATAATGAGATAGAGTAATCCACATTAGTGACATATTACCCATGGCCATGATAGTCGTAAATACTCAAGTATAGTTAGTCATCTACTAAACCATGTGACCATATCTCAACCTTGACTCACTCGACATTCCCTCAAATCTAGATCTTTTATCGTGACCATCTAATTATTTGAAACCTAGAAATGATTAGAATCATACCCTTAGCTATACCCTTATCTATGAGACTATTTTCTCTCTAGAAACTATGTCCCTAACTTATTTTACCCTGATCTACGGGATTTTCTTAATTATCCTTATTTTGTGCCTTAACCTTTTATTTTTATGCATTAATGAAAACCCACTTTCTATTTTTGATCATTTGGTGTCCCCTATCGTGACATTGATATTTCGGAGCACGAGACCAGCTGTTACCTTCCAACAAATCTCATATGCAAGACCTAGACGAGCCCACCTTCATGTAGACATATCATGTCTCACTAAAACACGTCCCTTTGTGCTCTACTTTTATGATATGACTTTCGGGTCATAAAGACTAAACTATAATCATTACCATGTTAGCTAAATACTTTTCGACTACAGATAGGGACTCAACCTCAATTCAAAACTTTCGACCCAATAAATGATGTGATTCCTTAAATGCTTAACTTTGTACTTTATCTTGATTGCTTAAATTTTTATACCTTATCTTGATTTACTTATGCATAACACCCTTCTACTCTCCATGCAAAATTAGTAACCCTTACTTTCTTTATTTTTGACTAAATTGCTTCACATAGTTCACCTTGATTCCTCTATGGTTTATGCAATTTTTTTCATTTTATGATTTCATTGTTCGAAGATGAATTTGATCATGACATCCTTTGGTTGGAAAGATGTTAGATTAGAAAATCCCTAGAGAAAGGTAGCGGTAAAGTGAATAAGATGATTAAATATGCATAGCTAAAAACTTGAGGTAAAACCGACAAGGCGGAGTATATTTTATGATCAAAGGAGAGTAGATTCTTGTTCGACATATTGGTTCTTTATTTTATGAGATGATAAATAGAGTGTTTGAAGAATTCAAGAATAAGTGTAGACTTTTAAACCCTTAATAATCAAGAAAATTTATAAAGGTCATATTAAGTGAGACTGAATTTACACTTGACTAATTGAGTGGAGAAATTTTGTTGTAAATTCTTCAAAGGAAAATTTTGCATGAAGAAATTAGCTTGATAGAAAATATGTGGGAAGAAGAGTATTAGAGATTAGTTGAATTAGGAAGTTTGGACTTATCGAATTTTAAGATTTTGGATATAGCTCATATCAAAGTAACTTCGAATTGATGTTCGACTAAATTGATTAAATGGCGAATGAGTTATTTTAGAAAATTATAAAAGACGGAATTTGGTATGAGAAAGATATTTATGTATGTATGGATAGGTTGGGAGAAATAGCTTAGAAATTATTGAACTTAGACTTTTGGGCTTATTGAATCTCTATCGTTGAGATATTGGATTTAGATATATGAATATAGTTGGAGCTCAAATCTTCGTGAGTAAATTTCGAAGATAATTATCAAATTGAAAGCAAAGAAAAAAAAAGGAATTATGGATTTTTTTTTTGAGAAATAATAAAATAGATGAAGTTGATTCTGAGAGGGTCAAAGGAGAATTTGAATTGGAAGATAAAAATAGATTTAAGAAGCTATTGCCTATTACGAGGCTGTATATTTCTAAGATATATGTTTCGTATTGATCGAGACACTATTGGACTGTCATGTGCGTGATCATTTGCTAAACTATGACCATTGATTTAGTTTTATCTAAATGGCTGTTTTCTTTGAAAACCGTTTACGACTCCCTGCCTGAATTTTGATTATGTTTTCTTACCTATAAACACATGTACCTCCTTAAGCCTGCCTATCCTAACTATCCCTAAATTTCGAGGACGAAATTCTTTTAAGTTGGGTAGGATGTAAACCCCCTAAATTTCTACTATGAATTTTTTAAAAATAAATTTGGTATGAAATTTTTTACTTTGTATTTGTACGTCGCATAGTCATATTATACGTCGCGTACTAATTTGTCGTATTGAACGTTGCGAATGAGCTCGTATTTTCGTATGGCTCATCGAGTGCGAATAAGTGCGAGGTACATATTTATGTAAAAATATTTTATTTAGAAGCATGGTTTTCAAATAATAAATAACAATATTTTTTTGCGTAAAGTTGTAAAAATTCGTCATATTGGAATTTCCAAATCTTTATTTTACATCATGAAAGGTTATATAAATAGTAATTTTGAAAACGAGATTTTATGCAAATATTTATTACATACGAGGTACATAAATTTAGATTTATATATATAATTCTATTTTCAAAATTTATTTAAATATTAATATTTTATTATTCGAAAAAATATTTAAAAAATATTGTTTTGGTTTTAATTTAATTAATTATGAAAATTATCTTGGAAAATATTTTATTTTATACGATTGGATATGATCGAGTTGCTTTAAACTAAACAAGGGAATATTTAATGGAAAATTTAAGCATTTCCAGTCCTTATCCAACTGGGTCCTCCACCTCCTATATAAGGAGAGCCTATATTCTCTTGTCTCCATAATTTACCATTAAATTCTCCACAATCCAACATGTGCATCGTGTCCGTGTCCCCATCCCATCCACTATATCCATATTCGTACAAATATAATTATCTCCACCGTGTCCGACAACCCCGGACACCAACCCGTCCCGTGTCCCGCATGACACGTGTACAGACTCCATCCACCTCGTGTCGGGATACACTCTGGACACGATGGCAGCGATCACAGATCACCTTCACCTCATCCCGACCAATCCACGGCAGACCCGCCAAAGCCAGCATCACCACCACGGCCGTAGCCCCGTCACCCGACCACGGCCCAAACAAACCATCGTCGTGGCTGACTCGACACACCACCCGCAACATCGCCATCATCACAGCCATCCCTCGCCAACGGAACAACTACCCCAATGGCCAGCCTCATCCACAAACCCCATCTCCGCCATTTTTGACCGCCCCAAAATCACCATAACCACCATTACCCCCGCACTTTCCGACAACGCCACCACTATCGCCATCACCACCACCGTCGCCGAAATCTGCCACACCAAGCAGTAGAGGAAGGAATGGTAAAACACTTACCTACCCTCGATCGTCGTCGTTCCCGAGCCTGAGTCGCTGCCCTCCGGTTGTCATACGCCGTGACACAGCGACCGCAGAGGGGATCGACCGTTGCCGCCAGCCCGCGACTGGAGCCGCCACTGTCCTCCGCCCTCAGTCGGTCGCGTGTGCGAGTACCCCGCGCTGCCGACGACACCACCCCGCCTTTGCCGCCTCGACATCCCAGCACCTCCCAAACGCCGCACGTAACCATATTCTCGACGGCCCTGGCTACCTCCCGAGCAGCGAGCCGCACCGCTGGGCCGGCCACCGCTGATGTCGCCGTCCTCCGCGCGTGCCGGTGAGCCTCCCGATTGAGCCCTCCCATGCTGCCGCAACGCCTTCCCGTAGGCCGCCCGCCGTCATGAGTGGCCGCTCCTCCACTGTGGTCTTCCCTGTGCCACCATGGCCGTACAGAGCGTACCCCGGCCGGAAAACCCCCATCGCCGCTGCCCTCTGGTAACCCCCTCTCACTTCTCTCCCGCTTCTTCCGCTTCTTTCCCATCTCTCCTTCTCTGTGTTCGTTTGGGGAAAGAGAGCATATAGTTATTATTATTATTATTATTATTATTATTATTATTATTATTATTATTATTATTATTATTATTATTATATTTAATTATCCTGATTATAATGTAAGTCATTATACATATAAATATTTTTGGTAAAATTTATGACCAATTAATTATAGTTTTAATTTAAATAATATTCCTAGTAGTATTCGAGTATTTACCTAAAATATTTTCAACCAATGAAATATAATCTTCTCAAATATTCATTTATTTTTATAGAAAGACAGCTTCCTACCTAAAATTTATTTTTACAAAAGTTATTTTTAGTACTAAGATGTTCCTTTAGATATATATATGTATTTGACAAAATTATAGTTTTGGCTTAAATGAGTTATTAATATTTTTAAATATTTATTTAATATATTTTCGTTTATAAAGTGTAGTTTTATCAATAAAAATATTTTTACAAAACTTATAGTTAGCCTAAAACAAATCTTTAATGTACTTTTTCTAAAAGCATATTTTGACTAATATACATAAGCCTCTATCTAAAAATTCTATTTTTACAAACTAGAGTATCTTAGCATAAAACAAATTTTGATACTTTTCTAAGAAATGATTTTAATTAATAAAAAGCTAATTTTCAAGTATTATGATTATTTCTAAAATAATATAAGTATTCCTGTACTCCGAACTCTTTTCGATTATTATTATCGAACATGACTAAATCGTGCCTTCCTATTTTCTCATGGACTCCGGACCTCTACACATCGAACATGGCTATTGGACTAATTGGGACCTGTCAGATCACCACACCAGGCGGTACCCCAGGAAAGACACCTTGCCTTTATTGTTTATTTAAATTGCTCAATATCATGCATGCTTTTACTTATTTCTAGGAAATATAAAATTGTTCTTTCAAAACTGTATGTAGATGCAAATTACTATACTTTAGTTTTCTTGTTGCACTTTGGCCTAGAGTTAAGGGACCACCCTTTGTGTCTGTTGCATTCATTGGCCTTGACACTTACGTGCCACGAAGTCGCGAGTCATATATAGATACGGACTTGCATGGTGACTGATCATTGATGCGTACAGGTCGTGCGTTAGGATGTAACTGCTATTAGATTTGTATAGAAGACCTAGCAGTTATTAAGACTAAAACAGTGTCGTGGAAACGATTCTTGTTGTGTGTCGTGGAGACGATGCATATATAGTATCATGGGGAGGGAGGAGACAGCTGTAAGCGTAGGGGCTACATTTTATTTTTATGCACATTTCGGGCTGATAGTGACTCAGATGAGCGCTACTTGCGACCCAGGGCAGATAATGTCTCGTATGAGCGCTACGTGCTACCAATCCTCTTTTATTTGCGTGGCTTATCAAACAGTCCCTGCGTAGAACGTTGTCTCCAAAAGTGCATGGTTTCACATAGAATGGTTGGGGACCTTATCTGTTTAGGTTATGTACTTTTCTATTGAGCTATTTATATTCAGTTTATGGCATGATATTATGTCTCTTGTTACGTCCCTCTGAGGACCTGGTGATTTCTCCAAGTGTGTTTTGTGACTTCCTACAGGTGCTCTAGCTAAGGCCGACTTGAGCTCTATTCCGTCGAGATGTTGCTTTTGGATCGTCATCCCCTTCGTTCGACCAAATCACTTTCTTTGTATATTTCTTCCCTATTTAAATTAGTTGGTAGTGAATTTGTCTCCGTCCAACGATTGTATACATAAAAAACTCAAAGTTGCTTTTATATCATTATTTATCTTCGTAGATGAGATTTAGTGTATTGGCTTTCTACATTTTTATAGTTTATGTATACATACGAGCCTTTCATTTACTCGTATGTATACAGCTGGCATGATACGTTCTAGTCCTTCTATTTTGGGACTGGGCGTTACATGGTCCCCTGCATCTCCCTCATGGTGCACTCGAGCATATCAAATCATACATTGAGCATCGTATCGTCAGTCTGCGGCTGAGACTGGGACGGCACCGCAATCCTCTACAACATCTTGTCACACAGCTGAGCAACCTAGTAATGCAAGCTCTTCTCGAATCGGGCCGACTCCTGTGAGGGCTGTAGGGAATGCACACTGCCAGATGGGCCCTGGATGACTGCGCCAGGAAGGCACCGTAGGATTTTGTACCGTAGTACATACCCCTTTGAAGACCACCAATGACGGTCATCCAGAGGTCGTCCTCCCACTGAGGCAGAGAGGGCTACGAGGAAGTACCAGCCCCTCCTTCTGTAGGTGCACTAGAACTCGTACGCTCATGTAGCCTAAAAACTCATCCAAGAAAGGTACACATCTCGATAAGCATAATATTTACTATCCAATCGTCATAGTTGCTAGTGTCAAAGGTACTTACTAATAAATTTATGGATATCTTTTGCATATTTTCTAAGTTATACTAAAGTTAATGAAACATAAAGTAATATTTATATAGCTATGCGTGACCCTATCATCGATGAGCTTTCCGTCCTTCCGATGGGTGGCCAGGAAGACGATCACTATGTTGGCGTCCTCACCCCTTTGTATATGTTAAAATTAATTTGTTTGCTATTTAAATTAAACATTTTATTCCTATATTTATTAAAATAATATATATTCAATAAAATATATACCAGGCGACAGAAATATTTCGTCATGGGAATTGAGCCACCACACCACTTCCCTACCCTCGTCCTAGCCGCCTTCGCGTTCTCCAACCGTTCCTTGTTGTAACCCCATTGTTTCTAAATAAAACTTGATATAAAATTTTCCTAATATTTTATTATTTTTAATTCTAATTTATCGAATGATTTTAATTTACTTTAGTTCTTTATTTTAATTGAGTTTATTTTAATAGACTTTATTTATTTGATAGCTAATTGTTCATTTATATATATTGGACTATGATTTCCATTAAGAAAAATAACTATGAATTTTGTGTAGTATTTATAAAATTTATTTAATAGTTATACTCGTTAGGACTAATTGTTTTGATTAATTAAAAGAGTATTTTGGATTAATTAGCTAAAATGATAACTGTACTTTACTAATATAGTGATGGTAGATTTGTAATTACTCCTAAGTCGGTTGTCTATTTTAGTAAATCCATTGTGGAATGCCTAGTCACATGACTTAGTGGAAATATTCTGGAATCATTAGACTAATCAGGATTAGTCTGGAATATTTCAAGAATATTTGCTCAGCCCATGTGCCTGGAGATTCTAGGACTTTTCAAATAAGGCTATAAATAGCCATCATTATTGCTCGATTAATTGTTCTTAACTAATCCTATGGTCCTAATGACCGTGTCCCCACCGTGTCCATTTTATTACTTCTATTTTCTTTACATTTACATTTCTCATTTTTTACACGGACACTCCTGTGTCAATTCTATCCCCCTGTGTCCTGTGTCCCCCGATACAGGATTATATACAAATTACCCATGTGTCTCGTGTCACCCAAACACGGACACTGTACATGACACAGACTCCAAAATCCTATCAAAACCCTAACCCCAATTTCTAACCCTAACCCTAGCCTAACTTTTGTCGCCGTGTCCGGCCACCACTTTTCGGAGAGCACTTCATTGAGCCCTTGCTAAAGGAGATCTTGCTATCACCGCTCGCCGGAGTCTACAGATTGGACCCCAATCTGCTCGTCGAGTCCTCGCTCCTGCTACTGTACTCTGTTAGGGCCATCATGTCCTAGATCACCGCCTCACTAAATCAGAGAACCTCACGACCACGTTGTCGGAAGCCAATACCACCGAGTATCGCCACTTTGTCCAGATCGACACAGATCTGGAGTTGTATCCACTATTTCGGACACAGTTCATTTTGAGCCGCACGCTTTGCCATGAGCCGCATGCTGTTCCTCGAACAGAGTGCCTCATCTCGAATATCGTGCCTTCATCGAAAGATCTCTACTGCCTCATCCTCGAGGGCTCCACTATTTTCTTGGTTATCGACCGTTGCTCGGTCATTCAAGCAGTCGTGCCACCATCAACCGGCAACAACCAGATCCGAGTGTCGCCACCATCTTCCTCCTCTGGTGCTGTGGGTGACTAGTAGCGTCGCTGCCAAGCTGTCCTCGACCAGAGCACCCACCTTATCCAGATCCACTGTCGGCACAAGTCTCGGTTAGCACGCCTCCGTTGGATCCAGTAGATCAAGGTAAACCTCTCGATCATCATCTTCTTCTTCTTTTTGTTCTTCGTCTCCTTTATTTTAGGGTTTGGGAAGATTGGGTGGCCACGTATGTATGTAAAGAGAGAGAGAGAGAGAGAGAGAGAGAGAGAGAGTTATGCGGTTATGATAAAGTGGAGTTAGGGTTTGCGGCTGCAAGTGAGGAATGAGAGTGGAGAGAGAGAGAGAGGGAGAGAGAGTTGATAGAGTAGGATTAGGTTTAGTTGAAGCTGGGCCTATTCATGGGCTTGATTCACAGGCCAGAAATTAAAGAAGAAAAATATAGTGGAAAAGAATAATAACAACAGTAGTAGCAGGGAAGTAGGCTGGGCCAACGGGCCCAACAGAGAATAAAAGAGAAAAAAGAAAAGAAAGAAAATGAATATGGGTTGGGCTGTTTAGTGACTTTGGGCTGAATTCATTATTGTTATTATTATTATTATTATTATTATTATTATTATTATTATTATTATTATTACATCTATATTTCTAGTAATATTTCTAGATAATGTCTAAATATATTTCCCTATAAAAGTTTTGCTAGTATATATATATATATATGTGTGTGTGTGTGTGTGTGTGTATATATATATATATATATATATATATATATATATATAATAGAAATCCCCAACTTTATTGAAGAAATTGGCGTAAAATGCCGAAGCCTATACAAGTAAGAGCATTAAACGCAACAAAATGATAGAAAGAGACAAGTGCGAGACGTGCACACCAAAAAGGAGGGGGAAGGACGGCCTAAGCCAGGGCTTCCCAGAACGAGTTGGAGACATGAGAGCAGCGCCTCCGGACTTTGTAGCATTGTCTGATGACCTCTTTATACAACTGTGTATGGTGGATTTGGCGCCCTTCATATCTGAATTTGTTCTTATTTTTTCAAAGAACCCAAATATCGGCGGCTGCTACGATCTGATGTCCGTGTGAGCGGCTCCAGAAGGCCAGGAGATCGTAGAAGCCCCCAGTCAGTTGAGCAATGTCAAGACTATTGTGAAGCTTGGACCATATGTCTGCAGACAGATCTTCTGAAAGAAGGATGTGCTCTGCTGATTCCGACTTGTGTTCCTCGCAGCAGCGATATTTTGAAGCGAGGCTGAATCCCATAGTTCTGATGATGTCATTCGTCGAAATCTTCTGGCGAATAGCACGCCAGATGAGGATAGACCATTTGATGGAAAGGCATGCCTGCCAAAATTTAGCGTAAACGATGTTCGACACTCCTCTATCTCTGACAACGAGTCTGGCGGAAGCCAAGGTGAATGTTCCACCCAGGTTGGGAGACCATTTCCAAGTGTTGCATTTTTCTGAAATCTGTAAATTAGCCGTAAGAAGACGGTTGGTCGCCGGCTGGCCCATCCAATCTCTGACCTTCCTCCAATTCCATCCGGAACTATCTTTCCAAAGGTCTCTAATTTTGCAGCCCTGCGGAGTAAAGGTGTTGGAATGAATGATATCTGAACCTAACCACCGTTCCAGACAGGCCGGGGAGCGACCGTCTCCCAACTGGAGACGAATGAGAGGTTCAACGATGCTGCGACCCCGAACGATGCGGTACCACAATGATGAGGATCTGTTGTTAGTGTACGCTTCCGACAGATGGAAGAATCTGGAGTACCTAGCTCTCATGAACCTCGTCAATAAGGAGGACTCGGTGCGCAACTTCCACCATAACTTAATGGAGCAGGCGTCCACGATGTGGACAAGTCTGCTGATGCCCAGACCTCCTTCATCAGTAGGTTTGGCCATCGACTCCCATCCGGCCCAGTGATGTTTGTCCTTGCCATCGTTATGGCCCCAGAAGAACTTGGCGAAGAGGGATTCGAGAGAGTGGAGCACCTTCAAGGGAGGGGAGCAAACGGCCAGGATGTACATCGGGATGGATGAAAGGACATGTTTGATGAGAATCATTTTGCCCCCTGGGGATAAGGTTGCATTTTTCCATCCTGCGATGAGTTTGCGAATCTTGTCAACAAGTGGCTCGTATATACCTGAGTTAGCCTTACCGTACACCAGCGGGCATCCAAGGTAAAGGAAGGGGGGTATGACGTGCTGAAGAAGGTCATGTTGGCGAGCAGAGTAGAGCGGGTTCTGTCTGCTTTGTGATGAGTGTAGATGACGCTCTTATTGCTGTTGACACGCTGGCCGGAGCAGGTGGTGTATCTGGTGATCGTGCTTAGGACGACATCGATCGAACCGCTGTCTCCGGAGGAGAAAATGAGGATATCGTCGGTGTAGGTCAGGTGAGTGATAAGCGGACAACCGGTGGTGGTGTGGAAGTGGTTGAAATCGGACATTCTGGGCATACTATTAAGGCTTCTGCTGAGGGCTTCGACTGCTATGATAAAAATGGTGGAAGAGAGCGGATCCCCTTGTCTAACCCTGCGGGTAGAACGGAAGAATCCTGTAGCCTGGCCATTGATGACGGTGGAGAACCACGCGTTATTGATGGATCTGAAGATGATATCAATCCATATTTCTGTAAAGCCAAATGCCTTGAAAACCCAAATCATGAATTACCAGTCCAGACGGTCATACGCTTTTTCCATGTCAAGTTTGATGGCCACGTTCCCCCCTCGATGGGAACTTCATGCACGTGATCATCTTTTGCGCAAGAAGGATGTTGTCTGTTATATGGCGACCTTTGACAAACCCGCTTTGCTCTTCGGAGGTGATCTTGGGAAGGAGATCAGACATCCGAGAGGCGGCGATCTTGGATATGATCTTATTGGTGAAGGTACAGAGACTGATCGGACGAAAGTCTTTAAAGTTCTCCAGATTGTCTTTCTTGGGGATGAGGATGATGTTGGCGCAAGAAATTGACTTGGGGTATCTGGGCCCTTAGAGGAAGGCTATAGTGGCTTCGGCTAAATCAGTTTTGATGATGTTCCAGCAAGCTCTGAAGAATACTCCGTTGGAACCGTCCGGCCCAGGGGCACTGTGCTCATTAATGGACCAGACCGTAGCTCTGACCTCCTCCTCCGAAGTGGTGGTAAGCAGGGTCTCGTTGTCATTATCGCTGATGAGGGAAGGAATAACCGACAAAAGCGTCTCGTCGTGTACGACCCGCTCTTTGGTGAAAAGCTTGGAGTAGAAGTTCGTCACCACGGCCTGAATTTCGGCCTGGTCGTCAACTAGGTTGCCGTTGTCGTCGAGGATCCGGTATAATTTTAATTTGTTCTTGCGTCCTTTGACGCACGCATAGAAGAACCTGGTATTTCGGTCGCCGTCGGTGTCCCAAGTTGATCTAGCTTTTTGCTGCCAGAATTCGTTCTCCACTCTCAGCCTGGATTTAAGGAGGGCTTTGGTGAGGTTGAGGGAGGCGCGGGCCTCCGGGGATCTGTTAATGGCAAATACGGACTCCGTACGAGTGACGTCGTCCTCCGCCTCCCTAATAGCCTGGAAAATGTCTCCGTAAGCCTGTAATCTCCATGACGAGAGGGCCTTACGGGTGGCTTTAAGCTTGGCCGCCATACGAGCCATCGGGTCAAGGACTGAGACAGAGTTCCAAGTAGAAGCCATGATGTTCTGGAATTGTGGCTGGTGACACCAAAAGTCGAGGAAGCAAAAAGCTTTCTTATTGCTGGTGTGATTGTTGGTGATCTGGACGAGGAGAGGGGAGTGGTCAGATTCGGTGGAGTTCAGATGAGAGAGATTAGCAATTAAGCCCATGTCGGTCCAGCCTTCGTTGATCAACGCTCGATCTAATCTGGAGTATTGTCGCTGATGGCCTTCCTTCATGTTGTACCAGGTGAATGCACTACCGAGGAAGGGGATGGGTTGAGGTGTCCGAGGAAGGTAAAATTATTGAAATCATCCATCGCTGGTTTGGGAGGAGGGCGACCACCTGAATTCTCCTCTGTGCATGATACCGTATTGAAGTCTCCAATACAAAGCCACGGAAGTCCCTGGGAATGAACCCTCATTAGGTCAGCCCAGAGCAATCTGCGTTCGGGGATATCGCAACTGCCATGGACAGCGGAGAGGATGGAGCGTGACTTGAGTGCCGGGTGTTCAACCCAGCAGGTGAGGGCCTGGGGAGAGTCGTGGATGATGCCAAATTTGAATTCTTGGGCAAGAAAGAGCCAGATATCATTGCCACCCGCGATGTCCTGTGGGAAGCCTAACTTGAGTTTAATGGTTTTTATTCTACTTTGAGGGATTTTAGGTTCGATAATGATTAATAGATCAATGCGATAAGTTTTTTTGAGGCTGAGCAATCTGTTCATCGTCGGTTTGTTGCCGAGCCCCCTCACATTCCAGGAGATGATGTTAAGCATTGGGTGTGGGGCTGGGATGAGGGTGGTTGTGCTTCGATGCGGACCTTGTATTCCTAGCTGTCATCGACTTTTTATTGTTTTTGCTCTTCTTGGAGGAGGTTTTTTGTTTAGTATGCTGGTAGGCTCGTTGTTTTCGGTATCTTTGTTGGTCCAGCCTTGCTCACTGCTTCCCTTGGCGTCGGTGTCGGTGATAGGTGCGTTGTCTTGTTCTTCCAGGGTGCATAAGGGGTTGTTACGGTCCAGAAATCCTGCCTCTTGGGCTTGCCAGAATCTTCCAGTTAAGGTATGGCTGAGTGAGGTTTGAGCGTCCTTTGGGAGGGTGGAACTGCCAGTTAAGGTATGGCTGAGAGAGGTTTGAGCGCCCTTTGGGAGGGTGAAATGTTTTTGGAGGGGCTCTGTGCCTGGTCGGTGCTCTTCTAACTTCTCAGATCTGATCTCCGCAGAGTCTTCTCCAGGATGTGGAGGGATGTCGACTGGTGATTTGATGGAGAGAGAGGCCTCATGGAGGGGTAGTATGATGATCTCAGGTTGTATGAGGGTTTGGATGATGAGGGCGTTTGGGTGATGTTTGGGGCCTCTGGTCTTGGGGGGATCATGTTGATCGGAGGTGGTAGAAGGATGCTCGTTGTGGTCATTGTGGTCATTGTTGGCATCAACTGAAGGGGTGTCTGATAGGAGTTCAAATGAGTTAGATGGAGGGAGTGAAAGGGACGATAACATGGCTGGCCGGGTCGGGCGAAGGAGGGTGGGGGTGAGGCTGGCCTTCTATCTGATGGAGGGGGTCGAGATTTAATTTGTGTATGATAGAGGCAGAGTCTCTATGAGCTGTGGTCGCGCTAGGGGTGCGCGGGCTTTTCTTTTTTAGTTCAGGGTGAGCTCTGAAGCAGTGCTGAATTAGGTGGCCGCTCATCTGGCAGTGTTTGCAGAAGATGATGTTGTTGTCGTAGACCAGCGGTTGGCTGTGAGTAACATTTCCGAGCTCTATCTTAATGATTTTAGGGGGGGTCATTACCGAGGTCTAACTCCATGCATATCTTCGCGTAGTTGCACTTGGAGAGGTTGCGAGTTTCTTCGGCGATGGCAACCAGGGTCCCAAAGGAGCTGGCGATCCGTTGTAGTGCTGCTACAGGGAAGCAAACCAGGGGGAGGTTGGGGAGTGTGATCCAGGTTGATATAATTTTTGAATCAATTTTAGGATTGAAATCGGGGGACCATTTGACTACTTTAGCGATCTGTGTCCCCATTCTGGTAGTGCCCTTGGCTCGGACTATCGCAGACTGCAACATATTTTGCTCGCCTAACATGTATTTGTAGACATGATATATATATATATATATATATATATATATATATATATATATATATATATATATATATATATATATATATATATTGTTAGCCCAATGATTATATCGTGTTTTTGAATATGGCTAATCAATTAAGTTTAACATAATGATGTCACTAATATTCATATACTCACTATCATGTTGGTACTTAAACTTAGCATTGTCCCATATCATATTGTCATGCTTGTACCGTACCGCAACATATTTTGCTCGCCTAACATGTATTTGTAAACATGCAGTAAGCATGATCAAACGTGATCAAACTAGGACATAGGCAATGAAGAATTAATGATGGACCAAAAACGACGTCATAAAAATGATTTCTCTGAACCGCCTAGCAACCTATCCGGGGTCTCGCATCAGAGGTTCTGCTATCAAGGAAAAAGATTTCCAGATCTGCTTATCTTTTGATGACTGCTATCAAGGAAAAAGACGTCTTCAGATCTGCTCAAATATCAGAAGAAAGGCATCAACAAAGGGCTCTTGGTTTTTTAATTTGTTCCAAGTCTGTAATCTTCAATTTATTGAGTCTAGGAGAATGTGTACGTTGAGTCGCACTGTGTCATCTCAACCCCTAGATATATCCCTCCAAGCTCTACCATACAAACAGACTAATTCTTGAACCAAGCCAAAGCTCCACCAAGCCAAACAAAGCCCAAAGGACATTCTGCCACCTAGAAGGCAGAGTTCGGGCCGAACTCTGCCTCCAGACAGTGTTCGGGCCGAACTCTGCCCCCAGACAGAGTTTGGGCCGAATTCTGTCCCCTAAATTCCAGGAGCTGATTTTTAGGGTTACCAATTGCTAGGTGGTACAACGGCCATATTTTTGAATTTTGAGGACAGAATTTGGGCCAAATTCTGTCTCCCCAGAGTAGTATAGATAGAGCTTGAATTCTCTCATTTCAAATCATCTCTCACCTTCAAATATTCAAGCTTTCTAAGCTCTACTACTCTAAGCTTCATTCTTTCATATCTCCTAAGCCACAAATCTACTTAGCCCAAGGTGCTCAGTGCGATATCAGCTAGAAGTTGTGTGCAAGAGTGAAAGAAAAGTCACTTGGACAATTCCAAGTTTTGCCACCTGCGAATCTGTAAGAAGTTTGCGTGCTCTTCTGAGTAAAGGCACGTGATGTACGCTATTTTACAAATAGTGGATTTCAATCCTGAGCTAGAGTTGTCAGGCCTGGACTAGTCCTCCACGAGGGAAACCAGGTTAAAATTGTTGTATTTGCGTATGCTCTCCCGATCTCTATTTATTTTCGCTTTTATCTCTGATTACTTAATCTCTTGATAGTTGTTCTGTGGAGTTGATATAGAGTTATTTTTTAATTGGTGATTATCGACACAAACTCTATTCACCCCCCTCTAGAGTTGCCTACACGTTATTTCATATATATTGTAAACCCCCTGATTTATTTTATTCTTTTATTGACCCAAAATTTTAATTTATATTACACTAGAATAAATTATTGAGAGTGTATATATTATATATGTATATTGTAACATACAAGGATTGTAGATATACTTGTTAAAATATTTGTCATAGAATTTATTTGGCTATATATATTTGAGTATATAATTGTTTGTCTATTATTGTTATTTAATTTTTGGTTTTATTATGTATGTATATAGATAAAGGATAAAAAGGAAATAGATATATATAAGATTGTTTTATGCTCATAAAATATTTATATTAAATTACTTTTATTAATTAGATATTATTAGGCTCAGTTTTTGCAGAAGATTGCGAACTCGTAGTAGTACCACATTTGTCGTACTGCTGTGAGCCTGCGACTAGGAAATGCTCAATCACAACTAGGGTTAAGTTGATTTTAGGAGGATGACTAGTAATAGGAGTTTTATTCAAATTGATTATTGGGTAGTTAAGGTTGCTATATAGGGCATGTGATTTAGGTAGAGGTTTATTGAATTCCTATTAGATACTTGAGAAAATTTTCCTAGAAGGATATGGTTGTATTTAATACGAGGGTATGACCTAAGGTGGGCAGACTTTTCGCTTGGTAATTTAGGCCTCCCTAGGGTTCATTTTTTAATCATTTGTGCAAATTTTATTTGTCCCCTCTAATCACCATCATCACATCATCAAAGTCGTACCGCCTATTTATTTCCCATTAGCCATAGTAATCTATTTTTTTAAGAGTCAAAATGTTTTAACTCTATCCATAATGTTTGAGCCTAACCTGACCCAACCATTCATATATCTATTCTGAACTAGTTATTCAAGATATATTTATGTTTTCCCTCGATCTTTGAATATTAAAGAAATAAAAATTTAAAATTTTACGTTTCTGTTGTCTTCGTTCATTTTTCTTCCTAAACTTGACAATTTGTGCCTTGCCTAAAACATTGTCATGTCGTAAGCTTGTATCCCTTATACTTTCCTTGGACATAAGGAATTATTTTTAAAGTAACTTCTCACTCAATTATATATATATATATATATATATATATATATATATATATATATATATATATATATATATATATATATATATATTAATCTCGAGTTTTTTTTTTGATTCAAAATTTTCCTCTCAATAAAATATATATATATATATTAATCTCGAGTTTTTTTTTTATTCAAAATTTTCCTCTCAATCATTAAATCCTAGATATCTGTGAAATATGGATTAAAAGAATTTTACTTGTTTTGATTTTGATCCTTATCCTTCCTAATCACTTATTTTTTTCCAAGAACCGATATTTATACTCGAAAAACAGATACTTACATCTTCTTGCAACTTGCTTAAAATTATGGAACCTCCTTTAAATTTTTTATGGAAATAGTTGGAAGAATATTCGTTGACTTTCAAGGGCAAGACAGCAGCGTACTGTCGCCATTTACTTGAATTATCGAGACTGCGGATTCACTGCAGCCAGTAGCGCACTGGTGTGGCCTGATCCCTATGTTGAAATAATTTTAAGAAAACGTAGGCTATCGAACGTTATTAAAAACTACACCTATTGTCCTATTTTGATCTTCGAGTATTATGTCAATATTAGACAAAGTTAATAGAATATTCGATACTGTATCCTTATTGGAGTCATGAAACCAAGAATTTACCGCATCCAGATATACACTGGCGAGGCATAGATTCTCAGTGAAACGACTTTAGATATGCATACGATTTCGAATACCATAGAGCCTATATCTTTTATTGGCATGCGACTATTAATCCTCCAAAGTGATTGGTGTACTCTCATCGTCTTCTCAATAAACTGGTAGTCCTTTCTTCTTACCCAAAATTCATCTTTTAGTTCCTCCTCATGTCCCACTTAAATATGTCCTCTTGTGCTCTGTTTTCATGATGCGACTTTCAAGTCAAAAAGACTATCTAGAACCCTTACCACAATACCGATGTACTTCCTGACTCCAATTAGAGACTCAATCTCGACTCAAACCTTTCGACCCAATATATAGTTGTGATCTACTCGAAGCCCACTATGCACATGCCACTAGTGTGCCACTCAATGGAGGCCCATGTGCTACTTAAACTTAAAAGTCGCAGAAGGCATGTTTTTCGGCTTAAGGAAACATAGTTAACCAACCCGAATAGCAAATAGCCCATCCACTCGAGTTTGAACCTATTCTGGGTTGCCCTAACTTAATAGGAATAGTTCAGGTTGAATTTATGGAATCTTGTCCAGCCAATATAGATTAAAAATCCAAGTTCAATCAATCAAAGTTTGATGCCCAATTAGGGAACCCATTAAAACCCAGTTAAACCCATCCATGCAGATCGCCATATTCGGACTATAAAACCAAACTTTAGAAAATAGGTCACTACACCTATTAAATAGTCCCCATCTCTTGGTCTACTAGCCCTCCTTCAATAAATTCCTTAATCATAGATCTTCATGGCCTGGGTTATGCAATGAATAGAATCCCTCGGTACCAACTTGTTTCCGGATATGCTTGACCAAGAACTCTCATACTACCTTGATGAAACACAGTCAATATATGGGCAATGATATATAAGTATACCTAGGCTTCCTATAGGGTCCATGACTACGATTAGAAGTACCTCATATCCTCATATATCCCCTTGAGATTTGACCTTCTTAGAAGCCCTATTACTGTGCTTTCCATGATCAACCTATTTCGGTAAGATTGGTAGAACCTTGAACTTAGAGTACTCTATCTATTGGAATGGGATGCCATTTGTAACCGTTATTCCATCTGTTTGGAAGTTGGATCACGATCCTCGTATTGCAATTTATATCCCTTTGCATGCGTGTTTAGATAACCACGGTAAAAGATCGCAACCTTGATTTTCAAATTTTATTCTATCATAGGATCGTGTCTTAGTTTTAGTTTCGAGAAACAAATTTTTTTGTAATGCATAGATTGCAATCCTCTCTAGAAAACATAGGGCTTCTTTGAGTTAGCAAATGATTGGAAATATATTGGTTCCACTTGAACTAATAAAATAATGGTTCATACCATCCACTCCTATCCGTATCACCTGATAACCTCTATCATGACTTTGATATTTGGAGCACAACACTAGCCTTTTTCCTCCAACAAATTTCACCCTAATGAACTAGGCCAGTTAAGCTACACATATGATATACATGTCCCACACAAATACACCTCCATGTGGTCTATTTCAATTACACCACGTGTGTGACACAATTCCCTTAGAATAAACCATGTATGCCTGTTTCTGCCCCTATTGATTTTTAACCATACAATATCGACCCATTCTCTCAAATAAACTAAATACCCATGCTCCATACAAGACGCATCACACCTATGACGTATACATTTCACCTAAGCAAGCATATGCCTCCTATACGATACCAAACATCGATCCCGCACACACAAGTCATTATGACCTAAAGATCCTGAACACTTACCTAATCATATTCTATAGGAAGGTTCAAGTACTTATTATAGAATCTCATCACTTGGCCATGTATTCATCTTTTCCTAAGTTCTTCAAGCTTCTTTCTTAGTTTTCTATGTCAGACGAAGAGTGAAATCCCTTGAACCAACACATTTCAGTTATATTCGAACAAGAGATTCCTACCATCTTATTGAAAGTATGGCCGATAGGGACGATGTTAAATAATAATAATTCTCCTATATAAGTTATTGACCAAGAATCCCATGATAATATCTAGGCTCACTTAGAATCTGTGACTTGCGGTCAGAGGTGTCCAATATTCTCGTACCTCTCCATAGTGATTGTCTTTCTCCGAAGCCTTGTAACGACAATTTTCACGGATAGCCATCTTCTATAAGTTGGGTAGGGTCTTGAATGAAGAATGTCCCATCTTGTAGAATATGACATTAATTTGGATCCTGTGATAAACACCTCCTCCATCATTTCGAAAACCGAGTTACGATTTGACGTACATGCCCTCCCTTTTATTAAATCTCATTATTTTTATATTTTATATATTAAGATTATTTTAATTTTGAGGACGAAATTTTTATAAGTTGGGTAGGATATAAACCCCCTGATTTATTTTATTCTTTTATTAACCCAAAATTTTAATTTATATTACAATAGAATAAATTATCGAGAGTGTAGATATTATATATGTATATTACAACATACAAGGATTGTAGATATACTTGTTAAAATATTTATCATAGAATTTATTTGGCTGTATATATTTGAGTATTAATTGTTTGTCTATTATTGTTATTTAATTTTTGGTTTTATTATGCATGTATATATAAAGGATAAAAAGGAAATAGATATATATAAGATTGTTTTATGCTCATAAAATATTTATATTAAATTACTTTTATTAATTAGATATTATTATAGAAGCATTTGAAATAATACTAATTAGATTAGAAAAGAATATATATATATATATTTTTTTTGTATACATTAGATTAGAAAAGAATATATATATATATATATATATATATATTTATATATATATATATATATATATATATATATATATATATATATATATATATATATTTGTTTATTTATTTATTTATTTATTTTTATATACATATATGTATGGGACTAATATATATATATATATATATATATATATATATATATATATATATTAATTTATTTTTATTTTTTTTAATCGAACTAGAGCTTTATTGATCTATCAGGCGCAAAATGCCGAAGCCTATACAAGTAAGCGCATCATGCGCGAGCAGAAAACAGACAAGAAAAAGAGGCCAGTCGCAAAAGACCGCTCGTTGGCCCGAGCCTAAGATTAGGATAGCGTCGACCGGAAGAAGTCCGCGGAGTGCGAGCTCCGCCTGCCGGTCTTAAGAATTTGTCGGAGGGTCTCCCTGATCAACTGGTTGGAATTGTATTGGTGTCCTTCATATCTGAATTTGTTCCAATTTTTTCAGAGGACCCAAATGCCGGCGGCTACGACGATCTAATGCCCGTAGGAGTCACCCCAGCTAGCGAGGAGATCGTTGAATCCCCCGGCTTGATGATCGTGCCTGCAACGTTGAGATATGCTGGCCCACAGCAGGGAGGCGAGGTCACTGGAGAGCAGGACGTGCTCGGCAGTTTCTGGACAGTATGAGTTGCAACAGTGGCAATTCGATGCCAGACTGAAGTCGATGGAGGTTAGTGAGTCATCGGTTGGAATTTTCCTGTAATGCGCTCTCCAGAGCAGAATTGACCATTTAGTGGGGATGTAGGGCTTTCAGAATGGGGCGATAATAGGGGACGACACTCCGATGCCTTTAACTATTTTCTTGGCCGACGCCAACGAGAATACTCCATCGAACTTAGGGGTCCACATCCAGACATTGGGGTCATCGAGGAGCTGCACATCTGCGGCTGCAAGACTGACCTCGGCCTCCGGACCGAGCCAATTTCTGACCCTGTCCCACCTCCAGCCAGAGTTGGTGTCCAAAAAATCACAGATCGTGCAATTCGGCGAGGGAGGGGGTATTCGGGGTTTGCTGGAGGACGACATCTTCGAGCCAATGTTCGTAGCACAGCGACGAACTACCATTGCCAAGCTGCAAGCGAATGAGGGGTTCAGCGAGGTGACGTCCATGAAGGATGTTGCGCCAGGATGCGAAAGATCTATTGTTTGCGACCGCGGTCACGGGGTAGGAATATCGAAAGTATATGGCCTTCATAAATTTGGTCCAGATCGAGGTATATGTGCGGAGCTTCCACCACAACTTCAAAGAGCAGGCATCAACGTTGTTCACAAGTCTACTGAATCCCAGCCCTCCCTCGTTTGTAGGTCTGGCCATGGTGTCCCAGCTGGCCCAGTGGTGCTTGTCCTTCCCGTCAAAGTGGCCCCAGAAGAAATCGGAGAAGAGGGATTCTAATGAGGATAAAACCTTCTTAGGGGGAGAGCAAACGGCCAAGGTGTAGATGGGTATGGAGGAGAGGACGTGCTTGATCAGAATCATCTTTCTGCCTGGAAAGAGGGTCGCGTTGTGCCATACCTCGATTTTTTTTCTGATTTTGCTCACCAGATCATCGAAGATGCCTGAGTTCGCTTTACCGTACACCAGTGGGCACCCTCAGTAAGAGAATGGTGGGTACACGGTGGAGAAGGAGGTCAGGTTGGAAAGAGTTGCCGAGTGGTTCCTGTCGACTTTGTGGTGGGTGTAGATAACGCTTTTGTTGGTGTAAACTCGCTGGCCCGAGCATCTAGTGTATTTCTCAAGCGTTTTGCGAACCACCTCGACCGACCCGATATCGTCTAATGAGAAGATAAGGATGTCATTGTTTGTCATTGATTATCAAAGAATAGAACAGTTTTATGGGATGATTGAACTTTAATTCACAATTACATACTCGCTCGTACAAAGAGAGCCTAGGAACAAAACGTAGAAAAAGTAATCTAAGTACAATTATTTAGTTTTGATTCTGGGGGGTGACGTTAGAGGCTCGAGAAAGTGCTATCAACTCTGTCTTACTCCTTGGACGATCGAACGCAACCTCGGCTCCAGCGAAGAAATGCTCTCTATATCTCTCTGCTGCTCTGTGTGTGTGTACAAGGGAATATTACCTTGCTATTTATAAGAATTTGTGATGAGTGGGGTGTACAGCCACATGGCCACATCCTAGTAACTGCGCCATGAGAAGTGGGCAGTTGGGGATTGGTTAAATCTGTTTGTTATAATAAATATAACACCCAGTTTCTAAAATGAGGGTAATTTTGAAATTTTGTATTTTAATTTATTTAATTATGATATTTAAATGATAATATGATTTTTGGTGATTTTTAATCATTTTTAAAACTATTTAAATCATGACTTGTGATTTGGTGTGCAGCTAGTGAAACCGTAGAGACTGTCTGCCCTAGAGCCTAGCCATGTGATTAGGATGTTTAATTAGTACATTTTAGCCTAGTGGGTATTTTGGTCATTTTAGGATTTATTTGAATTATTTATGATTTATCAGAATTTGTGTGATTTTAATTATTATTTAAATAAGTGCTATGTGCTATGATGGGTTTTAGCCTAGTGAAGCCTAACCTAGAAGCTTAGACTTAACCCATGGGCTAAGTAGGATGGTTAACTTAAGTTGAGGGTAGAAATTATCAAGTTAGAAATCAAATAGGAGTTTTAGTCATGAGAATTGATTTTAGAGAATGGGCCCTTAGAAACTTAGATGTAACTTGACTTAGAGAGGGAGGCCCATGGCCCAACTAACTAAACCCTAACCCTAGCATTTATGACCAGCCACCTAGGGATCCACACTCCTATTTAATGTCTCCTCAAACATAGGGCTAGCCTCCTTAGAAAAAATAGCAAGTTGAAAATAGAGGTAAAACCCCTTCTTTCCCAATCCATAACTCCTCCATTTTAACTCCTTTTTCTTCCTAATTTCTTGCAATAGATTCTAATCTCTGCGTTTTTGATGGCTATGGTGAGAAATTTCAGGGAAGGGGCAATTTGGAAGAGTTTGGGTAGCTTGAGGAACAACTCACTTTGGGGCTTTTTGAGCCATTTCAAACCTATAGGTAAATCCCTATTCCCTCCAACAAATTTTGTTTTCTTTGCATTGAGAGGAAGCCCTAGGTGTCCCCTAGCTGTAGAACTTGGTTTCGTGTCAAGGTGGATTCATTTCGTGTCCGTATCGGACACGTATCGTATTGATAGGAATAGGTGTTTGATGAAATGCCTCTTAGGATTCAAATGTGTTATTTTAAACTTCTGTTAGAATATGATTGTAGCCTATATGTAGGGATCCCATTTTCGTATCTCCGAGCACGAGGACACTCGTATCCGTGTCCAAATCTGGACTGGACACGCTGTACGACGCTGTGTGCAGCATACCCTGCTACCCAACCCCTATTTCTCCCTACATACGACACGTGGACACGTTAAATTTGACATGGGGGTAGGGGCAATGTCTGTCAAGACTCCCCCAAAGTTTCGTATCGAGTGAGAAATCGTGAGTGCACGGATTTTACACTACACTGTTGCACGCGCACAGGGCTAACTGACACGGGGTTCGTGTCGCTTATGGACACGTCGTGGTGTCATATCAGGGACTCGAGCATGTAGCTCTATCCCTGGCGAGTGTCTGGACACGAGCATGTGTCTTGGTTCGACCTGTGTCGTGTCCACGAGACTCTGGCATGCCCGCACGACGCTGCACTGTATGCACGTGTCTATGTGTGTGTTCTTTCTGTTAGGACACGTTTGTGTCCAGTTTCTTGACACTATGGCACACCCACGATACACTTACACCTTTACAACTATTTACCAACCATTGGTTTGGGATCATAGTTGTGTTTTGGACCTCGAATTTAGGTTTCCCCCTATTTTTCTGATATTGAACAGCAGTATTCAGTTCCTGAGTATTTTAATACATTTTAATCAATTTAAATATAATTTTTGCAATGATTATATATGTGTACAGGTCAGGGATATGGGACTACATGTCTGGGTTCAATGTGAAGAAGTTTAGTCGAGTTTTGGGTGTTTTCGAGTGTGGGATTAGGAGTTGTACTTAGGACCTAGCCTTATTTCAATTTCCTATCATTGAGTAACATGAGCCCTTGGCCATGTTTGTAAAATATAGCTGAGGTTGATTCTGAGTGTGTGTGACATGGGTTGGTATGAGAGAACCTGAAATTTAAATTGGAACAAAAACTGACATTGGGTTCTCATTACAAACCTGGAAATGAACTGTGATGTTGAGGGTTGTGAGTGAGGATGAGACCAGTGGGAATTGGAGGTTGGGACTGTGAGGATTCAGTTATGAGGATAAGTAGAGAGTTAGGATGCTTGTGAGAGTTGAGGGTTTATGAGTTTGAGAGGATGAGAGAGTTTGGAGTTTTAGGATTTAGCAAACTGTGAGTGTTCTCAGGTTGAAAACCTGAAGACTGAGGATGTACTTCAGAAAAAACTGAGTTTTAGGTTCAATTCGAAACATGAAATTCTGATTTAGGTAATATATAAAAACTGAGATTGTTTAATTCAAAAACTGTGATTGGGTTCATGATTTGAATTCAAATTTGGTTTTAGTTGATTTGTGATTTTTACTTAGAAATTGATTTAAGTTGTATATGAATGTTTTAACTGAGATCCTAGACTGGACACATTGGGTTTAAATATTAACCTGTTTTCAAATGAAAACCTGAGATTCAAATCTCAGTTTGAAGGTTCATTCCCCACTTTCCCTCTTCCTTTCATTTTCCCTTCCTTTCACCCTTCCCTTTTCTTTTTTGTTTTCATGAATGATTGTAATGTACTTATATGATAATGTATAGATTCAATGTAATGTACTGCATAAATATGGGTTGAGGTTAGTTCAGAAGTGTTAACTAACGTATTAGGTTTTAAGTGTCAATAACATGGAGTCATAGTGGCTTTAGGAGTTAGTGTGGTGTCCTAGTGTGATTTTGATATAGGGTTACACATAGTTTAGTTAGAGTGTTAGGAGAGGGTATATTCATGATATATGTATGAGAGCCCAGGGTAGTTCAATATAGAGTTTAGATTATATATGAGTTTATTCTATTATGAGATAAGTGTTATAACACTTTAGCCTAGTACTATATGGTATCCTAGGATATGAAAGTCTATGGGTTAGATTTGAGTTAGCCTATAGAGTTGACTAAGTTTGACCTCATAGTCAAGAGTTGACTTAACCTAGATTAGAGTTGATTGGACCAAGTGTAACCTAGTTTGACCTTGACAGTTGACCAAGTTGACCAAGAGTTGACTTTGACCTAGTTTGACTTAGAATCATGTAGCTTGTACTGCAGATTTCCATTATTACATATTGAACACATCTTAACCTGTTTTACTCTAAATAGGACTTTGTGACACCAGTTCGGACATCCATTCATATCAGTCATACCGGATGACAGGCGAGTACATTCTCTGACCGTTTCATACTTGTCTGGATTTACATTCTTGCTCTAGATTACTGTACTTGATGCTGACACGATCGTTATCACGGATTGGTACTATATGGATCTTCTTCTGAGATGTTATCTCCTTGTATTCACTAAATACATATTGTGATGTGCGTTTCACTTACATATTTTATTTATTGAATACCCTATCATTGTACACTCATTGTGCATATTGTACTCCTATTATCACATTGAGCCATTGTACAAGCCATTGTACAAGCCATTGTATAAGGTAACGTAACTGAATTGGATCCTTGTGTATTGATTGGGGAGGGAGAGTAGAAATGGTTATGTGATCAATCCTATTGTATAAGAAATTATATATGTCCATTGTACACCCACGTACAAAGGAGTCCCATTTTATTGTATAACCTAACCCGTTTACATAACCATATTGTGCTCTAAATCATATGTTGCTTACAGTTCTTACTTATCATATATAGATATTTCCCATTATCAAATCTCTGCTATTTTCATATACATTCTTCTTTCAGCGTTTCCAGTACCTTACTCTATTGTATGCTTTATATTTCCTAACTTGATATGAACTGCATGAGATATTTTGTGCTCGCTCCTGTCCTGACTGGACCTGTTGAAAATATTACAGAGGATGAGGATGAGGCCTGGGTAGACACCTACTATGGGACAGTTGTAGATGGCTCGTGTGACCCAAATTTCCAGCCTGATCCACTAGCTTAGAGACTGAGGCTCCCTAGTCTAGGTTTACTATTTCTGTCATTTGAGATCTAGATTGTATATATTCTTTCATATTCAGTAGTTGGGACTTGTATTCTGGATGTTGTTGAGATGTTATCTTAGACACTTAGATTCTCTGGTTGTCATGTATATTCTTTCATTCCAGTATTTATCTATCTATCTTTTCATCTTTTCATCTTTTCATTCTGCCTTAGATGTAATTGAGACTGTATAATGCCATATCACCTCCATTCGGAGTGTATATACTGTACAGGCACCTTTATATTGTTAGATGATTGACCTAGGACAACGTTCTACCGCCGATACTGTGGCATAGACTGGGTGTTGTTACGTTCTCGTACCCTTACAGTGGGTGCGGGTCATGACACGTTTTTAGTGGTGGCCTATGCAGGTCGAGTTTATGTAGTGGTATTCGAACTAGAGTATCACTACAGCCTGCAGTAGGATTAGGATATTTTTGGAGGTACTCAATCACATTAGGAAAAACTCTTATTCAGATTTCGTATATCTATATTTTGCTGCTTATTGTCTCCCTAGAATATAACTGTCCTCCTTTGATATTTTGACTCATTCTCAGCAATTATTCTCTTTTGATCTGTCTCCAGGATGGTTGAGACAAGATCACATTGCCAGGGCTAGGGGGACGCCGATGGGAGGACTGCCACCTCTCATACCCAGCAGCTAGCCCCTGGTACCGCAGCCCCAGTTATGCCAGCTGGGGTAGGTGTTGCAGCTGCGTTCGGAGGAGCCCCTCCACCAGCAGCACGGGGTATGCCTCCACCAGATCGGAGGCAGGACCCGATCATCCCAGAGGTACCGTTCCAGCAGCCGACGCCTACAGGAAACGTGGACGCGGCACAGATGTTCGCCTACTTTCAGCAGTTTATGGAAATGCAGCAGACCCGACAGGAAAGGGGCATGGAGTTGGCCATTACGACAGTCGCAGCTCGACCAGTAGTCCAGCAGCCGAAGACACCTGCGATAGAGCAGTTCCAAAAGATGAGCCCCAGAGACTTCTTGGGGACGGAAGGGATTTTATATGCTGACGAGTGGATCGAGCATATAGAGGAGATCTTCCGCCTGGCCCGGATACAGGCAGATCTCCAGAAAGAGGCAGCAGCTAGCCGGATGCGAGATCTTGCTCGCACCTTGTATCAGTCAGACCCCAGAGTGGGGGTAGTTGGACAGACCTGGGAGGAGTTCAAGGGCTTCTTTAAGAAGAAGTTCTTTCCAGATTCAGCGCTTCGAGCCTTGGAGTCGCAGTTCGAGAGCTTAGTTCAGGGGATCCTGTCAGTGGAGGAGTACGCTAGGGAGTTCGGCCGCCTCAGCAGATTCGTAGAGGGCTTGAGCAAGGCGACGAAGGCCCAGAGGTTCCGAAAGGGTCTAGTCAAGGAAGTCAAGTCCTTGACCAAGGGCAACAGGGATGCTACTTTTGAGGAGATTTTGACGGGAGCCTTATTGGCTGAGGATGATCTTGAGCTTAGGCTCAAGAGGGGGCGGGACCCAGTTGGGGGCAGCAGCAGCGGAGGACCGGCCAAGAGGTCGCACATTCAGCAGAAGTATCAGCAGCCTATGCCCCGCATACAGTTTCAGCAGTAGTACCAACAGCCGAGGGCTCAGATACATCAGCTACAACCGAGGCCTGTTCAGCATCAGGGACAGAGACAGGTACTATATCAGCAGGACACCGTGTGCAACTTCTGCAAAAAGCCAGGCCATTGGTGGAATAATTGCAGGAAGAGGCTGGGTATGTGTTTGCTTTGCAGTTCAGCGGAGCATCAGTGTAGAGAGTGTCCCAAGAACCTGACACTATTGGCTCAGGTAGCACCAGGAGCTACGGTTCTGACAGGACAGCAGAGGGGACCACCATTACAGACTCAGCAGGAGAGGTTCGTACAGCATCAGCAGCAGGCCAGGGAAGGCCAGCCAGGGCGAGCCTTCGCCATGACAGCCGAGGATGCTCAGGCCGTTGGAGATCTAGTTATAGGTTCCGTTCTTGATTCAAATTCTACAATTACTGTCTTGAAATTCGATTTCCTCTGTTCCTTGTTGGTTGATCAATTTTGTCTTGTTGTTCTTGTGTTATGTTTGATTTTCTTCTGAGATAAATCATATGGGCTAGGTCACCCAGTTATAGAATCTAGAATCTTCGATAGTCGTGTTAGCTGGCATAGTGAGGACATATAGTCAGATTTAGGACGTATTTCTCGGGTGTGGGAATTTAAGATTTTTGCTGCCAAGCATGCGGCAATGCAAAAATTTTAAATACCATGATTCTAGAGGTATGTGCTTTCGTCGAGGACTCTGTGATTATCGTAGCCTTGCTCACTAGCACGACGAAGATTCTGAGTATCATGGTTTTGGACAGACGCATATGATTATCTGACGGTATGTTTGAGACTCTGACTGTGGGGTGTTTGACCTAGAAGGACTACTACCATTTTAATTTCGAGGACGAAATTTTTCTAAGGTGGGTAGACTTGTAACACCAGTTTCTAAAATGAGGGTAATTTTGAAATTTTGTATTTTAATTTATTTAATTATGATATTTAAATGATAATATGATTTTTGGTGATTTTTAATCATTTTTAAAACTATTTAAATCATGACTTGTGATTTGGTGTGCAGCTAGTGAAACCGTAGAGACTGTCTGCCCTAGAGCCTAGCCATGTGATTAGGATATTTAATTAGTACATTTTAGCGTAGTGGGTATTTTGGTCATTTTAGGATTTATTTGAATTATTTATGATTTATCGGAATTTGTGTGATTTTAATTATTATTTAAATAAGTGCTATGTGCTATGATGGGTTTTAGCCTAGTGAAGCCTAACCTAGAAGCTTAGACTTAACCCATGGGCTAAGTAGGATGGTTAACTTAAGTTGAGGGTAGAAATTATCAAGTTAGAAATCAAATAGGAGTTTTAGTCATGAGAATTGATTTTAGAGAATGGGCCCTTAGAAACTTAGATGTAACTTGACTTAGAGAGGGAGGCCCCTGGCCCAACTAACTAAACCCTAGGGATCCACACTCCTATTTAATGTCTCCTCAAACTTAGGGCTAGCCTCCTTAGAAAAAATAGCAAGTTAAAAATAGAGGTAAAACCCCTTCTTCTCCAATCCATAACTCCTCCATTTCAACTCCTTTTTCTTCCTAATTTCTTGAAATAGATTCTAATCTCTCTGTTTTTGATGGCTATGGTGAGAAATTTCAGGGAAGGGGAAATTTGGAAGAGTTTGGGTAGCTTGAGGAACAACTCACTTTGGGGCTTTTTGAGCCATTTCAAACCTATAGGTAAATCCCTATTCCCTCCACCAAATTTTGTTTTCTTTGCATGGATAGGAATCCCTAGGTGTCCCCTAGCTGTAGGACTTGGTTTCGTATCAAGGTGGATTCATTTCGTGTCCGTATCGGACACGTATCGTATTGATAGGAATAGGTATTTGATGAAATGTCTCTTAGGATTCAAATGTGTTATTTTAAACTTCTGTTAGAATAGGATTGTAGCCCTATGTGTGGGGATCCCATTTTCGTATCTCTGAGCACGAGGACACTCGTGTCCGTGTCCAAATCTGGACTGGACACGCTGTACGACGCTGTGCGCAGCATGCCCTGCTACCCGACCCCTATTTCTTCCTACACATGACATGTGGACACGTTAAATTTGATATGGTGGTAGGGGAAATGTCTGTCAAGACTCCTCCAAAGTTTTGTGTCGAGTCGTGTCGTATCGAGTAAGAAATCATGAGTGCACAGATTTTATACTACACTGTTGCACGCACACAGGGCTCACTGACATGGGGTTCGCGTCGTTTCTGGACACATCATGGTATTGTATCAGGGACTCGAGCATGTAGCTCTATCCCTGGCGAGTGTCTGGACACGAGCACGTGTCTTGGTTCGACCTGTGTCGTGTCCTCGAGACACTGGCATGCCCGCATGATGCTGTACTGTATTTACGTGTCTGTGTGTGTGTTCTTTCTGTTAGGACACGTTTGTGTCCAGTTTCTTGACACTATAACACACCCACGACACACTTACACCTTTACAACTATTTACCAACCATTCGTTTGGGATCTTAGTTGTGTTTTGGACCTCGAATTTAGGTTTCCCCCCATTTTCCTGATACTGAACAGCAGTATTCAGTTCCTGAGTATTTTAACACATTTTAATCAATTTAAATATAATTTTTGCAATGATTATATATGTGTACAGGTCAGGGATATGGGACTACATGTCTGGGTTCAATGTGAAGAAGTTTGGTCGAGTTTTGGGTGTTTTCGAGTGTGGGATTAGGAGTTGTACTTAGGACCTAGCCTTATTTCAATTTTCTGTCATTGAGTAACATGAGCCCTTGGTCATGTTTGTAAAATATAGATGGGGTTGATTCTGAGTGTGTGTAACATGGGTTGGTATGAGAGAACCTAAAATTTAAATTGGAACAAAAACTGAGATTTGGGTTCTCATTACAAACCTGGAAATGAACTGTGGTGTTGAGGGTTGTGAGTGAGGATGAGACCAGTGGGAATTGGAGGTTGGGACTGTGAGGATTCAGTTATGAGGATAAGTAGAGAGTTAGGATGCTTGTGAGAGTTGAGGGTTTATGAGTTTGAGAGGATGAGAGAGTTTGGAGTTTTAGGATTTAGCAAACAGTGAGTGTTCTCAGGTTGAAAACCTGAAGACTGAGGATGTACTTCAGAAAAAAATGAGTTTTGGGTTCAATTCGAAACATGAAATTCTGATTTAGATAATATATAAAAACTGAGATTGTTTAATTCAAAAACTGTGATTGGGTTCATGATTTGAATTCAAATTTGGTTTTAGTTGATTTGTGATTTTTACTTGAAAATTGATTTAAGTTGTATATGAATGTTTTAACTGAGATCCTAGACTGAACTCATTGGGTTTAAATATTAACCTGTTTTCAAATGAAAACCTGAGATTCAAATCTCAGTTTGAAGGTTCATTCCCCACTTTCCTTTTCCCTTTCATTTTCTCTTGCTTTCACCCTTCCCTTTTCTCTTTTGTTTTCATCAATGATTGTAATGTACTTATATGATAATGTATAGATACAATGTAATGTACTGCATAAATATGGGTTGAGGTTAGTTCAGATGTGTTAACTAATGTATTAGGTTTTAAGTGTCAATAACATGGAGTCATAGTGGCTTTAGGAGTTAGTGTGGTGTCCTAGTGTGATTTTGATATGGGGTTACACATAGTTTAGTTAGAGTGTTAGGAGAGGGTATATTCATGATATATGTATGAGAGCCCAGGGTAGTTCAATATAGAGTTTAGATTATATATGAGTTTAATCTATTATGAGATAAGTGTTATAACACTTTAGCCTAGTACTATATGGTATCCTAGGATATGAAAGTCTATGGGTTAGATTTGAGTTAGCCTATAGAGTTGACTAAGTTTGACTCATAGTCAAGAGTTGACTTAACCTAGATTAGACTTGATTGGACCAAGTGTGACCTAGTTTGACCTAGACAGTTGACCAAGTTGACCAAGAGTTGACTTTGACCTAGTTTGACTTAGAATCATGTAGCTTGTACTGCAGATTTCCATTATTACATATTGAACACATCTTAATATGTTTTACTCTAAATTGGACTTTATGACACCAGTTCGGACATCCATTCATATCAGTCATACATGGTGACAGGCGAGTACATTCTCTGACTGTTTCATACTTGTCTGGATTTACATTCTTGCTCTAGATTACTGTACTTGATGCTGACACGATCGTTATCACGGATTGGTACTATATGGATCTTCTTCTGAGATGTTATCTCCTTGTATTCACTAAATACATATTGTGATGTACGTTTCACTTATATATTTTATTTATTGAATACCCTATCATTTTACACTCATTGTGTATATTGTACTCTCATTATCACATTGAGCCATTGTACAAGCCATTGTATAAGGTAACGTAACTGAATTGGATCTTTGTGTATTGATTGGAGAGGGAGAGTAGAAATGGTTATGTGATCAATCCTATTGTATAAGAAATTGTATATGTCCATTGTACACCCACGTACAAAGAAGTCCCATTTTATTGTATAACCTAACCCGTTTACATAACCATATTGTGCTCTAAATCACATATTGCTTACGGTTCTTACTTATCATATATAGATATTTTCCATTATCAAAGCTCTGCTGTTTTCATATACATTCTTCTTTCAGCGTTTCCTGTACCTTACTCTATTGCATGCTTTATATTTCCTAACTTGATACGAACTGCGTGAGATGTTTTGTGCTCGCTCCTGTCCTGACTGGACCTGTTGAAAATATTACAGAGGATGAGGATGAGGCCTGGGTAGACACCTACTATGGGACAGCCGTAGATGGCTCATATGACCCAGATTTCTAGCCTGATCCACTAGCTTAGAGACTGAGGCTCCCTAGTCTAGGTTTACTATTTCTGTCATTTAAGATCTAGATTGTATATATTCTTTCATATTCAGTAGTTGGGACTTGTATTCTGGATGTTGTTGAGATGTCATCTTAGACACTTAGATTCTCTGGTTGTCATGTATATTCTTTAATTCCAGTATTTATCTATTTATCTTTTCATCTTATCATTCTGCCTTAGATGTGATTGAGACTGTATACTCATGTCACCTCCATTCGGAGTGTGTATACTGTACAGGTACCTTCATATTGTTAGATGATTGACCTAGGACAGCGTTCTACAGCCGACACTGCGGCGTAGGGTGGGCATTGTTTCGTTCTTGTACCCTCACAGTGGATGCGGGCCGTGACAATAAATCTGGGCTGTTATGTTGGTTGAAATAAATCCGAACTGCTGTGATCTGTTGGTTGCGATATATCTTATTTGTTAAGACTTAGTCAACTTCTGCAATGTGTCCGAACTGCTGTGATCTGTTGGCCTGACATACGGGCCGCATGAGGGTGGCCTCACATCCGAGCCGCATGAGGGTAGCCACACAACCGAGCCGCATGAGGGTGGCGTCACAACCGAGCCGCATGAGGGTGGCCTCACATCCGAGCCGCATGAGGGTAGCCTCACAACCGAGCCGCATGAGGGTGGCTTCACAACCGAGCCGCATGAGGGTGGCCTCACAACCGAGCAGCATGAGGGTGGCCTCACAACCGAGCAGCATGAGGGTGGCCTCACATCCGAGTCGCATGAGGGTGGCCTCACAACCGAGCCGCATGAGGGTGGTCTCACAACCGAGCCGCCTGAGGGTGGCCTCACAACCGAGCCGCATGAAGGTCACTCAGGCGATCCGTATAAAGGATTTTCTTAGAATTTGTGAACTGTGCCAGCTATCACAAAGATTTTCTCATCTTTTAATGAGCATGTCGAGTCTCTTCTTTATGTCAGAGCCATCATTGCTGTCACTTTGTGTCAGAGCATTTAATGGCCAGCTGCTCATAGTAATTATGGCCAACTCATAAGGCCACGTCGCTCCTTCCGAGCCGCATAAAGCTTTCTGAGCCGCATGCGGCTCTGAGGGATTTTTGAGCCGCATGAGACCCCCTTCCCTCCGTTCTGAGCCGCATGAAGTTTCTGGGCCGCATAAGAATTTATTATTCTTTTCCATGCTTCTACAAAACCCCCCTTCAAAATTTTTAATTTGTAAAATTGAAATTCTTTGAATAAGAAGCATGGGTATTCCGTATAAGTTTCTCTGGCCGCATAGGCTTCTCTGGCCGCATAGGCTTCTCTGGCCGCATAGACTTATCTGGCCGCATAGTCTTCTCTGGCCGCATAGGCTTGTCTTCGTGCCACGTAGGCGTCTCATTAATTGCTCTTTGATTCGTTTTTGATTTAAAGCCATCTTTTGGATAGGATCCCAAGAGTCGGCATTAAATATCTAGATTTGCTTTGATGATTCTGAGCATCATTTTTTGCATGAAAGGGGATAGAATCCCAAGGGTCGGCTTTATCTTCTGTGCAGCACTAAGCCCGAAGCGTCTATCGGTTCACACGCCCTCGCTAGCCTATAAATAGGAGTAATTTTGAAGAGAAAAGTTCTCTACTCTCTTTGCTCTCTTCTTTCTTCCAACTTTTATGCCCTAGTCGCCATTTCTTCTTCTCCTTTGACCCTCAATGGCTCCCAAGACTTCCTCCAGTACTGCGGCGAAGGGCAAAGGAGTTGCCTCCTCGTCAGCGCCCCCAGTTCACCCCGACGTTCATCCTGCCATTAATGGTAAGAATGTTGGAAGAAAACTTGCATGGATTTAAACTCTAACCATGATGGCTATGTCGCATATTTTATGCGCGAGCCTTTGGCATATAATGCTCTCTTCGTCTTCATTGTGCTGTATGGGCCGCATGAACGTCTTATGTCCGAACCGCATGGGGTATGTCTCATGTCCAAGCCGCATGAGAGTCGTCATGTTGCTGCATAAGCACTTTATGAACCGGGCCGCATAAAGTCTCACTAAACAGAGCCACATTAACTCTAATGAACTGGGCCGTATGAACCCCCGCCAAACAGAGCCGCATGAACTCTAATGAATTGGGCCGCATGAACCCCCGCCAAACAGAGCCGCATGAACTCGCATGAACCCCCGACAAACAGAGCCGCATAAGCTCTAATGAACTGGACCGCATGGAGTCTCACCAAACAGAACCGCATGAGCTCTTATGAACTGGACCCCACCAAACAGAGCCGCATGAGTTCTTATGAACTGGGCCACATAAAGACCCATCTAATCAGAGCCGCATAAGCTCCTATAAACTGGGCCGCATAAAGACCTATCTAATCAGAGCCGCATAAGCTTCTATAAACTGGGCCGCATAAAGACCCACTTAATCAGCGTCGCATAAGCTCCTTTGAGCTGGGCCGCATAAAGATTCACTTAATCGGAGCCGCATAAGCTCAAAACACACTAAGTGTTTTTCCTCTGGCCATCTTCTGACTTCTTTCTTTTGCCCTTTTTCAGTAAAATTGCTAGTCAATCCTGCGGGAGAACTTTTGGTAGGTCGTGCCCAATCTGCTGTGGGTATGAGGTTCAACCACATAGTTGATTATGTGTCAAACCAGTTTCCCAAGGATGAACCCGAGGAGAGGCTGAGAGATATCAAGAACCAGTCCTTATATTTTCTCGCTGGCATGGTGAACTCAGGGAAATTGGAGACCAATACCTGAAACCTGCGTTTCTCTTCGGAGATGCCCTGACTGTGAAGAACCCCAATATTTTGGACATATCTGAAAGTTGGAGTTTTTCTTCTTATGGGATAGCGATCCACATCCCTCAGATAGAACGTCACTTCCCACTGTTGTGGTTCAACATGTTGTCAATGGACAAGAAGATGGGGGATTCCTTAACTCCGACCTGGCACAGAATGTTTGTGGGTGATATCCACTATAACAGAAACTTGGGGTCGGTAGTCGCGACCAGTACACCGATCAGCTGCTATGTGATGGGGTTACCCAGCTAGTTTCTTAAATGTGCAGGGTCCTAACTTCAGGCTCTCTCAAGCTGACACCTTTATAAATCAGCTTGCTCAGAAGGGGTCCTACCCCATTGGTCGATTGGTGCTGCTGAATTGGATGAACCCCATCCCTTCGTGGACCAATTTGACCATATAGATTTTGCGGACATACGAGAATCTCCTGCACGAGATCGGCTTGTATCACACCATTCGGGGCACCTGTTATGGTTTGCCCATAAACAAGAAGCTCTTTATGGCTCTTTTCGAAATGTACAACCGCAGAACGGGGACCTTCTTTACACCAGGAGGGGAGATGGGACTCGCTCTCCACGAGATGCGTGAAGTCTCCAGGCTGCCCTGGGGAAATGAAGTCTTCGAAGTGTATACTCCCACGAACGAAGAGTTCGAGGAGTTGGAGAAGAGGTTCCCGGGCTTTGTTGCTGTCTACCGGGAATTGTTGTGTCACCACAACACGTGCCAGCAGATGTCGAAGAAAAAGAACGACAGCTCAGAAGGGAACCATCCTCATCCAAAGGCCTGGCTCACTTACCTTTTTAAGCTCGACGCCTCAGGCCGGGTTCCTCTCCGAAGCCTTCGAACTCGGGAGGAGGTGCAGGAGAAGGTGTCGACCGCCAAGAGGGTAAGAACCACCAGCGACAGATTCGGGAGTCAATCTGACTCTTTTGCTTATTTTTATCAAGACACTCAGCAGTTGCCCGAGAAGGCTCTTCTGGCAGGATTTTTGATGGTGTGGCTACGGAATTGCGTAGTTTCGGGAGGGGCTGGTTCTATTGAGAGAATCAGCCGTAACTTTATCCTTTCCGTGATGAAGCTAGTTTTTGGGGCCAGACTAGCTCTTCTCCCTGCCATGGTGTGCAGCGTCCATTCGCGGCCTCCGCGCTTTCTCGTCCAAGGTCATTGCCCATGATACGATAAAAGACTTTGAGCGGATCGAGCTACCCATCATTATCTGATGGGGTGGCTGTTGATGCACTGCCAGTCTTTGATGTGGCCTGGCCTAGAAGACGGTGTAACTGCGAATGATGCCTTCATCTTCCGGTATGTCGTATGCCTTAGGAGTGCAGTACCAAGACAGCCTGTCGAATGGCGGTGGCGAGAGTTGACAGATACAACTTTTTCGTGTCTCTTCCTCCTTTTACAGATGAAGAAGTGAATGGCGTACATCTTGATTGTACTGGCCCCCCCACCTTTTGTCTGATAAGATGCTCAACTGGTTGCGGAACATCCGTCCTACACATCTGGTATATCGCAACCGCAACTCTGTCTTCCTGGAGCCTTACTTTCCCAGTCGGTTCGCCCGACAGTTTGGGTACAGTCAGCTATTTCTGGACAATCCCAGCCCCTGTCTGGGTTTTGAGGGTAGTGTCCTCTACGGTATCAGGGCTTGGCACTACTATAACACGGTTCACACCCGTACCAGCTTCTCTGTACCTGATGTTAAGGAGCCAGGGCAGATTTTGTACATGGTAGCTCTGTACCATATTATGGTGAACAAGCCCTCTACCGATTTTGACCCAAGTACCAGTTTTATAGTCGGTACTGGTTTGGAGGAGAAACCAAATGGGTCCAAGACGAGGACGATGCAGGGGAATACAGTTGAGGGGTCGGACTCAGAGTCCACCAATACGGACGAAGAGGATGACCCCGATGACCTGTCTCTACCTCCTGCAGATGATGTGGTGACAGATCAGCCCCCTATTGTTCCTGGTCCTTTGCGTAAGCGAAGTAGACGTGAATCCGCTGTTGGCGATATAACTTACTCCCGGTAACGGGCCGCTGTTAAGCCCCGTGGGCCAGTCATTCGGGAGAGAAGCGAGGATGTTGATGCTGTTTCGGAGATGAATCGAATTACAACCATCTTTTCTTAGCTCTTATTTTCTGTATTATGATCTAATCCTTTTCCTTTTCTTTGTAGGCGTCAGGAGAAGTGGACTCTCGAGAGCCGGCTACTTTCTCTGAAGTCGACCCGGCTCTAGCCACTTTAATTAGTGATATGAGTGCCAAGATTATCTCCGCCGGGGTTCTCTCGGCGACGGCTGAGGTTCCTCCAGTTGCCAACGTCCCAATCCAGGGCGACGTGGGTTCTATTGAACATGTCCTCGAAGTTGCTGAATCCCAGTCGGGTGATGCTGACCCAATTGCGTCTACCTCCGGGGCAGCTGGATAGAGGAACCTGTGACATTTGGCTCCGATGTCGCTGGAGAAGAGGACACGGTGGCTGTGAGTGAGCCTCCACCTCAGCAACCCTCCCCTGGTAAGCTGAGTCAAGTCTTGACTAGTGAGGAGGTTCATCTGCTCTATCTTCACATCCTTCGGGTTAAGCTGATCGATGGTTGTTTCGGACATACAGGTCATGTTCCTTCACCGCTGGCGATGGACATCGTCGAGGAAGAAGTCACCGAAGGGGATCCGCTGGAAGAAAGTATGCCTCCTCCTCCTTCTACTCCTATCGAAGGGCCTCCAGTCGGTTCGAGTTCTGGAGATCAGGCAGTGGAACGGCCGGGACGGGAAGAAATGGTCCCTGTGCCCTCCTTGATCCATGTGGCTCCAGAGGTTGACCTTTCCACCCTACGAAGTCTCCAGATCCTTCAGGAGGCGGAGGAGGAGATGGCCGCTATTCAAGCGTCCTATCGCTCAAAACTTGTTTTCCTAGTGGCAGGGGCGTCAAGTTCTGGTGCATCTTCTTCAACCCTGCCAACTACTCTCCCTTTGATGCCGTCTTCTTCGGAAGTTCTGGATGAATCGTCAAAGGACGTGGTTGACAATTTCTACCGCCACCTGAAGTGAAGGATTGAGGCTGTTGTGGAGAGGGGAACATCCTTTGCACTGGCCCGTCAATGTGTGCGTGGCCAGATTGAGCTTCTCAGAACCCTCTCCGGTAGGGCAGGGATAGTCGAGCTTCTGGAGTCCAAGTTACTAGAAGCTGATCAGCTGGTGGCTCAGTACCGAGTACTGCGGCAAGTTGATCTGTCTTCAGCAATAGATCAAGAGCGTGCCTTCCTTTTAACTGCCATAGAAAAGGTAAGGACGGTACGGGAGACGTCCAAGCCCACTCTGATGAAGGAACTCCGAGTTTTGTTGCTGAAGTATGATCAATTGAGCCGCAGCGAAGAGGAGTGCATCGCTCGGAAAGAGGCCGCCTCTCGTGGGGTAGCCGAGACCAAGGAGCAGATCCTCCAGCTTCAGAGAAAACTAGTTTCTTTGGAGTCTGAGCTGCAGGCCTCTCGTGACGACAATGAGCTAATTTTTTGGGAGACCGACAAGGTCGCCCGATCCTCAGATGCCTTGGTGCAAGCCCTGAAGAAACTTGAAGATGGTTGGCAGGCCCATGCACATCTGGAGGATGCACAGAAGCTGACGCAAGATGCTGAGCGTCAGGCCACCCTGAGAATTGAGCGATCGACGTCCAAACTGAAAGACCGGCTCCGAGAGTTATGTGTCGTCGAACCAAGATCGGCTTTTTTCTTTCTTTCTTTATGTTTCTTCATCTTTTTGACAGGGACGTGGTCCCAAAAAATGTAGTACTTTTGATTTAAATAAATGACTTTGTTTGCATCATCTTTTATCTATCGTGCTTGTACTGCATCTTTGGTATTATGTGTTTGCCCCACTGGAGGCTTTTCTGTGGACCTTTTACCCTTAGCATACCTTGGTTTTAGGTACGGATAATAAGTTTGATAGAGATACCTAGAACAACTCTGCGGTAAGGTGGATATGGAAGTTCTTGGTATCGGGCGAAAGAATGCCATGGAACAGCTGGGTTCCACAGGCATGAGATTGTGAGAAAAGAGGCACGTGTACTAGAAAACTTAGTACAACATTTGTGGTCAACTGCGGACATTTGTGGTCAACTGTGGACATTTGTGGTCAACTGTGGACATTTGTGGTCAACTGTGGACATTTGTGGGCCTATTATCCTTGGCGTACCCTGGGGTTTTTTTGGGTACGGATAATAAGTCGAGAGAAAACTGACATACTTACTCATAGGTAATATGGACGTGTTAAACATGAGGGTTTTACAATGGAGTCTTCCTACTCAGAGGTAATAAGGATATGGCAGGAGTGGACTCCACGAAGGGTACATAGAATAATTCAGAGGTAATATGGATGTGGAAGTTCTACGTAAGGGATGGTTTGTTTTTGATGGAAGTGAAACAACTCAGAGATGACATCGACGTGGCTGTTTCGGGAATTTTGTGGACCTGTTACCCTTTTTTATGCGCTAAAAGCGCGGGTAATAGATCATGAGGAAAATGCACTCTTAGGAAGGAAGTTCATAGGTATGATCATATATGACTTACTACCGAGAAGATGTGATATAGATTCATTTGGAGTGATCAGAGTGTAAGTTCAGCGGTACCCAAGGGTACATAACTCAACAATCTGGTTGATTCAGCGAATGTCATTTAGACATAGTATTTCTTCAGGAACTTGCCGTTGATGGACATCATAAGCAAGTCTCCGTTTTGCTTTGTGAGATGGTATGCACCATTGGAGAATACTGCCTCGATGATAAATGGGCCCTCCCACTTTGGTTGGAACTTGTCGACAGTTTTGTGAGTCATAACCATCGGCCTCCGAACTGCCAAAACGAGATCGCCTACTTAGAATGTTCTGAGTTCAACCTTCTTGTTGAAGGCTCCAGAGATGCGGGCTTGATAAAGTTCGATTCGCTGTTGAGCTAGCATGCGCTTTTCATCTAAGGCCTCCAACTTTTGTAGCCGACGACGGTAATTATCATCTGTCGTCAATCGATAAGTGAGGGCGACACGGAGCGAGGGGATTTGAGTCTCCAATGGAAGAACTGCTTCGCTTCCGTACACCAAAGAGAATGGTGTGTTCCGAGTGGCCGTACGGACTGTAGTACGGTACGCCCATAAGCATTCGCTAAGCTTTTCATTCCAGTCGCATTTGTTTGAGGACACGAACTTCTTGAGAAGCTTGATTATAGTTTTGTTGAATACTTCCGCCAAACCATTAGCCGCAGGGTTGTAGGGTGTTGACGCAACATTCTGGATCCAAAGTTTGTCGCAAAACCAATAGAAGGCGTGGCTTGCAAACTGCGGACCATTGTCATGGATGATCCTTCGGGACAGTCCAAAGCGATAGATGACGTGATGCTTGAGGAAGCTGATCATGTTTTATGTCTTTACTTCTGCAAGCGTGGCAGCTTCCGCCCACTTGAAGAAGTAATCCGTAATTGCCAGTATGAAACGGTGTCCTCTGGACGAAGGTGGAGTGATTGGACCAATGATGTCCATTTCCTATGCTTCAAATGGCCAGGATGCCACCGTCGGATGTAAGAATTTGGATGGATGATATATGAAATCTGCGTGGACCTGACAAGCTTTATACTTTCTTGTATAGTCTATCGCATCTGCTACCATCGTGGGCCAGTAATAGCCCATCCGGCGAAGACGGTCTTGCAGCTTCGGGCCAGGTTAATGGGCCCCACAAACGCCATCGTGAGCTTCGTGTACCTCTTCTTTGGCTTCTGTATTTGACAAACACCGAAGTAGTAGTCCATCATAAGATCGTCGATACAGCAATTTTGTCTCTGTATCGTAGAAGAATCTGAGCGAACGTCTTCTGATAGAGGTCGCTTCTTTCGGGTTCTCCGACAAGATGCCATAGACTGCAAAGTCAATAAATGGGAGCCTTCAGTCCTGTATCTCGTCGACCGTCAGGGCAGAATAACTCTGGGCAAATTGGACATTGTTCTTCGGACAGACTAATTCATGGCCTATTACATCCACCAAGTGGTGAGTATAATTTGGAACCGCCAGGGAAGCAACCAGTCCTGCTAAGGGGTCGGCTTCAATGTTCCGGAGTCTGGGAACATATTCTATGAAGAACCCTTTCAAGGACGTGATGATAGCGATTACGATTTAATGATAGGGGATCATGTCCTCATGGCGAACTTCATATGAACCCCGGATCTGATTGACGATTAACTGAGAATCGTCATATGCTTCCAAGTATTCTACCCCTAGCTCCTTCCCAAGTCGTAGGCCGATAACCAAGGCATTGTACTCGGCTACATTGTTTGAACAGGGCTCTATAAGGAAATATGCCTGGTTGATCACCAAGCCGGAAGGAGAAATTAGTACCACTTCGACCCCCACGACGATGTTGCCCTTGGGCCCGATTCTCGAAGCACCATCGAAGAACATTAGCCAGACGATATCATGGGAAGCCATGTTTGAGTTGGAGATTTCGTCCGAGATCTCTTCATATATTCTTGTTGACTCCGAGCCTGGATGAGCTGCTAAAAAGTCTGCCAGAGCTTGACCTTTAACAGCCTTTTGCGGGACGAAGATCATGTGGTAGGGAGACAGTAATATCGCCCAGATAGCATGGCGAGAGCTGAGCGCACCTAGCTTGGTCATGAGAACCCTGAGGGGGTTAACTCGAGATATGACATGGATGGTTTGTCCTGTAATATAGTGTCGCGTCTTCTGGATAACAAACACCAACGCAAGACATTCATTTTCTACGGCGGTGTATCTATGCTCAGGTCCTATCATCATTCGGCTGAGATAATAGATGGCTTGTTCATGCCTTGTATCATTGTTCTGTGCTAGTAGAGCACCAAAGGAATGCTCCATCGCTCGTATATAAAGCAAGAACGGCTTTCCAGAAATCGGGGCCACAAGGACTGGAGGGTTTGACAGATATTTTTTAATGTTGTCGAAGGCGCATTGCCATTCTTCATCCCATACGAAGGAGACACCCTTCTTCATGAGGAGGGTGAATGGTTGACACCATCCAGAGAGGTTAGAGATAAACCTCCTGATGTAGGCTAGTCTCCCTTGAAGGCCTCTGAGTTCTCGGAGATTTTTCGGGGGACCCATCTCCATGATTGCCTTCGTCTTCTCAGGATCTATATGGATTCCCTGGGCCGTAATGATAAACCCAAGAATTTCTGCTAGATACGCCCAAGAAGGATTTGGTAGGATTCATCTTCAAGTTGTGCGCTCGTATCAGGTCGAAGACTGTCCTTAGATCGTGCAGGTGATCTTCCTTAGAGTGGCTTTTGACGGCGATGTCGTCGACGTAACACTCCATGATCTTACAAAAGTGATCTCTCAAGATGACGCTCATAGCTCGTTGATAGGTGGCATCGGCCTTCTTTAAACCAAAGGGCATAACTGTGTAACAGTACACGCCAATTGGCGTTCGGAATGATGTATGCTTTTTATCATCAGGAAATATCTTAATTTAGTTGTATCCTGAGAAGCCATCCATAAACGACATGTGCTCAAAGCCACATGTGTTGTCGATCATAATATCCGTAATAGGAAGAGGAAACTCATCCTTAGGACATGCTTTGTTCAGATTTCGGAAGTCGATGCAAATTTAAATCTTTCTATTTTTCTTAAGGACCGGTACTATATTGGTGACCCAGTCTGGATGTTGTTCCTCCCGGATGAATCTGCTGGCTATCAGTTTGTTGACCTCAGCTTCGATAGAATTCATAATATCTGGACGGAACCGTCGTTGTTGCTGCTTGACAGGCTTTGCGTCCGGATGAATGTTGAGCTTATGGAGTGCAACCTCGGGGTTTAGCCCTGGCATGTCTACATAGCTCCAGACGAACACATCAATATATTCTCTGACGAGTTGTAAAAGTGCCTCCCGCTATTCGTCCGTCAGGCTTTTGCTGACGAAGATTGTCTTTGGAGAGGATTCATCACCGAGGTTAACTTGCATGACCGCATCTTTGGTAGTAGGATCTCTCTGTTCGAAACACTTCTTCTACTGCACATCTAGCTGTTGAACCCAAGGTTCTAATTCGAGAAGCTTGGGTACATCTATCGTCTTCTTTATAGACGTCAGCAAACGCAATATTGAGAGACAAAACTTGCCTGAATACGTCTCCACTGCTGACATCCGAATCAGAAGTGGGTGATCCGGTCGAATGTGAATGCCAGTCACAATCCTCATCTGAGCTTTCAGGAGTTGTTGCAGGTATAACATAGCCTAGACCACGTCTGGTCTTGTTGTAGTAATCCTATGGTTTTCCAGCCGGGACTAGCAACTGCAAAGGTAATCGTCGGCCAGTGCCATAGTTCAAGCCTGGCGTAGCCTCCATATCATATCCATGTTTTTACATGAGGTACTTGGATCGGAAGCTATACAGATAAAGGGGCAGTCTCCTGGTGTCGGGTTCGAGATCAACTTCTTCTATCCTGAAAGGTTGTGGATCATTCTTTCAGCCGAAGATGATTGGATGGTCCTCTCCATCCACTATGAAGCAGGCGTCTTCCACAGGAGTGAGTTGGTTCGTGGTATAGACGTTTGTCACTTGTGTGTGTAGGTTGGTGCCTATACCTTGTTCTATAGCATACATTATACAAAGCTTATTAAGTTCGAGGTAGTTCAAAGATAGCCCTTTACTGATGATGTAAGGTACCTTTTCAGGTCGAATTACATCGTCAGCAGAAGGAACATCAGTGTAGGCAGCCACATACTTGGCCAGCTCTAATTCCTTCTCAACCACCCCCTGTATCAATGAAGACTGAGAGGACGACCCGGGCAGCTTGATTATTAGGGGCTCCACTGGGTGTGCTGAATGTGGAGTCGTAGGCGCACTAGCGACCCTCAACTTAGTGCTTGGTGTTGGACGGGGAGTTTTTGGCTCACTAGCAGTCCCTGACTTAGTGCTCGGTTGTCGACTTGTCCTGGGAAGACGAATCGTCATTGGCTTAACAGAAGGATTGGACTCTTCTGTTTGTTGTTGACCGGCTCTAGGCAGCCTGATTGTTAGCGACTCCGTAGTGGGTCTCGGCCCTTGGCCAGACCATGGCAGTCGGATTGTCATCTGCTCCTTTTGTGCAGTGAGCACCGGGAGACCAATTGTTTCTCTACGCAGAGTGGCTGTAAGAGGTGCAGTCCTGCCTGGTTTGCGGGGTTGGAGATGGATTCTCAAGGGTTCCTCAGGCCCCACAATGGCCTCCGTCTGCTCTTGAACATCCTCTTTGACCAGGTGTCTCTTTGATTTCTCGTACAAGCAAGAATCCGAATAATAAGATTCGACCCCTTTGAAGGGATCGATGTCGACAAATTCTATCCTCATGAAGTCGTGCTTGTCGACGTACTTGAAGCACTGGTGCAATATGGAGGGCACGATCATATAATCATGTATCCACGGACGCCCCAGGAGAATATTGTAGGTGTATGCGTCGATGACATAGCAGGTTACTTTCGACTAAAGGTCGCCAATTTGGCACTTCAGGCGAATCTTTCCAATGGGATAGCTTCTCCCGGAATTAAAATCGCTGATGGCGATGCTGTTAGGAGTCAGCCGATGCATAAGAATGCGCAGATGGTGAAGCAAGCTCTTCAGAATAATGTTGATCGAAGAATCGGGATCAATATGCATTCGGTCCACCTTGATGTCGTCGGCGTATCCAGTATAATACAGAGGGCGATCATGCAGGTTGGTCTTGATAAGCATATCCTGCGGAGTGAAGACAATATTGGGCATTGCACCTGTGCAAGCGCTGTCTTAGAGATCCGCTGGCGAGCTCTTCCCTGTAAGGTTGGCCTGAGCCAGATATGCGTCGACATTCTGGAGTGCTTCGCTCAGTACGATGCGAAAATCTTTGGAGAGTCTCAGGAGCTCATATAATGACAATTTGGCTGGTGTATTGGCCAATTATGCCAAAAAATCAAAATTGTATGGCTTTTCCAGCTAGTGAGGCGTGTCTTTTCGGAGCGGCTTGTCAAAGCGGGTCTCCTTTGGCTTGGGCTAATCGGTCGACGGAGGCTGAGAAGGTCCTGGGGCAACAGCAATGGCCAACGAACGTTCTTCAGCCGAGTTACCCAGCGCGGGTTGAGTTTGTACACCAGATCGGGTCACGACCGCTGTCGCTTCTTCGACGTCGGTCGAGATTGTGCGGCAAGATTTGACTTTTCTGCCCTTCTTCTTGCCAGTAGAGGGTGATGCTAGCTGTGTTACTTCAGATACTAAGTCCGGGTGGACCCACATGATCTCCCCTCGTGATGTGGTGAGGGGTACCAGCCCAGCAGCCTGGTCTCGGGAAGAAGATTAGCGACCTCTATCTTTGCCCGGGGGACAGGTAATACGCCATCTTGGGTCTTCGTCGACGGAAAGCTGCCGAATTGGACTGACACCATGTTGGCATCCACCGTCACCTCCTGAAAATCAATGGCCAGGGCCTTGGAGTCGATGAGGTTCTGGATGTACCGTTTCAATTGGAAGCAGTCTTGTGTAGCATGGTGGACGTAGCGATGGTAGTGACAATACTTGGGGCTCTCTATCTCTGCAGATCAAGGTTTACGCCTTGGCGGAGGGAGTTGAATTCTGTCTCCTTGTAAGATCATATCAAAGATGGGCTTGACATGACTATCCTCGAAGGAGTAAGTCATCTGCGACTACTGCTTTTCTGCCTGCTTCAGTTCGAGCTTCGGGGCTGTGTCGGCCACCATAGCCTATTTGTCGTTGTTGTATCGGTTGTTGGAGGAATTGTCGCCATTTTTGTTGTTGGCATTAGGGCGTTTGCCCTTGTCCTCTCCCTCCAAGATGTGCAATTCCAGTTGGCGAGCTTTTTTTAACTTGTCTTCTGCGCTAATGGTGCTGATGATGAAAGTCTTCCAGTCCTCAAATTGACTTTTGCCCATCCAGAGGCTGATTGTGGGGAGCAGCCTCTTTTGGCAAATTTCAATTAAGGAAGAGTCCAGGTTACCGGAGGGCAGCTTCATCGCGGTTTGGCGAAACCGCTCAATGTAGTTCCTTGTCAGCTCATTCTCTCCTTGGACAACGTCCATAAGGGTTGACATGGTCACATCTTGTCCCACCTCATAGAACCTCTCCAAGAACATATGTTTGAAGCCGACGAAGGAATGAATGCAGTTGTCCGATAAATTGCGGTACCAGTCGAATACGACTCCCTTCAATGCCGCAATGAATAATCGTGTAAGGATGGCTTCGTCATGTGGAAGATGATCTGTTATGACCTCAAAGTAGGTCACGTACCGACTTGTAGAGGGCTTGCCATCATATGGATTAATGTTGAATGGCTTATACCGTGGAGGAAAGGGGACGTCTCTCTATGCAGCGGGATACGGCTGCCGTATCCTGAGGTCTTGAGAGGTTTCTCGGGCGTAGAACATTGCCCGAAGCTCCTGGACCTCTCTTCATGCCTTCCTAGCCTCGTCTGCAGCAGTGGGAGCCAATATTCTAGGTGGATGGTCGCCTGGGGTTGGTGCAGTTGTGTTTGAGTCCGCATTGACGGTGGGACCCAAGCTTGTCTGGCCAGGCATCCTTCCTTGGAGAGTCGGCAGGGCTGCCTTGATCTCGTCTACTGATTTGACCAGGGTATGAAGTATGGCCTCAAGAGTGTCAAGGCATTGTCGATCGCTGGGACCGTCCTGGTCATTCTCAGTCATAAATATTGTTCTCACACGGGGAACAGTGGAAGGAACTGTGGAGGATGTGCTCTCCAAATCATACCCCTGAATGGAGAAGTCGTCGGGATATGTAGGAATGTTCTCCTCCGGTTCAGACTTCAAGGAAGTACCACACCCTGCATAGGAGGTTGCCTCATCTTGGCACTTGTGGACGTCTTCAGGGACGTCAGAATTTGCTGCATCTGTTGGAGGAATTATCTCCCCAGGTTGATCTTCTTGGAACACTGGATTGTCGTGGATGTTCCGGAGAGTGCTACCCCCAACTTCGGCTACCCCCAGGGATGTAGATGACGAATCTCCAGGTGTTGAAGATTTCGTCTTAGAGCGGGTGCCTTGATAAACTCCTCCTTTGGTGGTTGTGGACAACCACTTGGATGGGAGTTTCTTAGCCGCGCTAGTAGAGATCGTCGGGCTGGAAATATTCGCTTTCTTTCCTACCTTGCCGGTAGGGGCCTTTCGGGCAGAATTGCAGGACGCGAAAGGAAGTGCCTAATCTCCCGAGCTTTGTTCTGACCGCTGCAGTCATTGGAAGACAGACTGCCGGCCCTCTTGTACTGCTGTCTTATTACAGCAGCAATTGACGATAACTTGGGTGTAGTGATGTCCATAGAAGGACTTTCTGCACACCAAGATTTCTTCTCTTTCCTTGCGCTTGTGAAGGATCACATCACGCAAGTCAAGTGTATCTCGAGCAACCTTTACACTTGTTTTGTGGGCCCGAGAGTCCCGGGCACCCGAGTGTGTTGGTATCATGTTTGCTCCCTGATGTAGGGCTAGTAAAAGCACTTATCCTTGATCATTGTTGGGAGACTCTTGAGAATTACCTTGTCCGTTGGCCGTCGGGGGCTGGACACGGGTAGTTTTGTACAACTTTCCATTAGAGGCCTGCATAAAAGTTAGTGGGACTATCTGATGGTCAGAGGTTGGGACAGCTGACTGAGCTCAACGAGCCTGTACTGTCCTAGACTTCTTCGCTCTAATACCCAAGGACGCGTAGTAGAAAGAATCTAAGCTGTGCCGCACAGAGTCTGGCACATCTTCCTGGGAGCATCTGAGGTCAGGACCGCATGAGAGGCGGTCGAACACTGAACCCGAGCCACATAGGACGGATGGTCTGTGGCTGGGATTGGATGCCGCATGAGCCATCTCCCTGCGGCTGGGCTTGGCGGCCGCATAAGCATGCTGCAAGTGGCTGGGATAAGTGGCCGCATGAGCGGTATGCATGTGGCTGAGATTAGCGGCCGCATGAGCTTTCTATATGCAGCTGGAGCTCGTGGCCACATGAGCCTTCTCCATGCGGCGGGGATTGGTAGCCGCATGAGTCTTCTTCATGCGGCTATTCGTGGCCGTATGAGCCTTCATGCGGCTGGTGCCCTTATGCGGCTTCTTCTTGGACCGCACAGAGTTCCTATTTGCTCCCGCAAGTCCAGCATCGTAGTGCTTTCCTTTGCCAGACTTGGGGACAGCAGGGTCCTCTGCGACCTGAAGTGGGGACGCATATGAGTCTTCTCCACCGTCTTGGGCAGCAGAGAACAATGCTTCCAGAGCTTGGAAAGGAGCAACGGTCTTCGGCCTCCACTCCCTATGGGCCTTCTTCGTGCCGGCTCGCTTCTGGACCGGGCTAACGCTCCCGTCAGAGTGCATCTCTTCAAACGCTTGCTGGTCAAAGCGAACAACCAACATCTGTTGCGTGGAGCCGAGCTTGGCTGCGTCCGATTGTGTCACCAACTTCTCAGCAGTGGAGAAGTTAGTCCCCAGCAGAGTCGCCATCATGTTTGCCATTGATTATCAAAGAACAGAATAGTTTTATGGGAGGACTGAACTTTAATTCACAATTACAAACTCGCTCGTACAAAGAGAGCCTAGGAACAAAACCTAGAAAAAGCAATCTAAGTACAATTGTTTAGTTTTGATTCTGGGGGTGACGGTAGAGGCTCAGAAAAGTGCTATCAACTCTGCCTTACTCCTTGGACGATCGAACGCAACCTCGGCTACGACGAAGAAATGCTCTTTATATCTCTCTGCTGCTCTCTGTGTGTGTACAAGGGAATAGCACCTTGCTATTTATAAGAATTTGTGATGAGTGGGGTGTACAGCCACGTGGCCACATCCTAGTAACTACGCCTTAAGAAGTGGACAGTTGGGGATTGGTTAAGATCTGTTTGTTATAATAAATCTGGACTGTTATGTTGGTTGAAATAAATCCGAACTGCTGTGATCTGTTGGTTGCAATATATCTTATTTGTTAAGACTTAGTCAAATTCTGCCACGTGTCCCAACTGTCACTAGGTTGCAATCCGCATGAAGGGATGTACCCCTGATTGAGCCGCAAGTGAGCAGCCGTATAAGGGTGGCCTGACATCCGGGCCGCATGAGGGTGGCCTCACATCCGAGCCGCATGAGGGTGGCCTCACAACCGAGCCGCATGAGGGTGGCCGCACAACCGAGCCGCATGAGGGTGGCCTCACATCCGAGCTGCATGAGGGTGGCCTCACAACCGAGCCGCAAGAGGGTGGCCTCACATCCGAGCCGCATGAGGGTGGCCTCACAATCGAGCCGCATGAGGGTGGCCTCACAACCGAGCTGCATGAGGGTGGCCTCACAACCGAGCCGCATGAGGGTGGCCTCACATCCGAGCCGCATGAGGATGACCTCACAACCGAGCCGTATGATGGTGGCCTCACAACCGAGCCGCATGAGGGTGGCCTCACAACCGAGCCGCATGAAGGTCACTCAGGCAATCCGCATAAAGGATTTTTTTTGGAATTTGTGAACTGTGTCAGCTATTACAAAGATTTTCTCATCTTTTAATGATCATGTCGCGTCTCTTCTTTATGTCAGAGCCATCATTGCTGTCACTTTGTGTCAGAGCATTTAATGGCCAGCTGCTCGGAGTAATTATGGCCAGCTCATAAGGCCACGTGGCTCCTTCCGAGCCGTATAAAGCTTTCTGAGCCGCATGCGGCTCTAAAGGATTTTTGAGCCGCACGAGACCCCCCTCCAATTCTGAGCCGCATAGATTTTATGGGCTGCATAATAATTTATTATGCTTTTCCATGCTTCTACAGTCATCAGCATAGGCCAGATGATTGATTAAAGGGAAACCGGTGACGGTATGGAAGTGATTGAATCTGGGGGTATTAGCCATGTTGTTGAGGTTTCTACTGAGCGCTTCAGCTGCTATGATAAAGATGGTAGAGGATAGGGGATCCTCCTGTCTGACCCCCCGGCTAGATTTGAAGAAGCCATCGGCTTGCCCATTGATGACAGTGGAAGACCAGGTGTTACTTATGGATATGAAGATGACGTCAATCCAAACTTTAGAGAAACCGAAGGTCCTGAAAAACCAAATCATGAACTGCCAGTCCAGACGATCATAGGACTTCTTCCTGTCAAGTTTGATGGCGACGTTCCCACCCCTGGCTGGGAATTTCACGCAAGTTATTATTTTTTGCGCTAGAAGGTTGTTGTCGGTGATATTCCGACCCGGGACAAAACCGCTTTGCTTTTCAGAGATGATCTTTGGGAGAAGAGCTCCCATATAGATCGCGATGATCTTCGAGATGATTTTACTGGTGAAGGTGCATAAGATGATGGGTCAGAAGTCTTTGAAGGTCTCCGGGTTATCTTTTTTGGGGATGAGGATTAGGTTAGAGCAGGAGATAGAATTGGGGTATGTTGCTCCTTGAAAAAAGGCGACAACGACCTCGTGGAGGTCGGGTTCAATGATGTCCCAGCAGGATCTGAAGAAGACGCCGGAGAATCTATCGAGACCGGGAGCGCTGTGTTCGTCGAGGGTCCAAACTGCGAATTTGACTTCCTCCGCGGAGGGGGGGTCAGGAGTTGTTCGTTCTTTCTTGTATTGATCATGTTGGGGATCTTGGCCAGGAATTCCTTATCCTTAACGATGACCTCTTTCAAGAATAATTTGGTGTAGAAATCAGCAGCGGCTGCGTGGATGCTCCTTTGATCTTTGAGTAATATGCCGTTGTCGTCGAAGATTTGGTGCAGGTTAAGCTGTTGCCTGCGGCCTTTAACACAATAGTGGAAGAAGCTGGAATTACTGTCCCCTTCGACGTCCCAGGTTAGTTTGGCTTTCTGTTTCCAGAATTTGGTCTCGACCTTTAACCTGGATTTGAGGAGGGCTTTGGTGAGGTTGAGCGTAGCATAATTCTCGGGGGAACGGTTCAAAGCGTACAGGATCTCAGTCCGGGTTACGTCATCCTCTGTCGTCTTAATCGCCAGAAAAATTTTGCCGAAAGCGCTTCTGCTCCAAGTCGATAGCGCTCTTCTAGTAGCTTTCAATTTGGTCGCCACTCGAGCGAGGGGGGTCGGGGTTGCTCGTAGATCTCCCGGCGGAAGCCATGACGTTCTAGAATTGAAGGTGGTAGCTCTAGAATTCCAGGAAGGTGAAAGGTTTCTTGATAAGGTTGGAATTGTTGCTGATCTCAATCAAGAGTGTGAGTGGTCCGATTCAGTAGAGTTAAGATGGAAGAGATTAGGGAAGTGACCCATATCGGACCAACGATTGTCGACCAACGCACAATTGGGACGGAAGTATTGTCTACGGGCACCTTCTTGCATGTTACACCAAGTGAAGGCGTTACCGGAGAAAGGGAGTGGGGATAAGTGGGTATTAAAGATGAAGGTATTGAAGTCATTCATGGCCTGCTATGGGGGTGGGTGGGCCCCGGACTTCTCGTCTCTGCTCGAGAGCGCATTAAAGTCACCGATGCAAAGCCATGGGAGGTTTATGAGGTGGTGGTGGGTGTCCGACAGTGTAGCCTAGAGCAGCTTGCGCTCGGGGATGTCGTAGCTACCGTGATGGCAGAGAGGAGGGTTCGGGATTGGATGGTGGGGTGCTCTACCCAGCAGGAGAGAGCCTGTCTCAAGTTATGAACGGTCTCGAATTTGCATCCGACGGCGAAGAGGATCCAGATGTCGTTGCATACGACGACGGCGGACGGGAAGCCGAGCTGCAGCTGGATGGATTTGAGCTTTCTATGAGGGATTTTGGTTCGATGATGACTAAGATGTCGATTTGGTAGATTTTCTTGAGGCTGAGTAATCTGCTCAAGTAGGTTTATTGGCCAGCCGTTTGACGTTCCATGAGAGGATGTTAAGCATTGGGTTGGGGGCGAGGGGGTGGTTGTTGAGCTTCGCGACATACCTCGTAGTCATGGGCGAGGGCTCTTGATCGTGTTTTATCTTTTTGTTGTGGGAGGTTTTGGGGGTTCTCGAGGTCGCTGTGGTGTAGGCGATCGTTTCCTCGGACGGTCCATTAGCTTTGTTGCCTTGTTCTTCTAGCTGGATGGCATCGGCTCCTTCGATATCAGTCAGCACGCAGAGGGGGTTGCTGGGGTCTAAGAATTCGTCTTCCTGAGCTTGCTAAAGCTTGTCATCTAGGACGAGGCTAAGGATGTCTGGGTCTGCCGTAGTGGCGGTGATGAGAGGAGAATCTGCTATGCTGGCTAGGGCCGGGTGGAGTACTAGGGCAAGCTAGGCCTTGGGTGATGAGAGGAGAATCTGCTATGCTGGCTAGGGCCGGGTGGAGTACTAGGGCAAGCTAGGCCTTCTCTCCACTGACTGATGATGCGATAGCGGGTGGGTGCTCTGCGCTGCTCTTCTTGCACTCGTCGGGAGTGACCGTGTCGGGAAAGGAGCTCTCCAGGTTGTCAACATAGGAGAATGAGGTAAGGATGTCGAATTTATTATTGAGAAGGATGGCCAGTAGCTCGTGGGTGGTGGTTGCTTTGTTTGACGGGGGACGGGAGCTGGGAGTGTCGTCGTTGTCTTCAAAGTGGGAGTATTTCTTAGGTAGGGGAGGATCGGAGCTGAGGGTGTGATTAGAGTCTCCTTCGGGGAATGCGCTTTTCGGGTAGTTTTCTTCTTCATCTTCGGGTGTGCCCTGAAGCACAGCCTAGTGAGGTGGCTCCGGATCTGACAGTGTTTACAGAAAATAATGTTGTTGTCGTACTCTAGCGTCTGGGTGTGCATCCGGCTCTCGAGTTCTATCTCGATATGGGTGGGGGGTCTGTGGCCATGTCAAGTTCCACGTATATCTTGGCGATGTTTCCTTTGGTGAGATTGTGTATTTCTTCTGCAATGGCCATTAGCGACCCAAAGGAACTGGCGATTCTCTTCCGAGTGGCGGGGGCGAAGCATACTTGGGGAGGTTGGGGAGGGTGATCCACGTCAAAATGATTGTCGAGTCTAGCTTGGGATTGAAGTTGGGAGACCATTTGACGATTTTAACGCTGTGAGCGTCGATGATTGTGGTGCCTTTGGTCCAGTCTTTGGTATAGTCGGAGTCGGAGGAGAGGTGGAGGTACATGTGCTTGGGGTCCAGCGGGGCAACTCTATAAGCTGAGGTGAGACCCTATCCTATGATAACTTCTTGTGCGTTGGAGGTCTTTGGGCATCACGAAGGGAATTTCAGGACTAACGTTTTCGTATAGCTGGCCGCTAAGGAGGATATCTCTTCAGAAGAGAAGGGCACTCGACTGGTTTGACCATCGGGAGGAGACGGTAGGTCGATGTCTGGCAGATCGGGATCCTCAATCAGGAGGGTAAGATATTCCCTCGATCTGGACGCAGCACCTCTGCGAAAGACAGGTTCGATGTGCTGGTCGGGGGGGAGGACATCCCTACGGAGGCGGCAACCGCGATAGTGGGCGCATGGCCACCACCTACGGGTGCATGTGCCCCCGGAAGCCCCCGGGAGTGGGCGTATGTAACAGAAGAGGGCATCGAAGAAGGCGCATGGCCTGCATGGCTTGCAACGGGGTGCGCCGAGGAGGGCGCATGGCTGTCCGCGGCAGGGGGGCGCATGCGGCTGGACGGGCGCCCGCATCAGGGGGGCAAAAAAAGAAAAAGAAGAAGAAGATATATATATATATATATATATATATATATATATATATATATATATATATATATATATATATATATATATATATATATTCTAATTATATATATGGATACTGTGGAACATAGAAAAAGAAATAATAATAATAATAAAAACCTATTATTCCCTTGCGAGAACAGTAGCCCTCACCCGAGCCCATAAGTGAAATCTGAGCACAGAGAGCCTATATGTATATATATCACGAAAGAGAGAAGAAGGGATTCATACGAAATCCTAAACCCTAGCCGCACATTCCCTCAGCCTTGCCGACCCCTCCCTAGCTGTGATGCTGCTAGAGAGTCACCGCACCGTCGGTCGGACCACCACAGCCACGCGTAGGAGTCGCGGTCAACGCAGTAGCAGCACCAACACCCAAACTCAGGTACCCACATTTTTTATCCAATTTCTCTTCGCATACTCCATCGATTTTCGATCCGTTAACTTTTTTAGAGAGCTAGTTGACCCTTTACCAGTTCCAGTAAATAGATTTTTTTTAGTTGGCCCGAGCATCTCGTGAGAAATCTCAAAAGTTTGGGAAAAATTACGGTCGTAATGACAGGTTTTCATGAGATGAGACCCTTATTTTAATGTTGTTTTGCAAATAGTATGTTGAGAATATTGGGAATCTATTTGAAGACAGTGGTAGTCAATCTATAGGGCGCCACGAGCCATTTTGTAGATTTTGATTTGATCGAATATGTGTCAAGAAAATCGTACCCCAAATATGTCAAAAACAGTGTTCAAATCAATAAGATTTTAGGAAAATCCTCCCGATACAGCGTGTGCCCCAATAAATTGGGTAACGTGGTCGCAATCCATGAGCATTGAAAGACGCATATAGATGTTGTCGACGTGTGGGATTCGACGGAACTCAATTTTGTTGTGCGTGCACGACGAAATCGAGGCGTATCCGTCGAGATACCTCATATCAGCCCCTTTAAAAATTAATCAATTACTTCATGCACGTTTGTCATCTCGAGATGAAACTGTGCCAATAGGACCATGTCATTGTTTTGGTCCTATATGCCAGGTTTGGTCCGATTCTGAGAAGGTCGACCAGAATGCCCTTTTGGCGGGCCCACGACCCGATCCAACGGGCGAATTTGTGCACGACGCACCAGAATCCAACTTTGGACATACGATTGGGTTTGTATCGTCAAACTGGACCTGTATACATATAATTTGATGACTTTAGAGACCGTAGATACTGGCACACTTTTCGGTGCAAAGCAAAGCGGGTCCAACGGCGGACATCGTTTTGACCCAAAATTATGATTTTACCCCATGTCCAGTATTGGACTTTTGGGAAGGCATTTTTAGACATTTCTTTTATACCAAACATATTGGTGATGTATGTTTCAGCATTCGAAGACTTTTGTGCGAGTTGGACTTTTGTATGGCACATTGAGTGGTTGGTATTATCGGTTTCACCAGCAAAGGACCCAGGCGAGTACATTTATTGTTTGTTTTCAGTATTGTTAATTTTTATATCACACTGTTCATTTATATCATACTTGATTCTTGACACGCTCATCATATGTGGGCATCCCATATTTCTTGTACATGTCATGTTCATTTGTTATATATGGTGTCGGGACGGGGAAGTACTAAATAGATATGTGATCAGACCTTAGCCCATATTTTATTTTATGTACAGTAGACCTTATAGACCTTGTTAAATAAAGTAGACCTTGTTAAATAAAGTAGACCTTGTAATTAACTTGGACCTTGTGGTGTAACTGTCCCCATATTGATCACATATCGAAAGAGTACTTCAAAACACATAGATAGTTATATTCTCCTACTACATGCTGCCAGATATTTTCCTGCCTAGTATTCTTCATGTTTCCTGTTACTTTTCTGGATATTCTCATCGTGTATTTTATGACTAACCATTGTCTTATAGTCGTTAACATATACTTGAAACTGCATTCAATAATTTGTACTCGTTCCATTCCTGACTGGAAACCAACATTTTTTTAGGTTAATCGCTACAACTCTTAGCCATGGGCGATACGGTTGTACTTGCAGGCCAAATCTAGAGATTAGTTAGATAGATGTCTTGTAGTCATTTTAAATATTTGTAAGAACGTTGTACTTTTCTTTAAATATCAATCTTGTAAATGTTGTAACTAATTTAGCAATGTGATCAATGAGTAGTAAAGTTTATTTTTGAGAATTTGTTTATTGTAGACAGCGTTCTATCGCCGACACTGCGGCGTAGGCTGGCTTGGACATGCAATCGTATCCCGAAAAGCGGGTTCAGGTTCGGGTTCTGGTCGTGATATATATATATATATATATATATATATATATATATATATATATATATATATATATATATATTTTATATATATATATATATATATATATATATATATATATATATATATATATATATATATATGATTTATAGATAATTTTAGTAATATTAGGTAGCAGATGTTTTGTTAAAACTATTTTGTTAGCTAAAATATGTTGCTAAGCACTTTAATTGTAGTTTTTGTTTAAAAGCTATTTTAGTCCCTATTTTGTTAGTGAATATACATACATAATTCTTAGTAAAGGTATATAGATGGTTAATTAGTTAGTTTAAAATAAATAGTTAGCAGTAGTTAGCTAACTAGTTGCCATCTATTAGAATCTAATATATTCTTGCCCTATTTTAGGTGGAGACATTGAGACCCATTTGATTTTCAAGGATAAGGCAAGTACATGTACTCACTTTACTTAGTAGCTTTGCATGCATGTTTACACTCACTTACTTGACATGTTTTCGTGTTTCTTACTTGCTTGCACGTTCATCATGTCGGGGGGGAGAACGACCATGAAGTATGTAGCCACCTAAGCCTGGACATATACTCGACTGCTAGTATAGAGTACATGATATATCTTATACTATACATGACTGCTAGTATATCATTGCACTATACCTTATGTCCATTTAGTTGACTGCTAGTATATAGTAGATGATATGCCTTACACTAGGCATACATGACTGATAGCATATCATTACTATATACCTCATCCATGTTAGTATAGTGTACATGGTATGCCTTATACGTGTACCTGACTGCTAGCATACCATTGCCTATACAATAGACTTGATAGCCCTACATGCTCAGTGACGTTCTATTGCGCATGTTTTACGTAGCTAGTGCATGATTTCAGGTACTTTTCAGTCTACTTGCTATTTGTAATCCCCCAAAAAAATTTGGAGGATTTTTAGATATTTTTATTTCACAAATATTTTGTGTTGAAATTTTTTTTCATTTATAAATATAGTCGCAGTCATGTTTAAATATTGTTAAGCACATTGATTAGACAACATGGCGCGACTAGTACAGTCGAGCGCCTTGACTAGCACATTACCTATAGGCGTCACTAGATTTAAGTATTGTTATATTCTGTTCATTAAAATTTTCAAAATCATATCTTGGTTATATTTAAAAGTTTTAAATAATCATTTATTTATTTATTTATTTATTTATTTATTTATTTATTTATTTATTTACTTTTCTCGTTGAAAGGATTTGAATGTTTATATTATTTGTGAATAGTGTTAGCAGTAGGTGCACTCAGCCAAAGTATAATATTGTATTATTATGGTGATTATTTTATTATTATTACTATTACTATCATCATTATTATTATTATTATGGTTATGGTCATTATCATTTTTATTATTATCATTATTATTGATTATAGATAAAATGATTTTTGGGTAAATGATATATGTACCGATATATATATATACATATATATGAGTATATATAGAACCCAACCTTGTTGATTCTTTGACAATTTTGAAAATCTAATTGAACAGACTTATAGCCAATATAAACGAGATGGAAACCTAACTTGTAGTTTTAATTTTCATTAATTATTTTGTGATTAATTCAGTTTTAAAGTTAGGAAAAAAATTAGTTTTCAAACAATGAAATTCAATAAAAATTTCTGATACGACGTGCGTTCCGATAAACCGGGCGACGTGGTCGCGCACTATACGCATCGAAAGGCGCGTATGGATGTTGCCGATGTGTGGGAACTGACGGAACTCGATTTCGTTGCGCGGGCGCGACGAAATCAGTGTGTATCCGTCGAGATACCCCCGTATCGACCTTTTTCAAACTAGCCCATAATTTCGTGCATGTTCGTCGGATCGACACGAAACTTGCGCCATCCGGACCGAATCATTTTTTTGGTCATGTCGCCAACTTTGGCCCGATTATGAGAAGGTCGACCGGAATGCCTATTTGGCGGGCTCGCGATCCGCTCCAACGGACAAATTTGTGCACGACCCACCAGAATTCGACTTTGGACATACGGTTGGGTTCGTCTCCTCAAATTGGACCCGTAGACATATAGTTTGACGACTTTAGAGACCGTAGGTTCTAGCACGCATTTTGGTGCGAAGCAGGTCTAACGACGGACATCATTTTGACCCGAAATTATGATTTTGCCCCTATTCCAGAATTGGACTTTTGGACATGCATTTCCTAGACATATTGTATATTTCGAACACGGTCGTGGTGTTTATTTCAACATCCGTGGACGTATGCGGGATTTAGCTTTCATTGCTTCGCTGTTCTGACGGTTCGAGCTATTGGACGTCGCTCTTTTGCACACAACCTCAAGCAAGATACCTTGCCATTATTTACTGTTTATAGTTAGTCTGTATTTTATTTATTGCATATCACTGTTCATTTATTTCTAGTTTTTCTAGTTGTACCATTATTACAGTTCATGATTTACTACGTGCTCAGCGATATTAGCTTTGCTTATTTTATTATCCTTGACTGCATATGGACCTAGAGTTAAGGGACTACCATTTATAGTGTATTGTATATACCTCGACACAGTTGTACCATGAGTATGTATGAAATGAGTAGCATGTAGAGGTCCTTGCGTGTTGGCTGATCACCCGTACGTATGCGTTAGGTCTAACTGCTGATAGAGGCATGTTAGGAGACTTAGCAGTTAGTAGAGGTACATGATCGTGGTTGTGGCTTGATAGGTACATTGGGTGGAGAGAACAATACCTGACGTATAGGCTTCTTTTCACTTTCTTGATTACCTGTGCGCTCCTCCGAAGATGCAGGCTCTAGGTGCCCTATGACGTTTTCTAGAGCGTTATGGGCATAGCCCCTTGCACATGATGCCCTCTGACGATCTTCGAACATTACGGACGTAGGCCCCTGGTGCCCTATATGGAGACTATGCCGATCCCATTTACAGCCAGGGCTTATGCGTCGAAAGGATAGTTTGTCAGCTACATGATCACTTTAGTACAGTTAGGTTACCTTATTGATGTCTTATCACTTACTTTATTTGTGGCATAGTTTATATTCAGTATTTATATGGCATGTTGTTTATTGTATCTTGTTACGTCCCTCTGAGGTCCTGGTTATCTCTCCAGGTGTGTGCTTTGTGTCTTTTCACAGGTGTCCTAGCCAAGGCCGTGATCTTCTCCATTCTTTCGAAGATGATTACTCTTGGTTCATCTTGCCATTTTATCGATCGTTTTTTTGTATATTTCTTTCTTTTAAAATAGTTGGTAGTGGATTTGTCTCTGCCCAACTACATGTATAAGTGACAAATTCTTGAGTTGATTTATTATTCGTCTGATTTTGTGGATGAGATTTAGTTATCATGGTTTTACTACATTTTACAGCTTATGTATACATACGGGGTTCCATACATTGGAGTATACTTCGTATGTATACAGCTAGTATGTCTACGTACTTAGTCCTAAGTATTTTGGGACTGGGGCGTTACATGTTTTTGTGGTGGCCCATGCAGGTCGAGTTTGTCACTTTGGTTACGTTACTGTACCGATGTGAACCTGCATATAGGATTAGAATACAGGAATCTCATCCACAAGCTTGACTTCCTCCCTTGATTCCAAATCTCGAACTCTCATCCGATTACCTTGACTTTCTTCTGCTTGATTCCTTTCGATGTAAATCTTATCATCTTTCGTGCTGAATAAGGAGGTTAGGGGATAACTCATACGAGTATACATGTTATATTTCTCATTTACTCTATTAGTTGACTTTATAAGTTGAGTAGTATGACTACAACCTACCACCCGTATCCTTGTAACCTAGTATTAAAGTGTAACAGGATGACAATGAATATATGCTAGTGTAGGAAGATACGTTTAGCTAGAAGATAGAGTTTAGTATCCTATACCCCATTGGTCAACCAAGGCCTGATACAAGAGACAGTAGGACGACTGTATAAGCAGGAACACCGGTCAGGGCTTAGATCTTTGTGAAACTTGAACTATTTATAACTACTTTCATCATTATCTTCCATAGTTATACTTTGCACTACCATGAATGATGTCGCTATTTATAGCCCAGTTTTGCAAGCTTATTCTTTATCGAGCTTGTTCTGGACATATGTATATTGGGGACACCCACAAGCATATTGTCTAATTAGAATCAATGTGTTATGGTCTGATCAACCATAGTGCATTTGGTTCGCTCTTCATTTTATTATCCCACATGGATTGAGATATAGAGGTATCTAGGATCTCATCCGCGACTGTATTGACAATTCCTCTTGAATTATACATTCGCCTTTAAATCGTATAATTGTATTCGATGACATCTTTCTTGAGCTCTTTATTGCTTTTATCTTTCACTGATTTGGGAAGACGAATGCTCGTATTTGATAGATAGAAACGGAGTATTTCCCCATGGCCATGATAGTGGTATACACAAGTGTAGTTACCATCGGTTGGCCATGTGACTACAACCTTGCCTTGAGTTACTTGTTCTTCCCTCGACCCTAAAACTAATATCATGACCTTCTAGTCATTAGAATTTGAGAATGATTAGGATCTTACCCTTGGTCAAACACAAACCTAGGAGACTATCTAATCCCTATGAACCAATTATGGTGAACCTCCAATTATTCATCTTAATTCTTGGCTTCACTAGCGACCCGTATGCCTCGACTCAACCCTTACTTGACTAGGCCTCCACAGTTTAGACAAGAAAGTTTTTGGAGCGAATAGATTCTAAGCCTTCTAAAATTTTATGAGTTACTAGTAGTACCTATTGATTAGAATAATTTTCATTAGGATGATAATTAGTGCCCCCATGGACTCCCACTTTACATTTAGATCATTTTGTGTCCCCGGCCGTGTCATTAATATTCGGAGCACGAGACCAGCTGTTACCTTCCAACAAATTTTACATACAAGACATAGACGACTCCACCTTCATGTAGACATATCATGTCCCCCTCAAATACCTCTTCTTGTACTTTATTTTTATGATACGACTTTCAGGTCAAAAGGGACTAGCGATAACCCTTACCATAACACCGATGTACCTTTCGACTGCAGTAGAGATCCAATCTTGACTCAAATCTTTTGGCCCAATATATGGTTGTGATCTACTATAAGCCCTCTACGCACATGCCACTAGTGTGCCACTCCATAGAGGCCTCTTGTGCTACTTAAACACTAAAGTCACAGAAGGCACACCTTCATGACATATAGAACCTATTCTACCAACCCGACTGACAATTAAGTGAACCACTTGAGTTAGAACCTATTCTGGGTTATCCTAATCTGATGGGTATGGTCTCGATTGATTTTATGGATATTGACCAACCAATATGGATTAAACCAAAGATTTATTCAATAAAAGACTGATGTCCTATCATGGAATCCATTAAACCCCAGTTAAACCCATCCATGCATATCACCATATATGGACTATTAAACCAAACTTATGAAATAGGTCCCGACACATATTATGTGGTCCCTACCTCTTGGTCAACTAATCCTACATCTATAGCTTTCTTAACTGTGTCCCTTCGTAGTCTGTGTTATGTGAAGAAGGAATCCCTAGGCAACAAACTTATTTCGGTTATGCATGACCAAAAACCCCTCCTACTACCTTGATAAGACATGGTCAATATAGGAGCAACGGTAAATAAGTAATGCCTAGCTTCCTAATAGAATCAGTGGCTACAACCGGAAGCACCACATATCCTCATACATCTTCCTAAAATTTTGAAGTTCTTAGAAGTCCTATTATTGTGATTTCTGTGATTAACCAAATTTCTGTAACCTTGAACTTAGTGTCCACTACCTTGTAGAATGAGATGCCAAACTTGGATCATATTCATAACTATTCTTCCATCTGTTTAGAAGTTTAACCTTCTTGTTACACTCCTTATCCTTTTGCTCGTACGTCTAAATAACCACGGTAAAGATCGCAACCATGATTCCTCAATTTTTGTGCCATCAAAGAAACGTGTCTTTGTTTAAGTCAAGAATAAGATTTTCGAGGTGTATAGATACCAAGCCTCTTTAGAATGTAGGGATTTTTGAACTAGCAAATGATCGAAATATATTGGTTCCAAATGAACTAATAAGCGGTGATTATACCATCCCCAGCTATCGGTAACATATGATGACCTCCACCTTGACCTCGATATTTAGAGCACAACACCTACCAATTCATATTTTATAGCAAGGATCTGCACTTGTTATAGTTCTCATCTCTTGGCCATGAAAAAGGTCCCCTAAGTGCCCCAACCCTACCTCTTAGTTATCCAGGTTAGTCAGAGTGAAATTCCTATGAACCAATACGTTCTAGTTATATTCGAACAAGAGATTCCTACCATCCTATTGAAGGCATGGCAGATAGGAACAATGTTAGATTATAAATCATTTTATAAAAATTATTGACCAAGAACACCATGGCAATGTCTAGGCTCACTTAGAATTCGATTGCGAACAGAAGTGTCCAATATTCTCGTGCCTCTCCTTAGAAATCGCCCATCTCAAAAAGTTTTTTGAGGACAATTTTACGGTTAGCCAATTTCTATAAGTTGGGTACGGCATTAAACAAAGAATACCCCATCGTGTAGAGTATGGCGTCGAATTAAATTTTTTGTATAACTATCTTCTCTAACCTTATGGAAACCAGGTGACGAATTGACCACTTATTCTCCTCTTGTGTTTTAATATCGTTATTCTTAGATATTAAGATTATTTTTAATTTCGAGGACGAAATTTTTATAAGTTGGGTAAGATGTAATCCCCCAAAAAAATTTGAAGGATTTTTATATATTTTTATTTCACAAATATTTTGTGTTGAAATTTTTTTCATTTATAAATATAGTCGCAGTCATGTTTAAATATTGTTAAGAACATTGACTAAACAACATGGTGTGACTAGTACAGTCGAACGCCTTGACTAGCACATTAACTATAGGCGTCACTAGATCTAAGTATTGTTATATTCTGTTAATTAAAATTTTCAAAATCATATCTTGGTTATATTTAAATGTTTTAAATAATCATTTATCTTTTTATTTATTTTATTACTTTTCTCGTTGAAAGGATTTGAATGTTTATATTGTTTGTGAATAGTGCTAGCAGTAGGTGCACTTAGCCAAAGTATGATATTGTATTATTATTGTGGTTATTTTATTATTATTACTATTACTATCATCATCATTATTATTATTATTATGGTTATGGTCATTATCATTTTTATTATTATCATTATTATTGATTATGGATAAAATGATTTTTGGGTAAATGATATATGTACCTATATATATACATATATATAAGTAAATATAGAAAAATATTTTTATTATATTTGAGAAAAAAATTTAAGTACTTTAGTTTTAAAATTTTATAACATTTTGTATAGTCTTGTTTTTAATTAAAGGATTTGTTTAATTGCCATGTTACATTTATAAGGGGTAAAATTGATACAAAATATTTATTCAAGTATGTTAGTAACATCTTGGGGATTTAGAAATTTTTATAGATTTATTTAGATTTTATTGATGTATATATATACATATATGTTTATATATAAGGGGTAAAATTGATACAATATATATATATATATATATATATATATATATATATATATATATATATATATATATAAGGGTAGGCTCAAGACTCGCGAGATATTCATCGAATATCTCGCGAAACCTTAACCCATAATTATCCCGACCCCTAGTTAAAACCATCTTCCTATCAGCCGAACATTAAAAGTGGAAAGATATGAATCTTGGAACTCGATTGTATCAGATCAATCAAATCCTAAATTTTTCCTATCAATCAACAAACTAGATGTCCTTTAGATTACACCAAATCCACACAAAAATCGAATTTAAATAGCTAGAGATTGGATTGAAGCACCGGACTGTGAGTGCATATACGTTATAGAAATTCCTTAAAATTTCTTCCAAAAACTCATAACTCCTTGATCCTAGGGAGACCCTAAGGCACCTGTGCGCCCCACGACCGCCTGCAGCGTCTATCGGTCGTCGGAGGGCCGCCGACGCCGACAAGGCCGACAGCAAGACAGAGGACCACTCTGTTATATTCACTGCGAGGTAACCACCTTCTCCAAGTCCGTTCTTCCCATGTAATGGATCATTTTTGATTTCGTAAATTGTTCTGCAAACCCTATATAACCCTCTTTAAATCCCTTCAAACGGATTTGTATTTAACCCAGTACATCGACGTAGAACCCGATGCGAAGTCGACAAAAATCTGTCGATAACAGATCTTTTAGGGCTGTCCCAAACCCTTATGTGGAAGCCGAAACCTTGTTGATTCTTTGACAATTTTGAAAATCTGATTGAACAGACTTATATCCAATATAAACGAGATGGAAACCTAACTTGTAGTTTTAATTTTTATTAATTATTTTTTGATTAATTCAGTTTTAAATTTAGAAAAAAATTAGTTTTCAAACAATGAAATTCAATAAAAAAATTTGATACGACGTGCGTCCCGACAAACCGGGCAACGTGGTCACGTACTATACGTATCGAAAGACGTGTATAGATGTTGCCGACGTGTGGGAACTGATGGAACTCGATTTCATTGCACGTGCACGACAAAATCAGTGCGTATCCGTCGAGATACTACTGTATCGACCTTTCTTAAACTAGCCCATAACTTCGTGCATGTTCGTCGGATTGATACGAAACATGCGCCCTCAGGATCGAATCATTTTTCTGGTCCTGTATGCCAAGTTTGGTCCGATTATGAGAAGGTCGACCGAAAGATTCTAGAAGATCAGATGTTTTGATGTATTTATGTATTAAATGATTCTAGAAGATTTGATGTTTTGATGCATTAAATGATTTTGATAAGACATATGTATCAGTTGTATTACTATTGCTTTGAGGATATGATTACCAGATTTGTCTCCGAAAGGGCTAGCAAATGTATGTTGTACCAAAACAATGATAGTGGACTCTACGGGGACTTATCTTGTTATGATTTACTTGTATGTTCTAGTTGCTGTGATGAATGATCGATATATTTTATCATTGATGATTCCTGAGGTTTAGACAACTGACTACTGCTATCTACAACTGTATAGGTCGGGTGTGATCCGAGTCGTACCGGATTATTTGGGAGCAGGTCATGACACTTGTACCTAGGATCGTCAAATCTAGCCCTCATTGCAGTCCACTGCTTGGGCGTGATTCAACCTTGGATCGGTCTTTCGGAGCGCTCTCGAGCCTTCTGGTCGTCGATCGCATCACGAATCAACTTGGCGACAACAACAGAAAATTGCTTCTCTATTATCGCAGCCCGGTTTGTGGATAAAAATATGTTTTCTATAAGAATTAAAATAGTTTGTTGTATAATATGCATACAGGATGATTGATACTAAAAGCAATATACCTTAGTTACCTTGAAGTGGGCAAACCAGAATGCCTTCCTCTGGTTAAAGGTATCCGAGTAGTTGATACAAGGGCCACCGTAGTTGGATCTCAGAAATAGCTCTAGTGCCATCTGAACCGACGGGGGATGATATCTATACAACGATAGCTATATTCATGAATATATAGATATATGTATAAATGAATGTTAACTTATTAACTTACTTTATAGGCCCGTCGGACCGAATCTACATCCTCGTCTCGTCCGGAGGGGCACATAGGGGATCGCTTTGATATGGAGACGGAGTAGGTTCGACCTCCTCCATCTGCTCCTCCGTCCCCATAGTACCGTCAGCAGGAGAACGCTGGACGGGGTAGTAGTATCATGCCTGGAATTACCCGTCCCAGGAGTACTGCCATGTACCGTCGATGCAGTCAGAGATGTGACTGGTCGGTGTACTAGAATACTCGGAGACAAGGGTCCAGAACCATCATCCGATAACGGAGAAGCACTCCGTCCACAGGTAGAACAACTACCTGGACGGGGTGCTCCTCTACCTCGGGACTGACCGAGGTACAATCCCCTTCGTCCTGCCATACTTGATAATAACATATGATGAAAAAAATAGATATATACAAGAAATATAATACATATTCTAAATCAAATTCGCATGCATCTAACAAATCACAGTTTATAAAAAATAGACCCGGAGCAACACTCCGTTGAATTTCTAGATAATAACCAAGTCTAGATAATAACATCTAGAAATATCCAAGTCTAGATAATAACCATAAAGTCTATTCCAGAAATAAAGCAACCACATCCAAGAAATAAGTCTATCGAAGACAAATCTGGACTATAGTTAGAAGTCTAATCCATAAATAAGTCTATCGGAGACAAATTCGGTCAAAAATCATATCATATAACTCTACGCTCTACGATGGGGCAGATACCAGTCCCTCAGCTACTGCGCGTAAGAAGGGCCCAGGTGATCAAGATTTGCTATAGGAGCTGGGTGACTGTAACTCCCGTTGCCACTGCATTCGGGTGCCAATTCCTCCTCAGCGATGTCGGCTTTAGGAATCACTTCCTCCTTAATAGTTGGAGGTACCAATTTCTTCTTAACAATAGGAGGTAGCTGTAACACCCAGTTTTTCAGATGAGGGTAATTTTGAAATTTTGTAATTATAATTATTATTTATTGATATTTACTTCATATTATAATTTTTGGTGATTTTAATCATTTTTAAACTATTTAAAAATATGACTTGTGATTTGGTGTTTTGCTAATATAACACTAGAGATAAGTGACCTAGAGCCTAGCCATGTTATTAGGGTATTTCATTTATCATTTCTAGTATAGGGGTATTTTTGTCATTTTTAAGGTTATTTGAATTTATTATAATTTATTTGAATTTATGGGAATTTTTAGGATTTATTTTGGAATTGTTTGAATGATGGTTGACTAGGTTGACTTTGACTAGCATTGACTTGGTAGGCTAACCTAGAAGCTTACCCTAGTTGTGTTTGGACTTGGTTAGGTCATGTAACCCTAGTTAGACTAGAGTTAACCTATGGTTTAGTCATTAAACTCAAGTTAGAATAGAAAGGCTTTTAGTCATAAGTCATGACTTATGGTTTAACCATTAATTAACAACTTAGCATAGAAGCCCAAAGCCCATTAGCTAACCCTAATCCATTAGTTGGCCGGCCACCTAGCCTACGGGATCCCACCCTATAAATACTCTCTTCCATTAGGGTTAGCCTCTTTAGGAAAGTTTCATTTGGAAAGAGAGGTATGTACCAACTTCATTAATTCATAGAAAATCCAAATTAATTCCTTTTTCCCTCAAACAAATTGCAACAGATTTTAATTTAGGAATTCTTTCTGTTTGTATATTTTATTCTCAGTTTGATAGCAATTTGGTGAAGTTTGGAGAGCAAGGAGACACCCCCTCTTTGGAGCTTTTTTAGGAGTTGTGACACCAATAGGTAAATCCCTAAAACTCTTTATTAGATGCTGTTATTTTTGCATAATGACCTAGATCTAAGTGTCTCCTAGCTAACCCTAGATTTCTGTAGGATTTTGTGTCCATTTCGTGTCCTAAATGGACACGTATCAGCCCACTAGTTAAGGTGTTCGATGAAATGCCCCAAAGGGGATTTCTTTTTAATTTTTGAGAAGTGTTTAAATAGGAATTTGTGTTTTGATGTGGCTTACATGTTTCTAGTCGAATGGGATTGATTTGGTGTCGTGTCGTGTCGGTTGGACACGTGCACACGCGGGTGCACACGCGCGTGCGAGCAGTGTGCGTGTCCTGCTACTCGGGGCCAAGTGCTCACTGGGTAGGACACAGGGACACGTAAAACTTTATGGACACGTTGGGGCAGTGTCTGACACGACACTCCCTAAGTGGCATGACCCCTCGTGTCGTGTCGAGGGAGCACGGGCTCGCGCATCGATTTTGCACTGCACTGGCCCACGCGTTCAGTCACCACTGATACGGTTTAATAACTCGGACACGGGGACACGTCGACCCAAAATAGGATGACACATAGGTAGCCCTATGTGTGGCGAACCTAGGTTTGTGAACACGTGTCTTGGTTTGGTCTGTGTCAAGTGCACGACACGCGTGCACTTGTGCACGAGACAGTGCACTGCTGTGCAGTGTCCAGTGTACTGAATTGGTTTTATTCGTGTTGGACACGTTGTGTCACGTTGTAGTTTAACACTTTGATGCTAAATGACATGTACACACCCAATATGATAATTACCAACCAATGTTTAGCATTATTAACATGTTTTGATTTACATTTTTCCATTTTCCCCTAAAACCTGATACCATAAACATTACCAGTATTCCCAGTTTTTAAAATTGAATTTTGACAGTTATATTAACCTATTTAACTGATGTTAATGATTGGTTTTATATCCTAATATAGTACTCCTACTTATAATCTAGCTATGGTTCGAGTTTGGTTTGTTTTGGTGGTTAATTGATTTCAAAATGGGAATTTGAAGTTCCAATAAAAACTGAAACTGTATAAATTAAACTGTTATTGAGTAAGTCTTCCTTGTTCTGAAATCTGAGAAATCTGGAATGTAGTATTGGTTTTGGTATTTACTTGGAAACTGGTTTTGGTCTTTCAACTCACTGTTCACCCTACCACACACTATTTTACTTCCTATCACTGTTACATTCACTCTATACACACATACTGTTCATGATTCACCCTTCACAGTCACACACACATACACACACACACCCTATGCTCACAGGCCACCCTTCCTTTGGCCTTCATCCACTTGTCACACATACACATGCCTAACATATATGTACACACACACATTTTACTTGATTTCATTCTCCCTCTCTATCTCTATATGTGTATGTATATTGCATATATATATATGTATTGTTGTGATGTAAATAGCAATATAGGTAATGTATAGGAATGCAATATAAAACATGTATGTATATATAATATGTGTATTATCATGTTGTAAATTACATATATTATATGTATATGTGAGTGAACTATACTAGATTATATTTAGCCTATGTAATGCGTGAATGTGTGGTATAATATATGCATGTAGCCTACAGCCTATAGCTATGGCTCATTGCCTAAGGGTATGATTAAATGCCAGTTAACATGTGTAGTTGGCTTGTATGGCCTAGAAGTGGAGTGTACTAGCTAGTATAGGCTTGTGTGACCTAGTATAGACTAATGTAGACTAGTTAGACCAATTTAGACTTGTTAGACCTAGTTTGACCATAGATGACCTAGTTTGACTTTTAGGGTTGACCAGAGTTGACCAAGAGTTGACTTTGGCCTTGATTGACCTAGATCCATTTAGAATGCATTGAATTGCATCTTGTTATCATTTTAGACTTGTTGTGACTTGTGCTGTTCTGATTTAGAGCCAGACACCTCTCCTCGGACAGTACATTTCATCCGGACACTCAGATACCAGGCGAGTACATTCTCTGATCATTTCATATCCTACTTAGAATTATTTTCCTATTTTAAATTACTTTACTTGATACTGTCACGTTGGTCACACGGATTAGTACTATATGGATCCCTTTTTGAGATGTTGTCCCTTTAGGGAGCATCGGATACTTCATGTTCTGTGCGTTTCACTTACATGGCGTATCACTATGCTTCATCGTTCATTGAATCACTTGTGACATGTACTCTCATGATCACAGAGTCTTCCTTGAATCCTCTCATTTATTGGGCTTCCTAGAATCCCCATTTATAGGACTATCATGTAGCACCCTTCGGGGGCCGTTACATGAATCATAACATAACCTGGCTGGATCCTTGTGTATTGATTGGGGGTACGAGAGAGTAGAAGTAGACATGTGAATAATATCCAAGTAGTGTAGCATCAGAATTATTCCATAGTGTAGCATCAGAATCATCCTATGCCATTTACATGTCTATATTGTACTCTGACTCACTAGCCACTTCTAGTTCTCTACTTATAGTAGATATTTCTATTACAGTTCTCTCTCTGTTTACATACTGTATTTTCTTCAGTTCATGTATCTTACTTTACTGCATGATTATATTTTCTAACCTGCTATGATCGTTGAGATGTATTGTGATCGCTTCTGTCCTGACTGGACCTGTTGAAAATATTACAGTGGACGAGGAGGAGGTCTGTGTGGATACCTTCTATGGGGCAGCCCTAGACGATACTTGTGAGCTGGACCCTCAGAAGGACCCAGCTCTAGCTGATGACATCACCCCTATTGCCTAGACTAGCTTAGTTAGGCTTTATCTTACTCATGTTGTTTTGAGACTAGTTAGTTAGACTTTATTTCTGTCTTGAGATCTGGGTTGTATATATTCTTTCATATTCAGTAGTGGAGACTTGTATTCTGGATATTTGCTGAGATGTTATCTTAGACTCTTCTGATCATCTGTATTTTCTTGAGTTCCATATCATATCGTGCTTCTTCTTTCTTAGTTGTGATTGAGTTTATTTCTGCTATGTCACCCCCATTCGGGGAGTATAAACTGCTTAGAATTATATTGTTAGATGTTGTGACCTAGGACAACGTTCTACCGCCGACACTGCTGTATAGGCTGGACGTACCCATGTCTCGTGCCCTTACTCTAGGGTGCGGGTCGTGACACATTTTTAGTGGTGGCTCATGCAGGTCGAGATTCGTATTAGTGCGATTTCGTAGTAGCGCAACGACTTAGTTGTACTACTACGAGCCTGTTATAGGATATAGAAATTAAGATGTTAGGATGAGATGATACTCAATCACTATTAGGATTCTTTGAAAGATTCCTGGGATGACCCTTGAGAATCTCATTTTGAACTCTGACTTAAACTCCCTTTCCCTTATTTTGATTCACCTTTTTTCTTGATTTGAATTTAATTTTGGTGGATTCATTGTAGAATTTTGAATTCTAGTATTAGTTGATGATTTTGATAAAATTCTGTAGTTGTTGATTTTAATTCTGTAGTTAATATTTTTAAATTCAAGGCACTCAATCACACTTAGGATTCTTTGAGATATTCTTGGGACGACCCCTGAGAAACTCATTTTTGATCTTCAATTGGAATTCCTTTCTCCTCTTGTTTGGATTCACCCTTATTTCTTGCTATTGAATTTGAGCTTGATGGGTTTATTTCGTTTGAACAGATGAGAAAGAACAGATCTTCATTATTCCTTCTTGCCATTATTTCCTTGCATTCTTATTTTCTTCTTATCTTAAACTATGTCTAATTACACCAATCACCCATATCTTATCATCTCTACCAGATATACTTCGAAACCCTTGAATCTTCATATCTTCTGCCTGTGAAAGATTGAAGAAGTGACGTGAATCATGTAGCTCAGAGGAGACATAACTGATTATTATATGATGATCTAGAGGAAATCAAAATATGGAGTGTTCAATATTGAAACCTTGAGATAAAATTGTGGTAAAGGTCTCGAATAGAATCAAGAGATGTATACTACCAATCTGGAAACAATCACACTTAGGGAGATTTTGGGATTTTGAGATAGTTTATAGGTGTATTCAAACTGATAAGGATATTCAAGGTCAACCTAGATTTGAGAACCTCGAAACTCTGGTTATTGATTCTTGGGAAGTTATACCCTAAGGCTATATAGAAGGTTAGTAATGGAAAAGAGAAATTAATTGCATCCAATAAGGATATTGAACAAGATATTGCAAGGAAATGACTAGGGATAGAGGGAACATAAAGTTATAGAAATTTAGAGATTATTGTGGAAAAAAATTTATGAAAATAATATTCAAAGATGTATGTCGAAGAAAATACGGAAGTTGATTTTATCATGGAGGATAAGTTTTGGTAAGGCCTAAAGGTATTTAAATTAAATAACACGAGGAGAACCATTTGAACAAGTTCAAGGAGTTCGTAAACAGGATTTAGAGGTTTCGGGCCAAATTAAGACAAGGTGAAAGAATTTGGAAATTTAAATAAATGGTTAATGTTGATTCCTAAATGTGAAGGCTATGCTTCATGAGTAATGTTTGGAAATTGAAAATTGCCAACAGTAGTCATGGTAAAGGCTTAGGTAAATGTTAAAAAAAATTTATGGAGACTGGTGAGGTAAGGATACGATTGGCAAGTTATGACCAGATGAACTTAAGGATATCAGAAATAGATGATTAACTTGATCTTCCTTATCTTGTGCATTTATTTACCACCTCTTGAACCCCCACTTTCTATTTGAGATCCTTGACGTTCCTTATCGTGACCTTGACATTCGGAATGTAATACTAGCTGTTACCCTCCAACAAATCTTATATACAAGACCTAGACGAACTCACCTTTGTGTAGGTATATCATGTCCCACTAAAACCCGTCTCCTTGTATTCTATTTTCTTGATATGATTTTATGGTCAAATGGCTAAACTATAACCTCTACCATGATACTGAATTATTTCTGATTTCAATTAGAGATCCAGCCTTGACTCAATTCCTTCGACCCGACATGTGATGATGTTATGTTTGATTCCTTAAATGCTTAACCATGTACCTTATCTTGATTGCTTGACCCATTTAGTTAAGAATCTGGACTATGTATCTTGTTCATCACTACCACCCTTACTTATATCTTATGCTGCTAATTATCCTTAGTTTTACAAGCTTATCCTTTTCGAGCTTGATCATGACATATTTTATTGGGTGCGCACCCACTAACATATTGTCTAATCACAAGCGGCGCACGATGGTCTGATCAACCTATTGTGTTTTGGTTCGCTTTTCATATTAATCTACGTGGATGGAGACATAGTTAAACTTGCCCTAGAATCTTATCCGCAATAGCCTTGACAATTCTCCTTGGAATTATTTTTATCGCCTATGAACCTCGTATTCGTATCCAGTTGAATTAAATTTAATCATGACCTGGATCTTCATCATTGGATGCTCGTGCTCATACTTGATTTCATTGATTCCCCATCTTGCCCAAATCTCGATTTATTCCGAAATTGATCAACTTAGATCGTGTCAAGACAAAAATCTATTTGTGATTTGTTGTGCCTAAATTTTCAATTTTTACCATTTTATGGAATAGTAACCTTTTAATAGTTTCTCAGTTGTTGTTAATGACTAATTTTTTTTATATAGGATGGTAGACAACCTTGATGGTTGTGTTCCCTTACCTTCCCAATTAGGACACCCTAGATTGCTTGAGTGTTGATACCATAGTATCGTTTTGACCTAGAATGACCAGTGCACCTATGTGAGACTTCCAACTGCTACAGCATGCCCTGACCCTGTATGTTATTCCTTCAAATTGCATGGTTTAGATAAAATTCTTAGGACCTTGATTGTCGGGAAATAGGGATGTTACCCCCCATTAGTATCAACTGTGGATATATATATATATATATATATATATATATATATATATTATATATATATATTATATATATATATATATATATATATATATATATATATATATATATATGTTAGTCCTTGATGTGGGAAATGTGAGTTTACAAACCTGTAGCTTATGAGATTTATAGTATCAACCCTGATAGGATTGGGAAGTTAAGAGTTAGCCTATTATAGAGTTTTTTTCTTTTTGCTAATCTCTAGTTGCCAACACCTAGATAGCTAGCATAGGTAAAATCCTAAGAAGTTGACCAGCGGATGACCAAGTACTTGGATGTTGAGAAATTGACTAGTTGTTGACCAGTAGTTGACCATTGTCAATGTTGACTTAGTTGACTGGAGATAGGATTAGAAGCAGGTTGTTGTTGAGTTGATGATCATGTTTGATTATTTAGTAACTTGAGACCTTGCTTGTGATTAGGTTGGAGACATAGTTTTTCTGCGGATATCTCTGACTCGTGGCACTATATGTTTTGGTGGAGGTGGGAAGCTTAGCCCGCGCTTCATCGGCCTTCGTGATTAGCGGGAGGGTCGGTGATGTGGCTTATAGGCTAGACTTGCCACCTGCACTAGTGGGCATCCACAATGTATTCCATATATCACAGTTGAGACGGTACGTGGCTGACCCTAGCCATGTGTTGGACCATTCGGAGATTGAGGTTGGACCTACTCTCAGTTATCCAGAGCAGTCTGTGGAGATTCTGGATCGCCGAGAGAAGGTGCTAAAAAACTAGGTGATACCCTTGTTCGCATCGCATAGGGGCATCATTCTCCAGGAGAGTCTACCTGGGATCGGGAGGATAAGATGCACGAGCGATACCCATATCTTTTTGTACCGTGGGGTATGATTATCTATCCTTCTCATCAGTGTAGTTTCGCCTTTAATTTCGAGGACGAAATTTTTCTAAGGTGGGTAGGATTGTAACACCTAGTTTTCCAGATGAGGGTAATTTTGAAATTTTGTAATGATAATAATTATTTATTGATATTTACTTCATATTATGATTTATGGCGATTTTAATCATTTTTAAACTATTTAAAAATATGACTTGTGATTTGGTGTTTTGCTAGTGTAACACTAGAGATAAGTGACCTAAAGCCTAGCCATGTGATTAGGGTATTTCATTTATTATTTCTAGTATAGGGGTATTTTTGTCATTTTTAAGGTTATTTGAATTTATTATAATTTATTTGAATTTATGGGAATTTTTAGGATTTATTTTGGAATTGTTTGAATGATGGTTGACTAGGTTGACTTTGACTAGCATTGACTTGGTAGGCTAACCTAGAAGCTAACCCTAGTTGTGTTTGGACTTGGTTAGGTCATGTAACCCTAGTTAGACTAGAGTTAACCTATGGTTTAGTCATTAAACTCAAGTTAGAATAGAAAGGCTTTTAGTCATAAGTCATGACTTATGGTTTAACCATTAATTAACAACTTAGCATAGAAGCCCAAAGCCCATTAGCTAACCCTAATCCATTAGTTGGCCGGCCACCTAGCCTAGGGGATACCACCCTATAAATACTCTCTTCCATTTGGGCTAGCCTCTTTAGGAAAGTTTCATTTGGAAAGAGAGGTACGTACCAACTTCATTAATTCATAGAAAATCCAAATTAATTCATTTTTTCCTCAAACAAATTGCAATAGGTTTTAATTTAGGAATTCTTGTTGTTTGCATATTTTATTCTCAGTTTGATAGCAATTTGGTAAAGTTTGGGGAGCAAGGAGACACCCCCTCTTTGGAGCTTTTTGAGGAGTTGTGACACCAATAGGTAAATCCCTAACACTCTATATTAGATGCCGTTATTTTTGTATAATGACCTAGATCTAAGTATCCCCTAGCTAACTCTAGATTTCTGTAGGATTTTGTGTCCATTTCGTGTCCTAAATGGACACGTATCAACCCACTAGTTAAGGTGTTCGATGAAATGCCCCAAAGGTGATTTTGTTTTAATTTTTGAGAAGTGTTTAAATAGGAATTTGTGTTTTGATGTGGCTTATATGTTTCTGGTCGACTGGGATTGATTTGGTGTCGTGTCGTGTCGTGTCAGTTGGACACGTGCATACGCGGGTGCACACACTCGCGCGAGCAGTGTGCGTGTTCTGCTACTCGGGGCCAAGTACTCACTGGGTAGGACACGGGGACACGTGAAACTTCATGGACACGTTGGGGCAGTGTCTGACACGACACTCCCCAAGTGGCACGACCCTTCGTATCGTGTCGAGGAAGCACGGGCTCGTGCATCGATTTTGTACTGCACTGGCCTACGCGTTCAGTCGCCACTGATACGGTTTAATAACTCGGACATAGGGACACGTCGACCCAAAACAGGGTGACACGTAGGTAGCCCTATGTGTGGCGAACCTAGGTTTGTGAACACGTGTCTTGGTTTGGTCTATGTCGAGTGCACGACACGCATGCACTTGTGTACGAGACAGTGCACTGCTGTGCAGTGTCCAGTGTACTGAATTGGTTTTATTCGTGTTAGACACGTCGTGTCACGTTGTGGTGTGACACTTTGACACTAAATGACACGTACACACCCTATATGATAATTACCAGCCAATGTTTAGCATGATTAACATGTTTTGATTTATATTTTTGCATTTTCCCCTAAAACTTGATACCATAAACATTTCCTGTATTCCTAGTTTTAAAAATCGAATTTTGACAGTTATATTAACCTATTTAACTGATGTTAATGATTGGTTTTATATCCTAATATAGTACTCCTACTTATAATCTAGCTATGGTTCGAGTTTGGGTTGTTTTGGTGGTTAATTGATTTCAAAATGGGAATTTGAAGTTCCAATAAAAACTGAAACTGTATAAATTAAACTGTTATTGAGTAAGTCTTCCTTGTTCTGAAATCTGAGAAATCTGGAATATTGGATTGGTTTTGGTATTTACCTGGAAACTGGTTTGGGGCTTTCAACTCACTGTTTACCCTACCACACACTATTTTACTTCCTATCACTGTTACATTCACTCTATACACACACATTGTTCATGATTCACCCTTCACAGTCACACACATATACACACACCCCCTATGCTCACAGGCCACCCTTCCTTTGGCCTTCACCCACTTGTCACACATACACATGCCTAACACATATGTACACACACACATTTTACTTGATTTCATTCTCCCTCTCTATCTCTATGTGCATATATATATTGCATATATATATGTATTCTTGTGATGTAAATAGCAATATAGGTAATGTATAGGAATGTAATCTAAAACATGTATGGATATATAATATGTGTATTATCATGTTGTAAATTACATATATTATATGTATATGTGAGTGAACTATACTAGATTATATTTAGCCTATGTAATGCGTGAATGTGTGGTATAGTATATGCATGTAGCCTATAGCCTATAGCTATGGCTCATTGCCTAAGGGTATGATTGAATGCCAGTTAACATGTGTAGTTGGCTTGTATGGCCTAGAAGTGGTGTGTACTAGCTAGTATAGGCTTGTGTGACCTGGTATAGACTAATGTAGACTAGTTAGACCAATTTAGACTTGTTAGACCTAGTTTGACCATAAATGACCTAGTTTGACTTCTAGGGTTAACCAGAGTTGACCAAGAGTTGACTTTGGCCTAGATTGACCTAGATTTATTTAAAATGCATTGAATTGCATCTTGTTATCATTTTAGACTTGTTGTGACTTGTGCTGTTCTGATTAGGAGTCAGACATCTCTCCTCGGACAGTACATTTTATCCGGACACTCAGGCGAGTACATTCTCTGATCATTTCATATCCTGCTTAGAATTATTTTCCTACTTTAAATTACTTTACTTGATACTATCACGTTGGTCACACGGATTAGTACTATGTGGATCCCTTCTTGAGATGTTATCCCCTCAGGGAGCATCGGATACTTCATATTTCGTGCGTTTCACTTACATGGCGTATCACTATGCTTCATGGTTCATTGAATCACTTGTAACATGTACTTTCATGATCACAGAGTCTTTCTTGAATCCTTCCATTTATTGGGCTTTCTAGAATTCCTATTTATGGGACTATCATGTACCACCCTTCAGGGGCTGTTACATGAATCATAACATAACCTGGCTGGATCCTTGTATATTGATTGGGGGTACGGGGGTATAGAAGTAGACATGTGAATAATATCCAAGTAGTGTAGCATCAGAATCATTCCATAGTGTAGCATCAGAATCATCCTATGCCATTTACATGTCCATATTGTACTCTGACTCACTAGCCACTGTTAGTTCTCTGCTTATAGTAGATATTTCTATTACAGTTCTCTCTCTCTCTCTCTCTATTTACATACTGTATTTCCTTCAGTTCCTGTATCTTACTTTACTGCATGATTATATTTTCTAACCTGCTATGATCTGTTAAGATGTATTGTGCTCGCTCCTACGCTGACTGGACCTGTTGAAAATATTATAGAGGATGAGGAGGAGGCCTGTGTGGATATCTTCTATAGGGCAGCCCTAGACGACACTTATGAGCTGGACCCTCAGGAGGACCCAGCTCTAGCTTATGACATCACCCTATTGCCTAGACTAGCTTAGTTAGGCTTTATCTTACTCATGTTGTTTTGAGACTAGTTAGTTAGACTTTATTTCTGTCTTGAGATCTGGGTTGTATATACTTTCATATTCAGTAGCTGAGACTTGTATTCTGGATATTTGCTGAGATGTTATCTTAGACTCTTCTGATCATCTATATTTTCTTGAGTTCCATATCATATCGTGCTTCTTCTTCCTTAGTTGTGATTGAGTTTATTTCTGCTATGTCACCCCCATTCGGGGAGTATAAACTGCTTAGAATTATATTGTTAGATGTTGTGACCTAGGACAGCGTTCTACCGCCGACACTGTGGCGTAGGCTGGACGTACCCACGTCTTGTGCCCTTACTCTAGGGTGCGGGTCGTGACAGTAGCACTTCCTCCTTAACCATAATCTCGGCTTTAGGTATCACCTCCTCAGCAGCAGGAGGTACCACCTTCTCCTTAATAGCCATCTATGTCCCTTTCAAGCGATGTGCTCGGATCATATGTGCCATCTGGTAAGATTCATGGAAACATAGAAATTAATTAGTGGTTAAACAAAATGACAGTACATTACACAAGTCTAAATAGATGTTATAAGACATATTTTATATTTTATTTTCAATTAACTTTTAAAAATTCAGCTTTTTCCTTTTTTTGTCCTTATCTTCCTCTGCCTCCTTATTTTCTCTTTCATCTACTTCATTTTTCTCTTCGTATACTTCTACCCCTTCTGCACGATTAGACGTATAATAAGGAACGTCCGTTGTGTCCACATCAACTGTATTTGTTACGAGAGGTAGCTCGTCCTCCTGATAAGTTATTTTGTCAATATCGTAGGTATTTTTAGATTTAGTCTTGCATACTGCCCACCAGTCCAGCCTCGTTGTTTCCCATCTAGGATAAGTAGTAAAGTAAATGAGCTGAGCCTGACTTGCTAGGACAAATGGTTCATATCCTTGATATCAACGCTGGTAGTTGATATCCACAAGACCATGATTGTCAATTTTCCAACCTTGATCTTGGATCGGATCGAACCAATCATAATTGAAAAACACAATCTTAGCCGGCTCTATGCTATAGTTATATGTCAACTCCACAATCTCCCGTAAGATGCCATAGAAATTTTTACCTGGATCGACATCTTTATAGTTTGTAGATTTGATACACAAACAACTATTTTTTATCGAATCAAGATCTGAAAAGCTCTCTCCGATCGAAGCATTTGTTGACTTGAACCTAAACCCTTTCAAACAATAGCTTGGCCAAATTTGAACGACATAAATTGGCCCCCTGGCTAGAGTTCTAATAGATTCATTCTCTTGTGTTGCGTCTAGGCGATCGACCTAAATACTACAAGATAAGAAATTAAATTCAATGTTCCATTAATTACTGTATAAAGTGCATATACAAAAAGTAATTATCGAGTTCCTTATATATACTCAACCATGAAGGAAAATAACGTCTCATTTTCTGTTCTAGTTCTTCATCTATTATGTAATGTCTACTCGACCTCACCTCATCATTAAATGTGCTAAAAATAATAACATATTGGCCAATTAGTGTAATAATAATTTTGGATACTATTACATAGATGACGTAAACATGGACGTATTAGTTACTTACCTTTCGAGCTTCTCCACTTCATCCTTGTCGCAGTTGAGTAATTTATACAACTGAGTAGCCCTTAGTTTCTTGTCATTCAGATATTTCTTCTTTATTTTCCGCCAAGGCTTTCCGAAAGCATTAAAGACTTTCAGTATTACATCATTAGATTGACGATATCCATCATCATATTTTGGAGCTCTTATTCTATTAGTAGCAACATGTGGCTTAAAATACATCGAGCATAAGTTTATAATCTCCTCGAAAATATAGGCTTCACAAATAGAATCCTTGACCCGAGCCTTGTTTTTCACCTTTCTTTAGGTGGTTCAAATACCACTCAAACGGGTACATCCATCGATAATGGACAGGCCCACCAACATGTATCTCATAGGAAAGATGAATTGCCAAATACTCCATGGAGTCGAAGAACCCAGGATGGAACACCCTCTCAAGCTTGCACAGTGTTACCGTAATTTCCTTCTCTTGCTTTTCTAGACAATCGATGAGCCACTTAGTAGAATAAAGATCTCTGAAGAATATGCTCAGCTCTGTCAACGGATTCCAAATGACCTGCGGTAATAATTCTTAAAATATAATCGAAATTAACCTCTCCATAAATACGTGACAGTCGTGGCTCTTCATACCCGACAGTTTGTTCTCCTTCGGGTTGATGCATCTTTTTAAATTTGATACGTACTCGTCAGAAAATTTTAGGCCCTAAATCCACCTACAAAGTCTTCATTTATCCTCCATGTCCAATGAGAAAATTGCCTTAGGCTACTTATAGTTTCCATTGCCTTCCTCTATCAAATGCAACGCATGACGTCTGCATATATCTTCCAAGTCCAACCTGGCCTTGGAATTGTCTTTCGTTTTTTCCTTTACGTCCATCACAATATTAATTATGTTGTCAAATACATTCTTCTTGATATGCATAATATCAAGGTTATGTCTGATCAGATTGGTGCTCCAATATGGCAGGTCCCAGAATATACTTCTTTTCATCCAGTTATGAGCACGATCAAATCCATCACACTTGTACCCCTTTGTAAGCTCTTCGATAGCACTTAGAAAATCTTTGACCTCCTCCCATATCGTGTCTCCGGTCCACCTTGGCGGTGGATTGGCCTTCTCCACAACGTCGGCACGAAAAGCATTCATGTTCCTTCGGAACGGATGATCCTTGGGAAGGAACTGTCGATGACAATCAAAGAAGCACGTTTTTTCTCCGTGTCTCAAACGGAAAGCCTTTGTGTGGTCCATGCAATATGGACATGAGAGACGACCATGAGTGCTCCATTCCGATAACATTCCATAGGCCAGAAAGTCATTGATGGTCCACATAAGTGCGACCCTCATCTGAAAATTCTACTTTCTGGAAGCATCATACGTGTTGGCGCCTACTTTCCACCGCTCATTCAACTCATCTATCAACGGCTGTAAGTACACATCGATGTTCCTCTTCGGATTGTTCGGACCCGGGATGATAACGGTTAGGAACATATAAGAAGTCTACATACACATCCACGACGTTAGGTTGTACGAAGTGACAATCACAGGCCAACACGAATATTGGGAAACCGAAATTCCAAATGGGGTAAAACCGTCGGAGGTGAGCCCTAATCTTACATTACGTGGATCAGAAGCAAAATCTGGATACTCTCGATCAAAGTGCTTCCATACTTCTCCATCTGATGGATGATCTAATAATCCATCAATATGTTACTGCCTGTTCCAGCTTATGTTTTCGGCAGTCTCCTTCGCCATAAACAACCTCTGTAACTGCGACGTCAAAGTCAAGTTATACATCAAATCGGTCAGCTTCCTTGCACCAGGAGTCCTACTTGTACTAGCTACCTTGTAGCGATCAAACCACAAAATCTGCACACGTCTTCATCCTTGTCATCCTTGTATTACAACATGCATTTGTTGTGACATACATCAATTTTATCATATCCCATTCAGAGCAATCTCACCATTCTCTTTGATCGATAGAAGTCTGTAGGTAACTTGGCACCCTCCGGCAAGATCTCTATAATCAACTCGATGATTCGATTGTAGCATTCTTGAGACATGTTGAAATCAGACTTGATGTCAACAGTCTTGTAACCACCTCCAACAGTGAATGATCCTCACAACCAGTAACAAAGGAGTCCTTGTATCCTCCAGCAACTCCATGAATTTTGCAGCATAGGCATTCAGTGCCTCCTCATCCATACTTACCTAGCTAGCACTGTCATCCTCGAATTTTGTTATACATATTTTGGTATACGTGTACGTATCTCGGACCCGTATTTTGACTTATCCTGATGGGCTAGCCTTGGGTTCTTGCATTGGCATGGGTTAATTAGCATTTCGTGGTTCATGTGGTCTATATTGGCTTTGGCATGCATCGGGTTGGTTGGGTTCGGCTTGGTTTGGTTCGGTTTGGGTTAGTATGCAAACCCCTACCTACCACCTTCCATCATTTATAATCCAACAACCCTTCTCTCTCCTCATTCATTTTCATTAACTCCTTCTTCTTTCTCCTCATAACTCTCTCCCCACCTACCAAGAGATAGGCTTAAGCAAGTGTAACTTGCTTTATGGAGGAACTCTATTTTTGTTGTTCCATTGTCTTCCTCATAAGATTCTAAGACACTTTAGTACTTAGTATTTTCAATTTCCATGGTTTAATTCTTGTAGATCTAAGTTTCTTGCATTTTCAGATTTCTTGGGTTTTGATCTATCAAACTCTATTATTTTCAAACTGAGAGTTCCATATAGTAGGAATTTTAATTTTACGCAAGCTTGGCCTTTGAATGATTGGAGTTCATCAAGTCTTGGCCGAGATGGGGTTTCTTGAGTTTCTTGAGTCCCATGGCTGCTTGTCTCGGCCTTGGGGAGAAGACGAAGCCTTTTATAGACACGTTCTTACGTGCCAGTGTAGTATCCTCCTTTTACACACACATTCTTACGTGCCAGTGTAGTAATTTCCCTTTACGCACACGTTCTTACGTGCCAGCGTAGTATCCTCCCTTTACGCACACGTTCTTACGTGCCAGCGTAGTGTTTCCCCTTTTACGTACACGTTCTCACGTGCCCGTGTAATCTATTCTACGCGAAGTTCATCCGAACTCTATGCAGGAGATATTCTCACTCGCGTAGAGGACTCGCTCGCGTAGAATTCTCGCTCGTATAGAGTCTCGTTCGCGTGCAGTCTCGCTCGCGTAGAGTTCTCGCTCGCGTAGAGTCTCGCTCGCGTGCAGCCTTGCTCGCGTAGAGCTGTCTTTCTTGTTCTTTCCTGCGTAAAGCTATCTTTACGTTCGGGGCTCCTTGGCCTAGCATAGTCTCATTCGTGTAAAGGCTTTGAGCCCTTGGCGTACCCTGTTTGTCCTTTATGTTCTTGCACCTTTTGTCATGAACTTGATAACCACGAATTGGTACATGGCATAGTATAACAAGTAATTTGGCATGACATGACATGGCCTGATATGACAAGTAAGAATGATGGGAACTATTGAATGTTGTTGCGACGGCTAGCATAACATGACAAGAATGAATGGCCTGGACACCGTGGACGATTGTATTTGTACAAATGAACCAGTATTGTCATGCATCATGTCTAGGGCATGGACCCCTGAGTACCACGGTCAGGGGTACCTACTAAAATTGACTAAGGCTAAATAACTAGAATAATCTCGTAGTCATGAAGAGATTTTCCAGCTACCGGCCATCCCGTTATCTGGACGTCCGATCATGGGATTTGTAGTCTGCCGTCGAGTAGGGCACATTTCCAGCATACTGTCATGTTTTGCACCCTCCAAGCTACTTAAGGATACATGCGTTTCTTGGACGATGTACCACATGAACTCAACCCGTAATGTCGTCTGGATAACCTGGATGGTCTGCAGGGCTTGTGGCTGTTGGAACATCTTATTGCATCTTGCGAGTAACTAGGCTTGTGATAACCCTAGTTAGTTAAAGTATCAAGCCGTACTTATTGCTTGGCCGTGAATGTTGGATGGAGTCTAACCAGTCCAATCCTTGTCTTATTCCAGTACCTGGCTACTTCGGAACATGATTGCTTATGCTTACCTTATCAATAACTGATCGGAATGATTTCTCATTCTCTTGATATTTATTGCCCTATTTAGATTTTATGTCTTATTATTAAATTTCTTATTTTATGTTCTGATATGCTGGTTTTAGTTCTTAAGTGAAGCCTCCTTTGTGGCACTTGTTCTTTCGGGGATCTGACCCAGCTGGTTTTACATGACCAGATACCGGAGTAGCTCCAGAGGATCTTCCTACCTTTCAGCCAGATGGTGACCACCATGCGTAACCCTGGCTACGAGTTAATTTTATTTTTTCTCTTCCACTCTATTGTAAAATTATTCTTTTGAGGCGTTTAGCCGACGAGCACGTGTTAGCTCGATTGCACTTTACTTACTGTTTGCCTACGGGCTGTAGCATGATTAACAAATTCTAGGGTTGATCATGTATGACTGAAACTCTTGCTTGTCTTCACATTTTGTATGACTAGCTTCATGATCATCCAAATATGTAATAAATGGGGCACTTTACTATTGTATATTTGATGTTCTGACATCTTGTAATTGTTATTACTTGCTTGAGATTGAGACAATAGGCTTGTTCATAACCATAAGAGACTGATGGCTTGTAGTTAAACCCTCATGTATCTAGACAGCCATGACCGTATAGCGAGGTGGGTTGCACTTCAATTCACGTAGCTGGCTGTGTCTGCCCCCGCTCTCCAGTATTTTGGTTCTGGGGCGTGACACAGTTTAAGTGGTGGCCTATGCAGGTCTTGTGAATCAAGATATGTGAGGCTTTACCGAATAGATGTCTCAATCAGCACTCGCCCTGATCTCTGCTCGTATCCTCTAAATTTCTGAAATCTTGACCTGATCACATGCTTGTATATTTGATCTGTCCTAGTCCTTCCTTATTGTTCCCTATGTCGTCTTCTTCAGTGGCATTGCTCCTGGTCCTGCCAATCAGCCGGAAGGAGCTCAACGAGTACCCCCACAACAAGAGGATCAAGCTCAGCACTCAGGAGCAGCTTCCCGAGTCATGCTTCCCGGAGGTCCAGAACCCCCAGTACAGCCAGCCCAGCCTGTAAGGAAGGATGATGAAGTCTTGGTTGGACTCATCAGGGAGTTGCTTGCATCACAGGATCGTCGAGAAGATGCATTACACCAGACAGTACAAGATGCTATGAGCAGAGATAACAGTACGGCCAACAGCTTCAAGCGCTTGAACCCTCCCTTCTTCGATGGCAGCGAAGATGCTATTGCCACAGACGCTTGGCTGCAGGACACTGAGATTATTCTAGAATTAGCCAGGACCCCAGAAGGCGAGAAGGTGGTCATGGTGTGCCTCCAGTTATTGGATCTAGCCCACAGCTGGTGGGCGGTACAGGCCGTTGGATTAGTGGCACCTATTGCCTGGATAGTATTCCGTGAGAGATTCCGGACCAAGTACTTTGACGCTATAGTTCGGTATGATCTACAGACGAGGTTCACTAATTTAAAGCAGATAGGAAGGACGGTCGATGGATATGCGGCCGCATTTTTCAGGCTTAGTCGGTATGCTCCTACCTTGGTGGCGACCGAGTTTGACAGAGCTCAGCAGTTCCAACAGGGACTCCACCTGGAGATTTTACTGGCAGAGGAGCAGTTTGAGCATCAGACTTTCGATGCAGTATTGAGAGCAGCTAGGAGGCATGAGTATACCTCCCAGAGGATTGTGGATCGGACCGAAAGTCGGAAGTGGTCTCACGGCCAGATGAACCATTCTTCAGCACCAGCCCGGGCAGCCAGGGCTTTGACTATTGCTCCGAGGCGGGCAGGTTCTGTTATGTCGATTCAGCATTCGACCCCAATATATCCCTAGCAGCAGCAGCAGCAGAAGCAGTCTTTCGCAATGGGTTGCACTCATTGTGGGAAGCCAGGGCACATGGTGTCAGAAAGTCACAAAGCACAGGGTTTGTGCTTGGTTTGTGGGGCACCGGACCACAGGGTTGGGAACTGCCCGAATAGGGGAAGTTCGTCTTCTTCAACTTTTTCTCGTCCCTCGGTTAGGAGGCCAGCCCCAGTACCAGGCCAACAGCAGCAACAGTACCCGTTTTCGAGGCCCTTGCCGCCTCAGGCCCAAGCATTTCAGTAGCAGAACCCCCAACAGTATGCACCAGTCCAAGCTCAGATCCAAAACCGCCAGAGAGGCTTCCAGCAGAGGGGACCAGCACCAGAGGGCAAGGTCAAGTGATGGCTTTGACCGTGGAGGAGGAGTTAACATCAGGTGAGGTGGTGGCAGGTACTATTCTCGTCAACTCCTTCCCAGCATCAGCGTTATTTGATTATGGTGCATCGCATTTATTTATGTCTGTACGATTCGCGACACGGATAGGACTGGAGCAAGAGTCATTATCAGTATGGCTCAATATACTTACTAGTAACAGACTTGTGGGAGTAGATAGAGTGTTTTCCTCGTGTCGGATCGTAGTTAGCGGTAGAGAGTTTTTCTCTAGATTGATAGAATTTTCGATGACCGATTATGATGTGGTCTTAGGGATGGATTGGTTGAGGGACCAGTATGCTAGAATAGATTGCCATATCGGCAAGATTATTTTTAGTATTCCAGGTGAGCCAGATTTTTTATTTTTTTGAAGCGAAGTAGAACCTTCTCCTCCAGTATTTCGGATGGCAGTTGCAGCGGCAGTTCAATTTTCCAGAGTTATAGAAGAGTTTCCTGATGTTTTCCCCGAGGAGCTTCCAGGTATGCCACGAGAAAGAGAGATCGAGTTCACCATAGACTTAATCCCCGGAACAGCACCAGTTTCAGAGAGAGTCTACCGGATGGCACCGTCAGAATTGGAGATCTTGTATAAGATGATTGAAGAACTCAGGACCAAGGAATTCATCCATGTTAGTGGATCACCTTGGGGAGCCCTGATGCTTTTTGTGAAAAAGAAGGATGGTACGTCCAGATTATATGTTGACTATCGTACCTTGAACTCAGTGACAATCAAGAACAGATACCCTCTCTCGAGGATAGATGACTTATTTGATCAACTCAAAGGGGCGTCCGTATTTTCGAAGATTGACTTGCGGTCAGGATACCACCAGATCAGAGTCAGAGAGCAGGACATCCCGAAGACGGCATTTAGATCCAGGTATGGACATTGGGAGTTCCTTGTTATGCCCTTTGGAGCAACCAATGCGTCGGCTGTATTCATGGACCTCATGAATCACATCTTCATACCTTATTTGGATCAGTTTGTGATTATGTTCCTAGACGACATCCTGGTCTACAGCAAGAGTGAAGCAGAGCATGAGCAGCATCTCAGAGTTGTCTACCAGATTCTTCGAGAACACCAGTTGTATGCGAAGTTCAGTAAATGTGAGTTCTGGCTCGATCGCATTTCATATTTGGGTCATATCATCACCGGAGGTGGAGTAGAAGTGGATCCCCAGAAGATCGTGGCTATTGAGACGTGGCCGGTACCCAGCACAGTTGCAGAAGTTTGCAATTTTTTTGGCTTGGCCGGCTACTACCGGCAATTTTTTCAGACTTTGTACGTATTTCAGCACCTATAACCCAGTTAACCTGCAAAGATGTACGTTTGCTTGGATAGCAGAATGTCAGATTCTTTTAAGAAGTTAAAGCGAGGCTTGATGACGGCACATATTCTCACGCTTCCAGATGGGACCAGGGGATTCTCAGTGTATTGTGATGCTTTAGACAGAGGTTTAGGATGTATTTTGATGCGGCATAGGAAGGTAATAGCTTATGCGTCACGTCAACTTCATGATCATGAGAGAAATTATCCGACCCATGACTTGGAGCTGGCAGTAGTAGTTTTTGCATTGAAGCTTTGGAGACACTACTTGTATGGAGATAGGGTAGATATTTTCACCGACCACAAGAGCCTGAAGTATGTGTTTACTCAGAAGGATCTTAACATGTGTTAGAGGAGATGGCTAGAGCTACTTGTGGATTATGACATCAACCTGCAGTATCATCCTGGGAAGGACAACGTTGTTGCAGATGCTTTGAGTAGAAAAGCCAGAGTTTATTTTCTAACAGCACAACCAGAGTTGTTAGCAGATCTTCAGAAGATGGGTATAGAAGTTGTCCTTCCTACCAATGTGGCCTTGATGGCCAGTATGCAAGTTCAGTCCAGTATAGTTGAGGATCAAGTTAGCTCAGTCAGCAGATTCTAAACTTCAGCGGCTTAGGGCAGAATGTGTAGCAGGATAAAGACCAGAGTTATGTATCCATGAGGACGGTACACTTTGACATTGGAGGCATCTCTGTGTACCTAGTGGTGATATCAGACAGGAGATCATGGCAGAAGCCCACAGTTCTTAGTATTCGATACATCTGAGCGGTACGAAGATGTATCATGATATCCGACAGCATTTTTGGTGGAATGGCATAAAGAGGAAGATAGCCCGGTTTGTCTTTCAATGTTTAGTTTGCCAACAAGTTAAAGCTGAACATCAGAGGTCGGCTGGACTTCTTCAACCTTTACCAATCTTAGAATGAAAATGGGAGCACATTACCATGGATTTGTAACTGGATTACCAAGATCCCCAGCTGGGAGAGATGCTATCTGGGTTATAGTCGACAGACTCACCAAGGTAGCTCGTTTTCTTCCTTTCAAGGTTGGTCAGTCGACGGATCAGCTTACAAAGATGTACCTTAGGCAGATAGTCAGGTTGCATAGAGTACCAGTCAGTATTGCATCCGATAGAGATTCGAGATTCACATCGCACTTTTGGCAGAGTCTTCAGAAAAGTTTGGGGACTCGTCTCAAGTTCAGTTCAGCTTATCATCCGTAGACAAATGGTCAGTCAGAATGTACGATCCAGACTCTTGAAGATATGTTGCGGTCATGTACACTCGACTTCCGTAGTTCGTAGGAAGATCACCTGTATCTCGTAGAGTTCTTCTATAACAACAGTTTCCATGCCAGTATCCAGATGGCACCCTTTGATACCTTGTACGGCAGGAAGTGCAGATCTCCTTTAGCTTAGGATGATACAGGCGAGAGGTAGATGCTTGGTCCAGAGATGATCACACGGACTATTGAGGTGGTCAGGCAAGTCGGAGATCATCTTCGAGTTGCACAAGATCGCCAGCGTCATTGGGCCGATTCTCATCGGCGTCCCTTTGAATTTTTTGTCGACGACCATGTATTCTTTAGGATCTCGCCTACCCATGGCGTCATTCGTTTCGGCGTACGGAGAAAGCTTAGTCCTAGGTATATAGGGCCATTTGACATTCTAGAGCGAGTAGGTGATGTATCCTATCATCTCGCTCTTCTACCGTCGTTACGTGAGGTGCATGATGTCTTTCATGTATTCCGACTGAGCCGGTATATCCCAGATCCGAGTCATGTTCTTGATCATTCGAAATTGGTTGTTGGTACGAACCTTTCGTATGAGGAGAGACCCGTATCCATATTGGATCGAAGAGAGAAGATACTCAAGAACAAGACTATCAAGTTAGTCCGTGTTGCTTGGGGTCATCATTCTTTGGGTGAGTCAACATGGGAGCGTGAGGATGATATCTAATCACGATATCCTGACTTGCTTGACTCGTAAGGTATAATATCTTCTTATGTCTTATGCTTTTAACTTCATTGCTTGCATAAATGATTGCTTGATTGATTGCCTAGTTATAGCTTGCTTGTGATTAGAATAACTTGCTCGACATCTCTAGTCTCTTGATTAAATTTCGAGGACGAAATTCTTTTAAGGTGGGAAAAGTTGTCACCCTCGGATTTCGTTATACTTATTTTGGTATACGTGTACGTATCTCGGACCCGTATTTCGACTTGTCCTGACGGGCTAGCCTTGGGTTCTTGCATTGGCATGGGTTAATTAGCATTTCGTGGTTCGTGTGGTCTATATTGGCTTTGGCATGCATCGAGTTCGGTTGGGTTCGGCTTGGTTTGGTTCGGTTTGGGTTAGTATGCAAACCCCTACCAACCACCTTCCATCATTTATAACCCAACAACCCTTCTCTCTCCTCCTTCATTTTTATTAACTCCTTCTTCTTCTTCCTCATAACTCTCTTCCTACCTACCAAGAGAGAGGCTTAGGCAAGTGCAACTTGCTTCATGGAGGAACTCCATTTTTGTTGTTCCATTGTCTTCCTCACAAGATTCTAAGACACTTTAGTACTTAGCATTTTCAATTTCCATGGTTTAATTCTTGTAGATCTAAGTTTCTTGCTTTTTTGGATTTCCTGGATTTTGATCTATGAAACTCTATTATTTTCAAACTGAGAGTTCCATGTAGTAGAAATTTTGATTTTACGTAAGCTTGTCCTTTGAATGATTGGAGTTCATCAATTCTTGGCCGAGATGGGGTTTCTTGAGTTTCTTGAGTCCCATGGCTGCTTGTCTCGGCCTTGGGGAGAAGATGAAGCCTTTTACGCACACGTTCTTACGTGATAGCGTAGTGTCCTTCCTTTACGCATATGTTCTTACGTGCCAGCATAGTAATTTCCCTTTATTCACACGTTCTTACGTGCCAGCATAGTAATTTCCCTTTACGCACATGTTCTTACGTGCTATCATAGTAATTTTCCTTTACGCACACGTTCTTACGTGCCAGCGTAGTAATTTTCCTTTATACATACGTTCTTACGTGCCAGCATAGTAATCTCCCTTAACGCACACGTTCCTACGTGCCAGCGTAGTGTCCTCCCTTTACGCACACGTTCTTACGTGCCAGAGTAGTGTTTCCCCTTTTACGTACACGTTCTCACGTGCCCGCGTAATCTATTCTACGCGGAGTTCATCCGAACTCTATACAGGAGCTATTCTCGCTCGCGTAGAGGTCTCGCTCGTATAGAATTCTCGCTCGCCTAGAGTCTCACTCGCGTGCAGTCTCGCTCGCATGCAGTCTCGTTCACGTAGAATTCTCGCTCGTGTAGTCTCGTTCGCGTACAGTCTCGCTCCCGTAGAGTCTCGCTCGTATGCAGCGTTGCTCGCGTGGAGCTGTCTTCCTTGTTCTTGCCCGTGTAAAGCTATCTTTACGCTTGGGGCTCCTTGGCCTAGCGTAGTCTCGTTAGCGTAGAGACTTTGAGCCCTTGGCGTACCCCGCTTGTCCTTTATGTTCTTGCACCTTTTGTTATGAACTTGATAACCACGAATTGGTACACGGCATAGTATAACAAGTAATTTGGCATGACATGACATGGCCTGATATGACAAGTAAGCATGATGAGAACTTTTGAATGCAGTTGCGACGGCTAGCATAACATGACAAGAATGAATGGCTTGGACACCGTAGATGATTGTGTTTGTACAAATGAACCAGTATTGTCATGCATCATGTCTAGGACATGGACCCCTGAGTACCACGGTCAGGGGTACCTACTGAAATTGACTAAGGCTAAATAACTAGAATAATACCGTAGTCATAAAAAGATTTTCCAGCTACAGGCAATCCCGTTATCTAGACGCCCCATCGTGGGATTTGTAGCCTGTCGTCGAGTATGGCACATTTCCAACACACTGTCATGTGTTGCACCCTCCAAGCTACTTAAGGGTATATGCGTTTCTTGGACGATGTACCCACATGAACTCAACCCCTAATGTCATCTGGATAACCAGAATGGTCTGCAGGACTTGTGGCTGTTGGAACATCTTATTATATCTTGCTAGTAACTAGGCCTGTGATAACCCTAGTTAGTTAAAGTATCAAGCCTTACTTATTGCTTGGCCGTGAATGTTGGATGGAGTCTAACCAGTCCAAGCCTTGTCTTGTTCCAGTACCTGGCTACTTCAGAACATGATTTCTTATGCTTACCTTATCAATAACTGATTGAAATGATTTCTCATTCTCTTGATATTTATTGCCCTATTTAGATTTTATGTCTTATTATTAACTTTCTTATTTTATGTTCTGATATGCTGGTTTTAGTTCTTAAGTGAAGCCTCCTTTGTGGTACTTGCTCTTTCTGGGATCTGACCCAGCTGGTTTTGCATGACCAGATACCGGAGCAGCTCCAGAGGATCTTCCTACCTTCTAGCCAGATGGTGACCACCAGGCGTAACCCTGGCTACGAGTGATTTTATTTTTGCTCTCCCACTCGCACGTGTTAGCTCGATTGCACTTTACTTGCTGTCTGCCTACGGGTTGTAGCATGATTAACAAATCCTAGGGTTGATCATGTATGACTGAAACTCTTGCTAGTCTTCAAATTTTGTATGACTAGCTTCATGATCATCCAAATATGTAATGTATGGGATGCCTTACTATTGTATATTTGGTGTTCTAACATCTTGTAACTGTTATTACTTGCTTGAGATTGAGACAATAGGCTTGTTCATAACCATAAGAGACTGATGGCTTGTAGTTAAACCCCCATGTATCTAGACAGTTGTTCGTATAGCGAAGTGGGTTGCACTTCAATATACGTAGCTGGCTGTGTCCGCCCCCGCTCTCCAATATTCTGGTTCTAGGGCGTGACAAGCACTTACCATGAAATACTGTGATACCTAGCTAGCACTTACCTATATACCTAGTATCTTGACTTATGTCACTTCCACATTTTAGTTTGAGGGTATTTTGGTCATTTTGTTAATTTTGAATTTATTTTGATTTATTAGAGTGGTGATTGTTATTTTTGACTTCTGCTAGTTGAGACTTTGGAGACTAACCTAGATGTTGACTCTAGCTATGGTAACTTGATTAGCATGGTGGGATCCTAGTCTAACTTAAGTAACCTAAGTTAGTTATTTAGAAATCAAGCTTCAAATAGGAGGATTAATGATTAGGTTCATAGGCTTTAGAGTCATGAATTGATTTCCATGACCAATTCAACTTGGCCCAAAGCCCACTAGACTAAACCCTAACCCTAACTTCTTCCTTTTGTGGCCGGCCACCTAGGGTTTCCTTCCTATAAAGTCTCTCTTCCTTTGGTTCTTGCCTCTTTTGTATTAATTAATACTTAGAAAATGAAAGGTATGGCCATTCTTCCCCAATCCATAACTTTTCCATTTTAATTCTTTTTTTTACTTTAGTTTCTTGCATTAGAGTCTAATACTCATCTATTTTCTGATTATGGAGAGAAATTCCAGCTTTTGAATAATTTGGGGATTTGAGCTAGCAAGGAGGAACACTCTATTTTGGAGCTTTTCTTGCCATTGGACACACTATAGGTAAACCCTCTAAATTGTGTTATTATTCTGATTTCTTTGCATATTAGCCTAGATCTAGATTTCCCCTAGCTGTCCCTCAAATTTGGTTAGAAATCGTGTCCATTTGATGTCCGTATCGGACACGTGTCAATGTGTATGTGCAAGTGTTTGTTAGAATACCACTTAGGAATGGATTTTCGTATTTTGCTAAAATAATTACATATTCTCGTAGACCTACACGTGTGGATTCTAGAACCCTAGCTCTCAGCTCATATCGAGTTGTGTCCGTGTCCAAAATGGACACGAACTCACTGCACGGGGACTCGACCGGGTGTCCTACTACCCGTGTCCGATTTCTCCATGGATACAGCACGAAATGGCACGAAAATTGATAGGCAGGTAGGGGTGATGACTGATAGGTGGGCTATGGAATTTCATCGAGTTTTGTGGAGTGATTTGTGAGTTATCGAAGCTGCACGGGTTTTGCACTGACAGTGCACAGCCGAACCTGGTTCACTGACACAGACTTCGTGTCTCACGTAGACACGTTATGGACACATCTCTGGGTGATCAACCCGTAGCCCTAGACCCCCTCTACCTATGTGCACGACTACGACACACTTGGTGGGACACATGTGTCCCTAGCTCACTCGACACGAGTGCACGACGCTGTTAGTGCAATATTCAGTTGCTCGTGTGTATGGACTGTTTGGACACGTTTATGTCCAGTTCGTGGACACTGGAACACACTCACGACACAGTCTCACATGACACGTACATTACCAACCATTAGTTTTAATTATTAGTTGTTTATTTTAATTTGAAATTAGGAATTTCCTTATTTTTGATACCTAGACTGTAGGTTGGTTTTTCTGAGATTCGAAATATGTTTTACTGATCTGATTTAGTTAAATTGAATGATTGGTTCACAAATACACATCTGATATTAACCTACAATGCTAGGGTTCATATTATCATAGTACCTTGGGCTTTCGAATTTTATTGAATTGGTAAATTGTTAGGTAAGCACTATAAACCTGAGAAATTACAAACTATTAATATGTGCAATGTTGTTTCCTGAGAATTGCAAATGTCATGTGGTTTACTGATTTTTGGTTGGTTTAGTTTCAATATGTATACACATCTGAACTAAGTTGCAAAATAGGATTCATGGTTGTATTGATAATTGGGTTTTCGATTTCAGTTGGGATATCAACTTGTAGGCTGTTTTGTGTATACTGTCTCAAAACTGAGAATTGATAGCTGCCATTGATATGTATTACACACACAGACACTCATACACATTACACCACCTGAGAATATATTGCATACACACACAGAGGAACCACATTCGTGTACACTACATCTACACACACACACATAAACTGAAATCAAAACTGAGAATTGACACATATTTCACTCTATTTTCCTGAGAATTTCAAGGATGTCATGTATGCACATTGACACCCATGCCACACACACACAGTGCACTCTGAAAATTGAGAACATAACACCCATACATATGTGTACACTCTACTGAAATGAAAACCTGAGAACCTGGGATTGCAACACTGATTTGGGAATACTTTCATATACTCACACACACATGAAAACAGAGTGCACTGTTTTTCCTATTCACTTAAATACACACACCACTGCCACTCACACACCCTTACACACACTACACTCATGTATACACATATAAAGACCTAAGACCCCATGACACACACACACATATGCACACACACATGTCACTCTCTCACTCTATGTATATATATGTATTATCTATACTCTAGTGTGATAATATAATATGTAATGTATATCTATGCACATTGCCAATATGTAATAGATAAATGTATATTGTCCATATGATTTTAGTGTATATATATGTGGAAATTGAATATGTGTGCATGCCTATACATGTGTATATGGCATATAGACTATGTAGTACAGCCTAGGTGTATCCCAATGTGCAAGTCTATGTGTATATGGAATGTATACACATGAGTATTGTGTGATGTTAGCTTGTATGACTTGTGAATGATGTGTGCTTGCTAGAATAGACTGGTTAGGCTTAGTGAGACTTGTTTGGGTTAGGTTTGACCTAGTTGACCTAGTTTGACTAGAGTAGTTGACTAGAGTTGACCAAAGGTTGAATTTAGCTTAGATTGACCCAAACATCATGTAGAATTGTAACACCCAATTTTCTAAATGAGGGTAATTTTGAAATTTTGTAATTTTAATCTTTTATTAATGATATTTAAATCATGATATCATTTTTTGGAGATTTTTGATTATTTTCAAAATTATTAAAACCATGACTTGTGATTTACCAATTTAAAGACTAGTGATATGGCATTAGGATAATTATTTTTACTTTTGAGCATGGGGGTATTTTGGTGATTTTAAACTTTTGGAAATTATTTGGATTTATTATGAATTATTGAGATTTATTTGAATTTATATGATTTTTGGAATAATTTAATTAAGGGTTAATCTAGACTTGACTAGTGTTGACTTTGGAGCCTAACCTAGAAACTAAACCTAGTTGGTGACCCGAGTCTAACTCTAGTTAACCTACTTTAGTAATTAGAAATTAGTTTTAAAGTAGGGAGGATTAGTTTGGGTGGAATTAGTCCATGACTAGTGACTTAAGTCAATGACTTATGACTTATCAATTTTTAGCCTAGTATTTAAGCCATAGGCCCATGAATTAAGCCCAAGACCAATCCTAACCCAACCATGGCAGCCACTATTAGGTTTTTCTAGCCTATAAGTAGTCTCTTAAGAGTGTTCTTGCCTCTTTTTAGGTTTGCCCTAATTTTGGTGGAAAGGTATTTTCCCCTATGCTCAAAAATCTCAATTAATTCATTTTAGCTCCTTTTTAATCCTAGTCTTTTGCAATAGGATCTAATTTATGTTTATATACTGACTGTGGAGGATCACCTCAGTTTGTGTGCCATTTGGAGAATTGGAGTTGCCATTTGGAATCCCCTCTTTGAAGCTCTTCCTTGAGTTTTGATACTCAATAGGTAAACCACCTAAACCCTTGTTTCTTTCTGATTTCTTTGCATAATAGGTTAGGTTTTAGGGTTACCTAACTTCCCACGAGATTTGGGCACAAATTGTGTCCATTTCATGTCCGTATCGGAAACGTATCGTATTGGTTTATTAGGTGTTTGTAGAAATGCCACATAGGAATTAATTTTCGTATTTTTGAAATGTAATTACATGGATTTATAGATCTAGATGTGTGTATTAATTTTTATGAAGGTAGTAGTGTGTTTCGTGTCCATTTGTGTCATGTTTTTACACGTGGACATGCAGCACGAGCCCGTAGGTTGTGTCCTGCATCACGGGCCATGTATCTCCGAATACAGGACACATCGTGTGCTGATTTTTTGTGGGAATCTTGGGGCATCGTCTGCGACCATGCTCCCAAAATTTGGGAGCGTCTCGTACACCACGCGTGGAGTTATCGAGGTCGCATTGGTCGTACGCTGTCGTGCGCGGGCTGCTGTGCGCGTGCACAGGCACGACTGACACGCATGTCGTATCGTGTCTGTGTGACTCGTGGACTCAATACAGGGTGTGTCAGACCTAGAGCTATCCTAGGCGAATTCCTGGACACAAGCACGTGTCGTGTCGTGTCGTATGTCGTGTGTTACACGCGCGTGCACGCGTGCACGACAATTATTCGTGCACTGTCAGTGCTGTGTACACGTATTTGTTTAGACACGATTCGTGCCCAATTCCTGGACACGAATACACTCTATAGTAGCCTCACATATATATTACTAATTACCAACCTTTGTTTCATAACTTTAGTGATTATTTGGGTTCGAATTATCGGTTTCCCAATTATTCACTGTTTTTCACTGATACGGCTGATGAGGTTTGTTAAATTCTGAAATTTGATTTCATTTCTTTCCTGTTTTGGGATGTTAACTGTTAATGTAGTACACCCACATTATTGTTAACTGATAATTAATTGTTAGGTTAGTTTTAATTTTTTTTTGCAGTGGGGTTTGTGATTTGGGAGTTGGGTTTGGGATTCCTGTCAAGTTTCAGGAATCCTGAAACTAATCCCCAGTTTTCCTCACATTCCCTCACACCATAACAGACACTCACACACACAAATATTCACATTAGTTCCTCTCACATTTCCTTCACTTGCTGTCACACACAAATCAGTACACACACCTGTCACACACAATTCAGCATTCACTCATTCACTCTCACATGCTATGCATACACACAGCCCTATACCTGTCACACACATTCTATTTTTCCTCACATTGCACTCCTCTCTTACACACACATATGCATATGTTGCACACTCTCACACTTGCACACTCACATCAGCTCCTCTCATACACCCATATGAATGTATCATCTAACACACAAATGAACTTTCTCACACCCACAAACAGTCACCCTTCACACTACACTATTTTCTTCAACACACACACACACACACACATTTCTGAAAATCATCTCACACACACATATGTCTACACATATATAATCCACACACACTTTATGTGTATATATATATATATATATATATATAAATATGTATATATATATATATATATATATATATATATATATATATGTGTGTGTGTGTGTGGGGGGGGGGGGTAAATAGTTATACTAGCCTATGTGTAATGTGTAGTAGGGTTTTCATTTGCCTATTTCTATTTGGCCTATGGCCTAGGTATTTGGCCTATGGCATGTGTGTATCACTAGGATAGGTGACTTGTGTGGTATTTAGCTAGTTGACCTAGAATTGGCTTGTTAAGCCTAGGTTTGACCAACCTAGACTAGTTTGACCAAATTTAACCTCGTTTGACCTAGTTTAACTAAATTAGACTAGAATTGACCTAGTTTGACTGTTAGGGTTGACTAGAGTTGACCAAAGGTTGACTTTAGCCTAGATTGACCCCAAACTTCATGTAGATGCATTGTAGCAGTTTATTTCCTTACTTTAGACTTGTTGTGACTTGTACTGTTCTATAGGAGACAGACACCACTCTTCGGACAATATATTCTCTTTGGACATTCAGGATACCAGGCGAGTACATTCTCTGATCATTTCATACCCTGTTTAGGATTATATTTCCTGCTTTAGATTATTTTACTTGATGCTGACACGTTGGTATCACGGATTAGTACTATATGGATCCCTTCATGAGATGTTATCCCTTTCGGAAGCATCAGATACTCTTGTCTCGTGTGTTTCAGTTACATTATGTATCTCATGCTTCTATTTTCATGAATCTTCATGTATCAGCTTGTGATTCCTGTACTCTTATGAATCACAGAGCCTTCACGAATCTTCATGAATCACTCATGAATCACCCTATATGGGCAGTAGTATAGTCATGATTCTTAACATAACTTGACTGGATCCTTGTGTATTGATTGGGGATGGGGGAGTATAAATGAGCATGTGAATAATTCTAAAGTATAATAGTCATGAATCACCTCTTTAGTATAGTCATGAATCACCCTTCAGCTGTTCACATGTTTCATCTTGTACTCTAATTCACTAGAATCACTGATTAGTTCTCTATTATATTGTAGATATTTACTTACAGTCTCTCTCTCTTTTACATTATGCTATTCTTCAGTTTCATGTATCTTACTCTCTAGCATGATTATATTTCCTATTCTGTTATGATTTGTTGAGATGTATTGTGCTTGCTCCTGTCCTAACTGGACCTGTTGAAAATTTTATAGTGAATGATGAGGCTCTGGTGTCTACCCATTATGGTGCAGCTTAGACAAAACTTGTGACTTGGACCCAATTGCAGTAGAGGATCTACCACCAGTGGTTTAGACTGCTAGCTTAGACTCTTACCTTGTCTTTTTCATTGATACATTATTGTATATTTACTGGGAGTTGTTTTATCTGATATTTATGGAGATGTCATCTTAGACACTTAGACCTCTATCTGATTGTATCTCTGTGGATTCATTTTGTTCCATATCTATCTATCTTTTTATCGTACTCTACCTTAGATGTGATTGAGACTCTATTGCTATGTCATCTCCATTCAGAGTGTATATAATGTACAGGTACCTTTATATTGTTAGATAATTAACCTAGGACAGTGTTCTACCACCGACACTGCGGCGTAGGCTGGGCGTTGTTACGTACTAGTACCCTCACAGTGGGTGCGGGTCGTGACACGTTTTTAGTGGTGGCCCATGCAGGTCGAGTTTATGTAGTGGTATTCGAACTAGAGTATCACTACAGCCTGCAGTAGAATTAGGATAGTTTTGAAGGTACTCAATTACACTAGGAAGAACTCTTAATCAGATTCCATTTATCTAAAAATTGCTGCTTATTGACTTACCTTGAATATAAACTTTCCTTCTTTGAATTTTTGCTTCATTCTCAGAAATTGTTTCTTGTTTTGATCTGTCTTCATGATAGTTATGAAGACACGATCTCATCGCTCCGGTCCGAGGAATACTATCGAGAGGCTGGCCACCTCTCGTCCTATTCATCAGGGCCTCGAGACTGCAGTTTCTGTTGTGCCGACTCAGGTTGGAGTTTCTGCTACATTGGAGGTGCACCTCCGTCTGTACAGAGACCTTTTCCCGTCATTTCCGATTTCTCTCAACAACAGCGGTTCATGCAGCATCGACAGCAGACCAGGAGAAACCAGCTGGGGCGAGCTATCGTCACGACAGTCAAGGATGCACAAACCATTGGAGATCTTGCTGCAAGTTTCGATCTTCTCGATTCCATTTCCGCAATTGCCTCTTATAAATATCTTAAAATTCGATTCCATCTATTCCTTGTTGACTGATCAATTTTTTTCTGTTGTTCTTGTGTTATGTTTGTTTGAGAAAATCATATGGGCTAGGTCACCTCCGTTATGGGATCTAGAATCTTCGATAGTCGTGTTAGCTGGCATAGTGAGAACATATAGTCAGATTTTGGACATATTTCTCGGGTGTGGAAATTTAAGGTTTTTGCCGTCGCATGCGGCAATGCGGAAATTTTAAGTACCATGAACCTAGAGGTATGTACCTTAGTAAAGGACTCTGTGATTATCGTAGCTTTGCTCATTAGCATGACGAAGACTCTGAACAACATAATTTTGGACAGACGCATATGATTATCATACCCTTCTGTTGTTATAAAAATTGTATTCCATCACCAAATAACTTGGGAGTAGGAATATTTAGTTTGTAGATCTTATTCATATGTAGTTCTTTCATAGTGTAATGATATGATGACTTGTAGAGTGTATGTACCCTAGAGATGATAGTTAGTATTGGTATTAGAATAGTAACCCATTGTAGATGGTTTTTCTGTTATTTATAATACCAACCAGTTTACATATAGGATGTTAGTATTCCTTACAGCCTTAATGATTTATTATTATTTTCTCTTACCCTTCCCAGAGAGGCACCCATGACTAGAGCCTGTCCTTGAGTATAGTTGTAGCTGCACCTAAGACTGAGAGGTCTATATACATAGATAGCTTGCAGGTGATATTGGCATATAGGATGTGGGTTGATTGGTATCTATAGGCCATTGTTGTATAGGGTATTAACATGTTGTTAGCCTATAATTGGTTCAGTTTTCTATTTTAGTTAAGTTCTCCTTGTGTTGAGTTCAGTTGTGTTTATAGGCAGTGTACAGACCCTTCACTAGAGACCTTGTTCCCTCAGTTCATACTATTTCAAGTTGTTGACTGCACTCAACTTTTATTACCTACCATATTGCATCATAGATTTTACTGGACCATTGTTCAGGCCCCAATTATTAACTCACCAATATAACCCTCAACCACTTGTCATATTCTGCACATCTGGAGTCAGTATCATGCATATTAGAAATCCGCACTCATCCTTGTCCAGGTAAAGTCTACATCACTTAGGATATCTACTTTAGTTCACTGTTCTGTAAATCTTTTGTATCATACTTGTTTGGGATATCTTGGCTCAGTCAAGAAGACCAAGTTTTGGTTGAGATACTAACTTTTTAGCTCACTGCATCTCTTTAGTTCACTGTACTATACCCATTTGCCCTGTATTAGGATACATACTTCATGTATCAGAACCTCACATATCTTGCACTCCATTGGTCCTGTGCTTCATGGCACACCCTGCACTCTTTATTATACACTGCACATCATTCTTGTATCCTGCATAGTATCCACTGCATAATAGACTGCATCACTCAATTTTAATTCCCTTGAATTAATTGGTCCAGTCCCTATATCATGTTGATGTTCAGTCCATGAATGGGTTTTGATATCAGACTTTGGAAAGACTTGATACTTACCACTCTCATGTTGTCTTGTTCCTTGAACTTAACTAGCCAATCCACTTCAGGTTTCATGTTCCTGCATTCCTTTGGTTCAACCCTTCACATAGGAGTATCATGAGTAATTGGCCCTGCATTTGATCTGCTAGCCCTGTTCATTCCTGGTTCAGACCTTGCACATGTGTGATCATAGGTACACTTCCTTGCCCTACCGTCTTGAGTATTCTGTCCTATTTCTTAGCTATAGGTAATCCTATATACATATGTGAGAAATGTGTATATATATGAGTTATGTGTGGTCCATGTTTCCTTGGGCTGCTGCCTTTGTGTCCATTATCCTTGGTATTAGATATATCTTGTGTATATACATATATGTTATATAATTATATAAGTGCATTTATTAGTGGTGGATAAGGGTATATGTCATTATACCTATATATGATAACCTTGGGATGTGCATAAGTGATATTATATATGGGATTAGGTTGGGTTATAGTATGCTCTATATAGATATATATATATGTAATATATATATATATATATATATATATATATATATATATATATATATAATGATATGGGTTAATTGATAACTTAGAGTGGGTTGGTTATGTCATTGAGCTAGCTTATAGAGTTTGACCTATATAATTGACCCAATAGTCTAATATTGACCAATGCTGACTTATTGACCTTGTTTGACTAGACAGTTGACCACACCCTAGATTTGACTTAGTTGACTAAGAGGGTTGACCCTTGACTATGTTTGACCTAGAAGGAGTACTACCATCTTAATTTCAAGGACAAAATTATTCTAAGGTGGGTAGACTTATAACACCCAGTTTTCTAAATGAGGGTAATTTTGAAATTTTATAATTTTAATCTTTTATTAATGATATTTAAATCATGATATGAATTTTTGGCGATTTTTGATTATTTTAAAAATTATTAAATCATGACTTGTGATTTACCAATTTAAAGACTAGTGATATGGCATTAGGATAATTATTTTTATTTTTGAGCATGGGGGTATTTAGGTCATTTTGAACTTTGGGGAATTATTTGGATTTATTATGAATTATTGAGATTTATTTGAATTTATATAATTTAATTAAGGGTTAATCTAGACTTGACTAGTGTTGACTTTGGAGCCTAACCTAGAAACTAACCCTAGTTGGTGACCCTAGTCTAACTCTAGTTAACCTACTTTAGTAATTAGAAATTAGTTTTAAAGTAGGGAGGATTAGTTTGGGAGGAATTAGTCCATGACTAGTGACTTAAGTCAATGACTTATGACTTATCAATTTTTAGCCTAGTGTTTAAGCCATAGGCCCATGAATTAAGCCCAAGACCAATCCTAAACCAACCATGGCAGCCACTATTAGGTTTCCTTACCTATAAGTAGTCACTTAAGAGTGTTCTTGCCTCTTTTTAGGGTTGTCCTAATTTTGGTGGAAAAGTTTTTTTCCCCTATGCTCAAAAATCCTAATTAATTCATTTTAGCTCCTTTTTAATCCTAGTCTTTTGCAATAGGATCTAATTTATGTTTATATACTGATTTTGGAGGATCACCTCAGTTTGTGTGCCATTTGGAGAATTAGAGTTGCCATTTGGAATCCCCTCTTTGAAGCTCTTCCTTGAGTTTTGATACTCAATAGGTAAACCACCTAAACCCTTATTTCTTCCTGATTTCTTTGCATAATAGGTTAGGTTTTAGGGTTACCTAACTGCCCATGATATTTGGGCACAAATTGTGTCTATTTCGTGTCCGTATCGGACACGTATCGTATTGGTTTATTAGGTGTTTGTAGAAATGCCACATAGGAATTAATTTTTGTATTTTTGAAATGTAATTGCATGGATTTATAGATCTAGATGTGTGTATTAATTTTTGTGAAGGTAGTAGTGTGTTTCGTGTCTATTTGTGTCATGTTTTTACACGTGGACATGCAGCACGAGCCCGTAGGGCGTGTCCTGCATCACGGGCCAAGTATCTCCGGATACAGGACACGTCGTGTCCTGATTTTTTGTGGGAATCTTGGGGCATCGTCTGCAACCGCGCTCCTAAAATTTGGGAGCATCTCGTGCACCACGCGTGGAGTTATCGAGGTCGCATTAGTCGCGCACTGTCGCGCGCTGGCTGCTGTGCGACGGACACGCGTGTCGTGTCGTGTCTGTGTGACTCGTGGACTCAATGCAGGGTGTGTCAGACCTAGAGCTATCCTAGGTGAATTCCTGGACACAAGCACGTGTCGTGTCGTGTCGTGTCGTATCGCGTGTTACACGTGCGTGCACGCGTGCACGACGATTGTTCGTGCACAGTCAGTGTCTGTGTACACGTGTTTGTTTGGACACGATTCGTGTCTAATTCCTGGACACGAATACACTCTATAGTAGCCTCACATATATATTACTAATTACCAACCTTTGTTTCATAACTTTAGTGATTATTTGGGTTCGAATTATCGGTTTCCCTAATATTCACTGTTTTTCACTGATACGGCTGATGAGGTTTGTTAAATTCTAAAATTTGATTTAATTTCTTCCCTGTTTTGGGATGATAACTGTTAATATAGTACACCCACATAATGTTAACTGATAGTTAATTGTTAGGTTAGTTTTGATTTTATTTTACAATGGGGTTTGTGATTTGGGGGTTGGGTTTGGGATTCCTGTCAAGTTTCAGGAATCCTGAAACTAATCCCCAGTTTTCCTCACATTCCCTCACACCATAACAGACACTCACACACACAATCATTCACATTAGTTCCTCTCACATTTCCTTCACTTGCTGTCACACACAAATCAGTACACACACCTGTCGCACACAATTCAACATCCACTCATTCACTTTCACATGCTATGCATACACACAGCCTTATACCTGTCACACACATTCTGTTTTTCCTCACATTGCACTCCTCTCTTACACACACATATGCATATGTTGCACACTCTCATACTTGCACACTCACATCAGCTCCTCTCATACACCCATATGAATGTATCATCTAACACACAAATGAACTTCCTTACACCCACAAACAGTCACCCTTCACACTACACTGTTTTCCTCAACACACACACACACACACACACACACACATTTCTGAAAATCATCTCACACACACACACATGTCTACACATATATAATCCACACACACTTTAATATATATATATATATATATATATATATATATATATATATATATATATATACATATATATATATTAAATATATATATATATATATATATATATATATATATATATATATATATATATATATATATATATATATATGTGTGTGTGTGTGTGTGTGTGTGTGTGTGTGTGTGGGTAAATAGTTATAGTAGCCTATGTGTAATGTGTAGTAGGATTTTCATTTGCCTATTTGTATTTGGCCTATGGCCTAGGTATTTGGCCTATGGCATGTGTGTATCACTAGGATAGGTGACTTGTGTGGTATTTAGCTAGTTGACCTAGAATTGGCTTGTTAAGCCTAGGTTTGACCAACCTAGACTAGTTTGACCAAGTTTTACCTCGTTTGACCTAGTTTGACTAAACTAGACTAGAATTGACCTAGTTTGACTGTTAGGGTTGACTAGAGTTGACCAAAGGTTGACTTTAGCCTAGATTGATCCCAAACTTCATGTAGATGCATTGTAGCATTTTATTTCCTTACTTTAGACTTGTTGTGACTTGTACTGTCCTATAGGAGACAGACACCACTCCTCGGACAGTATATACTCTTCGGACATTCAGGATACCAGGCGAGTACATTCTCTGATCATTTCATACCCTGTTTAGGATTATATTTCCTACTTTAGATTATTTTACTTGATGCTGACACGTTGGTATCACGGATTAGTACTATATGGATCCCTTCATGAGATGTTATCCCTTTCGGGAGCATCAGATACTCTTGTCTCGTGTGTTTCACTTACATCATGTATCTCATGCTTCTATTTTCATGAATCTTCATGTATCAGCTTGTGATTCCTGTACTCATGAATCACAGAGCCTTCACGAATCTTAATGAATCACTCACGAATTACCCTATATGGGCAGTAGTATAGTCATGAATCTTAACATAACTTGACTGGATCCTTGTGTATTGATTGGAGATGGGGGAGTATAAATGAGCATGTGAATAATTCCAAAGTATAATAGTCATGAATCACCTCTTTAGTATAGTCATGAATCACCCTCCAGCTGTTCACATGTTTCATCTTGTACTATAAATCACTAGAATCACTGATTAGTTCTCTATTATACTGTAGATATTTACTTACAGTCTCTCTCTCTTTTACATTATGCTATTCTTTGGTTTCATGTATCTTACTCTCTAGCATGATTATATTTCCTATTCTATTATGATTTGTTGAGATGTATTGTGATCGCTCCTGTCCTGACTGGACCAGTTGAAAATTTTACAGTGAATGATGAGGCTCTGGTGTCTACCCATTATGGTGCAGCTTAGACAACACTTGTGACTTGGACCCAATTGCAGTAGAGGATCTACCACCAGTGGTTTAGACTGCTAGCGTAGACTCTTACCTTGTCTTTTTTATTGATACATTATTGTATATGTACTAGGAGTTGTTTTATCTGATATTTATGGAGATGTCATCTTAGACACTTAGACCTCTATCTGATTGTATCTATGTGGATTCATTTTGTTCCATATCTATCTATCTTTTTATCGTACTCTACCTTAGATGTGATTGACTGTATTGCTATGTCACCTCCATTCGGAGTGTATATAATGTACATGTACCTTTATATTGTTAGATGATTGACCCAGGACAACGTTCTACCGCCGACACTACGGCACAGGCTGGGCATTGTTACGTACTCGCACCCTCACAGTGGGTGCGGGTCGTGACAAGAATGCATCGTAGCAGTTTATTTTACCAATTTGGATATGCTGTGACTTGTGCTATTCTGATTAGGAGCCAGACACCACTGCTCAGGCAGTATTTCATTCAGATACTCAGGATATCAGGCAAGTACATTCTCTGATCGTTTTATACTTGATAGAATTTACATTTACGCTCTAGATTACTTTACTTAATGCTGTCACGTTATTAACACGGATTGGTACTATATGGATCCCTTCATGAGATGTTATCCCCCTCGGGAGCATCGGGTTACAGTATGTCATGTGCGTTTCACTTTCATCATGTACTCCGGTGCTTTCACCATTCATGTGCACTCTCGTGATTCATGTACTCTCATGTTTACGGAGCCCCCATGTATACAATCATGTACACCCTATTATGAACCTTCATGTGATATCATGTGCAATAACATAACCTGTCTGTATCCTTGTGTATTGATTGGGGTACGAGGGAGTATAAATGGTCATGTGAACAATTCCAAAGTAATATACTCATGTGCAAACTCTTAGATTACTCATGTACAAATTCCAGCCGTTCATATGTTCATCTTGTACTCTAAATCACTAGTTCACTATTAGTTCTCTACTTATAGTATCTATTTACATTACAGTTCTCTCTCTTTTACTTCATGTATATTCTACAGCGTTTTATGTATCTTACTTTATTGTATATTTATATTTCCTGTCATATTATGAACTGTGTGAGATGTACTGTGCTCGCTCCCGTCCTGACTGGACCTGTTGAAATATTACAGATGATATTGAAGAGTTCTGTCCCATTTACTATAGAGCAGGCCTAGATGACACATGTGAGCTGGACTCTCAGGAGGACCCAGCTCTTGCAGAGGATATTACCCCAGTAGTCTAGGCTAGTTAGCTAGACCAGTATCTTATTTATCATTTTGTCTTATTGGATACACTTGTACTTATTTGGGGATTTGTTATTCTGGATTTGTGGTATTGTTTATCTTAGACATTTAGTTCTCTCTCTTATCTGTATTCATCTGTGGATTCTGTTGATTATCTATCTACCATATCGTACATTCTGCCTTAGTTATGATTGAGTTGTACCTTATATTATTCCTCCATTCGGAGAGTATAACTGTACAGGCACAACACCAAAATGGGTATTTAGGAACACTAGATATTTCTTAATCTGGAACGCTTATTTTTGGTTCCTAGGTTCTGGAACATATTAAATATGTTCCGAATCAAAGAACTGTTCCTAATATATTTTATTTTATTTTTTAGAAAAAATATTTATTCAAATACGATTATTTAGTGTTCTAAATATGTTCCAAATTGAAATTGCATCCATGTGCATATAAGTACTTGCTAAATATAGCTCCTACCAAAAAAATTAAGAATTCACCCGTCCTAAATCTAAACGTTCCATACTTTTCTTTTTCCCTCTTCTCATTTTCCAAACTTTTCGTCTCCCTCCAAATCAACCGTTTTCTCGCCATCACCCGCGTAGTCTCCCTCCATATTCTTCTCTCCATCAAGCCCGCGCACGCTCGCCGAGGAAGGTTTGTAGGTCGCCATTCGCGTACGACAGCCATCGCAGAAGAATTTTCCATGATGCCGGAAGAAAAGGGTTTGAAGGCATCATCCACTGAGGAAGAATTTGCGTACGATCGCCATCATCCGCTGAGGAAGATTTTTATAGGTGTCTTCCGTGTACGATCGCCCAAAATTTTTTCCAGGGTTTGTTCTTCCTTTTTTCTTTGTTTACTCTGGAATTTTCATAGCTTGTAGGCAGGGGCGTAGGCACATGGTGTCGAGGGGCGGGGTTGCACCCCCTGGAATTCATTTTTTTAACCAGCTAAATTACTGGTTAGCTGGAAATCTAAATGGGCAATTGACAAAATAAAACATTTAGGAGAGAAGCCTAAATTATTTCAGCAATTTAAGCATTTGATATTGTTTTGTTAAAGTTATTTTAACATTTAGGTAAAGGGCTCCATGTATGGATAAGAAAATTTTGCTTCTTAGCTGAAAGAAGTTTTAAAAAGTTTCATGATTACAATGACCTCTAACATTTATCTAGCCTATATGTAAAAAAATTACGTGCAAATTTTTTGTAATTACTTCAATTCCCAAACGAGATAAGATGGATATGTCATCTTAGAACTTTTTCTCTGTTTGCTAATTTGTTGTAACAAAAATGAATCTATTTAGGTTTAGATTGGAGAGAAGAAAGATTATTAAGGAATTTAGGGTGGGCAACTTATTGTATGGCAAGTAAGAAAGGAGTTGTAAATCTCCCGGGAATGCCATTGCCCATAGGTGGCTCCACCCAGTTTGCAACTTGAAGGCCAGATCCCAACTTAGTCCGACACACCATCAGTCGACATAGAAAGATAAAATACCAAAAGACTCTGCATTAATAGAGGTTAGATAAACAACTCCAAAAATATGTAAGACCTGAAAATGATACCAGGTCTACTGAATCACAGTTGTTAGTACAAAAAAGAAAATGTTGATATTGACTGTTTGATTAAGCCATCATGATCGATGTAACCAGCACCACCCACACTCATTTAGGAATCTTTGACCATATTTCTCAGCCAACCAACGCCACCCACACTCCCAAACCCAGCCCCCACAAATAAACCTTGTGGGCATGTATGCTTGTCCAAACACGTGCAAGAATTTTGAACAAAAAATCTTGAAGTTCCTCTAATTTTCTATCCAAAATCATGTCTAGCTCATAGAATAACTTAGCAGAAGTGAAGAGGTTGCACGAAATAGCAACATCATAGTGAAGGTTAGAGCCAACAAAGTAGCACGAACAAATTGAAGGCAACAGAATCAAATTTAAAGCAAGGTTCTAAGTATCATAGGTTTCAATCGTTAAGTTATTATCTATTTCCTCTTGTTCTAATTTCTTTCTTCCTCTCACTCCTTCCTTGCTCTTTGCTAATTAGTTATTATCTATTTACCCTTTTCCATATGATCTGTATTATTTAAGAAAAATCGTCTTTAAAGCAATTTTATGTGGTTTCCCTTTTATTGTTGGTTATTATATTGGATGATACCGATAGGTTTGTAGAAAATATGCCTTTGGATTCTTAACTCAATATAGTTGAATCATGTCGTATTACTAACTTGTGTTTTTGAAATTGTGTTTGGACTGGATATGTTGCCTAGGATACTGCTAGATATAGATATGAGTTGAGGGTTTCGGCACCATATTCCCTCCTGAGCTCAAGTTGTGTGACAATACTGGTATGTTCCTTTTTGTTTCCAATTGTTTTTTATTTATTTAGGTTTAGCATGTTTGACATACATTTTAGCAATCCTTATTTCTCTTGGAGGTTGATAAGTTTAATAAGTCATTTATGTTTAACTTACATCTTATTTATTGATTGGTACAACACAAATGCTCCAAACAAAGGTTAAGACACCAAAATAGGTGCCCTGTGGGGTGTCTGTGCAACAAAGGTGTCCTGAAATGGGTATTTATTGATTGATGTTGATATCTATGATGCAGAAACATACCTTACTTGCAGCTGGGAGGCATCATCTCCCCGAGCATCGACAAGCTCCACAGGCTCCATAGACCACTAAATGACCTCTCCGACAACTCACTTTTTTCTACGTTTATTTTTTGAGTTCTATGTGTGATTTTCTCTTGTTTTTCAAAATATATATTCTACCATTCTAATAATGGTTACTTGAAATGGAAGCACTTTTATCCGTAATTAGTATTTTGCTGGACCGGTCCATGAATTTGAGGAGATCATTTTTAGTTAATATGTTAGGGTCCATGAGATTGAGAAGATTTGTTAATATGTTAGTTGTCGTATAGATGGCTTGGTTGTCGAAAATTTTCTTGGAAGCATGTAGTCATTTATATGGTAATTTAGGTGTTATATTTATTTTGGAATAACATGTAGGAAGTAATTTACTTTATTTGTCTTTTATTATTATTTTGCAATTTGTGATCTATCATTATGGATACTTTATTAGAATTTTAGAGTTCTTTTTTGTATAATTTATTGTGAGTATCTTCCGAATATTTAAATATTGGGTATTCTTTTATTGTATTATAGTAAACTATTTTGGAGCATGTACCTGAGTTATTTTTTTGATTGATGGTAGGTGGTGGCAGCTTCATCGGCCGCAAGGATGGTGGCAGAGGCCGAAGAAGAGGCGGTGGTGGAAGAGGGGTCCTGAAGGTCGTGGTGGTGGGAGAGGACGTGGTAGCGGGCCTGGTGGTAGAGGTGTGGTCGTGGAGGTGGCAAAGGACGTGATTCCGCGGTGGTGGAATAAAGGGTGGCAGCAATGTAGTGGTTCAGCCCTATAAGCTCCCTGGAGTGTTTATTGCTAAGGGTAAGGAAGATGCCCTTTGCACAAAGAATATTGTTCCCGATGCATCGGTGTATGGTAAGAAACACATTTCGTGTGAAGGTGATTATTATTTTCCTATGCTTTCACTAGTTTTTCTTCTAGAATTTGTTACTGCTAATCTGGTCTAACTTTGGTTTTTTAGATATTGTTTAAAGTGTTGTCAAATTTCGTCTAGATTATTTATTGTTACAGGACTTATATTGGCATAATGAAGACAGAACCAAGGTCGAATACCGAGTTTGGAATCCATTCCACTTGAAGCTTGCGTCGTCCATTCTTGGTAGTGTTGATAATATACACATTGTGAGTATTCATATAACTTTTTATGGTTTGTTAGATAACTGATTTGTGTAGTCTTTCTGTTCATATACATCATCAGTTCTAGAGAAAGGTCAAGATGGATACCTTGAAAAGAAGGCGTTGTATTTATCCCCATGAGCAGATATCCGACAACTTCATTTTAGAACTAAAAGCATTTCTATAGGGCATTTACCAGAAGTTAATGTTAGTCTTGTTACATCAAAGTCATGTTTAAACTTTTCTTTATAACAGTTTGAAATCCTTACAAACTAAGAAACTCTGTCCTTAACTTTTTTTTGCTAGTTGAAGAAGATGGAGGTTAGCATAGTAGTTCCTAGCTAAGAAAAAAAGTTACTGATGAAATCTTCAAACTAGGAACTACTATGAAACACTGATGAAATCCTTACAAACTAAGAAACACTAACTTTTTTTTCTTAGCTAGGAACTACTATGCTAACCTCCATCTTCTATGACCATCAAATTTATTTGCAGAACCTGTGAAAATATTAATCTCTTTCATCCTATAACATTACAACTTTAGCTATCCACTTCCCCAGTAAGCATGACATCCACTTATATTTCGATCAGCTATGATCGAGGCTCAGCTATGGTCGAGGCTACGGAGCGCCGATGCATGCCGGATGCACCTTCCATGGCTTCGTCGCTGCTGGAGGAGGACGAGGAGGTGAAGGAGATGGTCCTCGAAGGGAACCAGGTGCTCCATTCCTGCATTTCTTAAATTCAAAATTAATTTCCATTTCAATCATAATAAAATTTTAACTATGTTACTTGTTAATATTCTTTGTGTTTGTTTTTCCTAAATCCTAATAGAAGTAATTCATGTGGGGTCTGGGTGTCCCAGAGAAAGAAGGTGAGCTATATGATATTTATAGGTTAGATGAGGAGCTCCTGAATGGGTGTCGAAGCATGTTCATGCTGTCATCTTCCTATATCTCGACTCTCCACAAGTAATAGTCATCAAGTAATATCCAAATGTACGAATTCATTTTTAGCAAAAAAATTCTGAAACTGGCCTATCTTGATTTTGTGACATTTTATTTGTAATTATTAACTATAACATTAAAATTAACACCCAACAAATTTGGGGTCTTTGTTGATGTTTGTGAGGATTAAAAGTTGGGAAGTATTTATTCTTCCTTTCATGTAACTTGTTTTTTACATGCTTGGACTTTCTGCTTGTAATGACATTACTTATCTTTGATTGTGGTTATTTTTGTTATTCGAATATAAAAATATTTTAGCTTGAAGATTTCTACACCATATGTTCTATACACTATAGTTGCAATGTTTCTTAACTGGCATGTCATTCTGATATAGGCACTCTTTTAATATATTTGTTTCACGTTGTGTAGATCAAGTGGCTTCTGAGAACATAACACCTTTGTTTCCACAATGGATTCTTGCTAAGCCTAAAGAAAGCAAGGTTTGTTTTTCTGCCCCTTCTTTGGTTATATACTCTTTATCTTTCTAATGCTATATATATATATATATATATATATATATATATATATATATATAAATATATATATATATATATATATATATATATATATATATTTTATATATATATATATATATATATATATATATATATATATATATATATATATATATATATATATATATATAATCTCATCTTGAGGAATTAAGTTGAGATTGCATCTAGTAGCACCATTGTTCTGTTCTCTCGTAGGATTAGTGGACATGCCACATCACACTTTGTCATGGACATGGGTGTCCTCTATGGACGCATAACAAAATTAGGCATGGGCACAACTATACATGTACATGTTTGTAAACATACCTATATTTAATATGAACAAGTATATGTGACCCATATTTGAAAGTTTGTAAGTTAGGTAGCAAAGTATTTTCTTAATATTTCTTGTTTATTCTTTCCTAGTAGAGTGAATTGCTTCTCACTGTTTAAATTTTTTTGGAAAGTATATTTATGCAGCTCACAGATTAAAGATCTATTTCGTCATGTAGGTTCATGTACATGAGACTCTTGATGGTCTTGTTTTTTAGGGTAATGCAATACCGCACTAGGGTATGTCATATTTTTGCCCTTTAAATTCATTTAATCTTATTTAATGTTTTAAATTGCTGATGTTAAATGGGAGATGACTGAAGGATTCAGATGCTTAATCCCAAATTTAGAATAAAAAGGTTTCTTGTGTTTTGATGTTTTGATATTATTCCTTATCCTTTTTTTAGTTACTCGATTGAAGGCTGGCAATCCACTCTATGGCTCATCATTGATTGATTGGGCACCATTTTATAAATTTTTTCAGTTTATTAATTGAATTTGTAGGTCATGTTTATCAACTAGAATTCTCTATTCTCTATTCACGTATTAATGGCCTAGTTGACAAATTTTCTATAGAGATAAAAGAAGTGTCCTGAAGTATGGTTATGGCGCTCTTCTCCCTTTGTCTATTGCTCTTCTCCCTTTGTCTATTTGCTTTCCATTATATTATTATCTATAAGATAAATTTACCGTGGCAAAATTTAATAAAGATAAATTCTTTCTACTAGCATATGGAAACAATTTCGTGTGATAGTCGAAGTCCACAACTATCATTACAAAGAACACTTTAATAGGCAACAGTGCATTGAATTTTGCAAGTAATATGAAGGAACCTTTACATATGGCACTGTTTTCATCTAATAGGTATTGACTAGATCGATTCATCAAATTTTTTCTAGCAATATGTTCAACATTTCACCTTTAAATTGGTCATTGGCCCTGTAACTACAATCTCCTTTCTTTTATGTTACATGAAATATAATAGCTTGGTGTGGTTACAGGGCCAATGACCAGCTTAGTGTGGACTTGAAATATAATAGCTTGGTGTGGACTTCGAATATAATGACCGAAAATAGCAAGACTGATGTATTGACATATGAACCTTAGTTTGATGGAACCATGTAGAAAAATATAAGGACTTCTAGTCAATTTGCCCGACTGATAAGATGTTAACATTATTTCGGTGTCTACATATGATAATGGGATTAAAATATTGGCAAATGCCGATGGCCTATGTTTGCTTCAGACATTTGAAAAGTGCTCTTTTGATGCTTCTAGGACACCTTCAGAGATAATAACAAAGGTCCACCTTTCTTATAGTAATTGTTTTTTGTGTGACCAGTATCGAAGAAAAGTCTTAACTTTACTATATGATGCCACCTAGAGTAAATACATTACCTTCTGCCACTACTGTATCCGTATAGGATAATAAATCCGTATCCGTATAGGAGATATGTAAAGATAGACTTGAATCTAATCATATCTTAACACAACTATTGTTTGTTTACATAATTGTGTATCCTTTACATGTACTTTCATTTTTGGCTCAATAACAAATTTGAGACAATTTGGTAGCTGATGACAAATTTGAGACAATTTCGTTTTCGACATGTTTCCTAGCTTTACTTTCCTTCTGGGAATTTATCCTCTCTTTTTCGTTTTGGGAATAGATTGCTATTTTTGGGTGCTTGTATTTTGGAAGCAGTTAGAGATCTAAATTGAAATTTGCAGGAACATATATTCCGAAATGCTGCTAATCATGCTTCAATACCTTCAATATGTAGGGGGTGATGCAGGCAGACACTTTGTTCCTCTTTGGATATGTAGAGTACCCTACATGGCAGAACATTTGAAGGGCATTCTTTCTTAAGCAGGTAATACTGAAGAGCCTCAGTATACTCATTGGTGGTTTTGTCAACTGAAGCTTGGAACTTGAACACTAAATTGTAAATATCCAAAATAAATGTGTTCACTCTCTTCTTTTACATATCAACATTTGTAAACGTGGTATCTTCTTATAGTGCATAATACTAATAATACTTATGCATACTTGACGCAATTTCTAATATCTAGTCAAAGAGTTGATTCCTCACATCTTTGTATAAATCATGGCCTTAAACTAGGTTAGATACTATTGTGCAGACTTTAAGCTATTGAGAAGAAAACCTAATTCAATTAATATTTGCTATGCACTTAGAGATTTCAGAGTATGCTAGAGTTTCTACTTCCCATGGATACAAACCCATAGTGAGGGCCCAAGGAGCTGCTATGAGGAGATTTGTCTTAATTTTCACAGAATAGCCACAGGAAGGGAGAGATTTCAAAAATACTTATATATTTTCTTAATACCCACTTAATAACTTTTAGTTTATCTTTTATTTATATTCTTCAATTTCTTGATTTTAACTTAAAACTTGTTTCATAATGTTGTATGCAGGTGCTGCTAGTTGTCATCGTTCATTTGGTTGGAGAATAACTTTTGGGATCATCGTTTAAAGATCTAAAATTTGTAAACATGTTATCTTTTGCGATCAAGCTACATTTTATTATTTCTAACTTTTGGGATCATCTTAGAGAACTAAAATTTGTAAACAAATTATCTTTAGCGATCGAGCTACATTTTATTATTTGTAACTTTTGGGATCATCTTTTAGTGACATTTTATAGCAATTAATATTTGAAATATGTTATTAGTTGTTTTGTATTTAAGTTGACATCTTTGGTTAATTTAGTGGATCTCTTTGATGTTGATTCAGAAAATGTGTGGAATGCACCATTTATTGTGTTTTAATGGTAATTTCATGAATCATCATATTTGTGGTTCAAATTAAATTTTTTGTGGAATTGAAATTTAAAAAAAATGCACAAGAACGCTAATAAAGTGTTTCAAACTAGCCACATGTATATTGTAAAAAGTGTTGCAAATTACATTTAGGAACGAACATAAAACGTTTCAAACTGATAGTTAGAAACAATTCAAACGTGTTCCAAAAAATACTTTAGAAACACATTATATGTGTATCAAAATCTAATTTTAGGAACGTTTCAAAGTCGTTCCAAAATTATTTTAGGAACACATTATATGTGTTTCAAAATCTAATTTTGGAACGTTTGATAACCGTTCCAAACTAAATTTAGGAACGCTTTATAACCGTTCCAATAATTGCAACGCCACTTTTTGGAACGGTTTTCAAATGTTCCTAAAAATATTAGGTACATGTTAAAACTGTTCCTAAGTGCCAATTTTGGTGTAGTGAGGTACCTTATAACTGTTAGATGTATGCGACCTAGGACAAGCGTTCTACCGCCGACACTACGGCGTAGGCTGGACGTAACCACTTTTCGTGCCCCTACACTGGGTGCAGGTCGTGACAACTCATGTCTTGAAACTATACCAATCATACCTACTTTTATAACTGTATATTTCTATACCCTTATATATGTATCTATCTATAGAGATTATTAACTCTCAACTAGCTCACTCATCCCTCACTCAAACATATATATACACATTCACACCCCTCACTTGGACACACTTATACATATCTTGATTTATGAGTTTCTATTTTATAATTCGTTACTATTCGAAAATGAGTAGACATATGGACAACTTCGATTTTAAACCCTATCTCTAAACCTAGTAGACATATGAAAAACTTCAATTTGAGAATATAGGTGTCATCACGTATCCCTTATGAGCCATTCTCTGAAAGGAAATTTTACTTCTACTATGTTTTATTATGATTCCTAATTGATATTACTGTATAAGTATTATTTATGATTTTATTATGACCTATTATTATTATTACTATTATCATAGGATTTTGTAAAACATGTATTTTTATCTTCTTCTATTATTGTTACTATTCTGTTTGTTAAATAATTATATACGGTAACATTTCTAAATTTTATTATAACTAAATATTATAGGCAAGCCCTACCTTATTTTCAATTCGTATTTATAATCCTAAAATAATATATTATTATTTAGTCAAGGCTTTTATTATAAAATTATATTTAATAAAAATTTGCTATATCCAAGAAATAAAATCATTTTTCCTACAATTTCAAGTAATTGTTTGAAACATTTTGAATAAAAGAAAAACATAGTTTTTACATATACTTGATTTTAGATATAGTTCTCTAATAAAAAGGGTATTTTATAAAAATAGTTACGGATATAGTATTATATAAATTTCTTGAAATATCTGTTCTTCTCCATAAATAAATTGAATTCTTTCCATCTTCTTGCAAATCTTGGACCTCCCTATATTGTCCACAGCTAATCCCATCCTATTCAGTTACGACTTTGGATTACTATGTATCTGCAGTGGCTATTGGACTAAGCGCAACATTGACAGAACCATCACCCTCAGGCAAGACACCTTGCCTTTACTGTTTAATTCCTTGCTCAATATCATACATGTTTTGTTATTTTCATGATTCAAAATTTAAGTAGATGCAAATTACTATATCTTATTGGCTTAGAGTTAAGGGACTACCATATATTAGATCATCGCATAAACTGTCATGATGTGCCACGGGTTGTGTGTGAGTTGTGAGTCGCATGTAGCTTCGGACTTGCGTCCCGACCATACATCGGTTCGTACAGGCCGTACATTAGGATATAACTGTCAATAGATTGTGTAGAAGACTTGGCAGTTATTAAGGATTAAACAGTGTTGTGGACACGACACGTGTTGGTACGTCGTGGTTAGTTACGTCGCACGTATAGTATCATTGGGGGGGACAGCTACTAGCGTAGGGGCTAGATTTATTTTTACACACATTTGGGAGATAGTGTCTCGGACGAGCGCTACGTGTTACCCGGCCGATAGTGTCTCGGATGAGCGCTACTTGTTGGCCACTCTTTATTACTTGCTTGCGTGAATCTGTTACAGCCCCTGCGTAGAATGTTGTCCTCTAAAGTGCATTCCACATAGAATGGTTAGGAACCTTTACTCATGCATACTTTTCTATTGAGCTTTTATTATTCAGTTCATTGGCATGATATTATGTGTCTTGTTACGTCCCTCTGAGGACCTGGTGATTCTCCAGGTGTGCGTTTTGTGGTTTCTTGCAGGTGCTCTAGCTAAGGCTATTCCTTCCTTCGTAATGATTGCTCTTGGACTCGTCATTTGCTTCGCTCGACCAATTTATTTATTTGTACATTTCTTCTTATTTAAATTTGTTGGTAGCGGATATGTCTCCGTCCAACGTTTGTACAAATGACTATTTGATCACATCATTAAACCTTAGTAATTGTGGATGAGATTTATTTAGTTTGTCATGGCTTTCTATACATTTCACAGCTTATGTATACATACGAACATCTCTTATACTCGTATGTATACAGCTGGCATGATACGTATCTAGTCCTAAGTATTTTGGGACTGGGGCGTTACAGTGCTTAGTCGTGAGATAGTATCCATATTTGTATGCCCTAGTCTCATGTGCCATAGCCAGCTTTTATCTAGATTAGCTACTAGGCATCTTTCTGCATTATTAGTAGTCTCCAAAAAGAAAACATAAATGTTGTTTTCTCTAATCCCTTTGTATATGGGATCACCAGATGACATATCATATATGGTACATTTATCTTTCACAAAATTGATACCATAACCATTATCAGCCAAATGACTTATGCTCAATAGGTTATGTTTCAATTCTGTTACTAGACAAACATCCTTTATTACTAGATAAGGGGAAATACCGACAGTGCCATTACCAATAATATCACCTCTCAAATTATTTCCGAAGGAGACGTATCCTTCTTTCTTCATCGATAGCGTGGCGAACAAAGATGCATCACCAGTCATGTGCCGCGAATATCCGCTATCGAGGATCCATTTGCTTTTAGCATGAGAGGGTTGAGGGTTCACCTATAAAATAAGTAGATGAATCCTTTGGTACCCATTTACTGAAGGGCCCATATTGATTAGTTTTAGGTCTCCAAAATAAAGTATGATTGTCAACAAGTTTCCTTGCTAAGCAATATTGTGATATGTGTCCATGTGTACTACAATATGTGCAAGTTAGTCTAGAACCAGTGGTGGTTGAAACTGTGTTGACATGCTTGCTTGGTTTCTTGGAAAACCTATAAGTGAAAGCATGGTGATAGTCGTGTTTCTTCCGTGCTTTCTGATTTTTAGTCCTCTTAGGTGTATGCTTAGCATTAGGACTAAACTTAGGCTGTGTCACAGGTATTGCCTGTTTGCCTAACTTGATTTCTAATTTTTTAGAAATCGTAACAGACTCTTCATATCTAGCAGTCATATCTGAAAGTCTTTGTTCTGTGACTAATTGCTTCTTCTTTTCTATGTCTTATAACTCTTGTATCTTGACATAGTCTCTTTCTTTCTTTTCAATCTTGAGGATAGCCTCATGATAGTCTACCTTGAGTTTGGCTATCTCTTCCGTGTTACTGGTAGTAGACGTCTCTTTAATATCTTCAATAAGATTGGACAGTCTAGCTATCTCAGTTGTGTATGCCTTAATCTTTTTTCGATATTACTTATACTTGTCAAGCACAGTTCTGTGATCTTCAAGTAATTCGCTAAAGGCATTTTCTAATTCAATGAAAGTAAAATCATCATATAGAGGGTTTGAGGATACCTTATCAAATGCCATAAGATAGACATTAGCATTTTCGCAGGGTCTGTCTTCTTCCTCTGTATCACTGGCATCACTTTCATGCCAGATGCTTGTGTTAGCATACTTTCAACTGGTTATTGCTTTTTGCTTGATCTTGATCTGTCATATGGACTGCTTTTCTTGGAAGTTGGGCAGTCCTTCTTTATGTGCCCTGACTTCTTGCATCCAAAGCATATGGTTTCATCTTCATTGCTTTCTTGGGTATCTCTCTTCCTTCTGTTTGATTTCTTAAACTTTAGGAATTTCCAAAAGTTCTTCACTAGTAGGGCTTCTTCATCACCACTTGATGATTCTTTATCAGAATTATTGCATGTTAATTTTCTGGCTTGAGCTTTGAAGGCAATAGATTTTTCTTTTGGAGTTGCTTCTTCAAATTCTTGCAGATCAAGCTCATGAGTCATGAACTTGCCCATCAGTTTTTCCAGCGACATGGTGGTGAGATCCTTTTCTACAATGATTGTTGTTGCCTTCGGGTTCCAGTTCTTGGTTAGAGCTAACAGCACTTTTCTGATCTTCTCATGATTGCTGTAATCCTTACTAAGAGATTGGAAAGGATTAGTAATATCAAGGAAACGTGTGAACACCTGTTAATTGACTCACCAAGTTTCATCTTGAAAGATTCATATTCATGTGTTAGTCTACTAATTTTGGATTCCTTCACTTGGGAAGTACCTTCATGAGTTACCTCAAGAAGTTTCCAAATTTTGTAATACGTTATACAGGTTGAAACTCTGTTGAACTCCGTTTTGTCAATTATACAAAATAGTGTATTAATGGCACGAGCATCTAGACTAGCCTTAGCTTTTTCAGCTTCTGTATATTTATCATGAGGCTTTTCTACAAGCTGGCCGTCAACCACTGTAGGTGCCGGTTTCTTATAACCGTCAATCACTATGGACCAAAGATCAAAGTCAAAATACTTTTAAAAAAAAGTCATCCATGTTTTCCAATAGGTATAGTTTGTACCATCAAATAGTGGGGGTCTATTTGTGGATTGCCCTTCACTGTTGAATATTGATTTCACGACTGCCATATATACTCTCTGAGGTTTGTTATATTAGGATATAACCTGCTCTGATACCAATTATAGGACCGTTGAGCACCTCTAGAGGGGGGGTGAATAGAGTGTGTGTGTGTGTACAACAAAAAATAATCACCAAATTTAAAATTTTAAAGTTATAACTATGCCAGTAAATAAATGTAGCAAGAGATAGAGAGATCAAACTCAGTGACACAGCGATGTATACTGGTATCCCTCTGAGAGGACTAATCCAGTCTCGAGTACTCTTACTCAATGTTAATCCACTAAGGCACAAGCTAATTGAGAGCTTGCAGTCTCTTACAACACCATGCTTGGTGACAAGTGTACGACCAACTTCACAACACCGTGCTTGGTGACGAGCACACGACCGGCTCCACAACAAGGATAATTACTGTGCTTGGAATAACCTCTTTACAACTCTTGAATACCAAAAGACTCTAGATCGAAGTAGATATTACTGGCTTTTGGCTAAGAGGAGTATAGTTGTGATTTGAAAGCTTTTGATCGATTGAAAACACTTATTGAATAGAGAAGAGAAGATGAAGAATGAATGAGTGATTTGAAATGAAAAACTCTCTCCTATTTATAGGTGTTTTCTGGGACCGAACTTGGGCAGAGTTCTGATGTAAATATTTCGTATATGTACGTTGCATGCAGATTTGGAGGCAACGAACATTTAAATTCAAACTGACCGAACTCGGGCAGAGTTCGGACCGAACTTGGACAGATTTCGGACCGAACTCGGTTTTGAGTTCTGTCTAGGAGAATTTCAAAATATTTGTCAAATTCTGTTGCAAAAATAATTTTGAACATTTGGTAAAGATGAAATGGGAATATGTAGGCATTTTAGAAATGTGGACTAAGATTAACCTAAGCCAGTATTACCTAGTCGATCTTACAATTTAAATCCTAGACACAATAAAGATAAAATAAATAATAAATTGTAAAATAACTCGGACTGGATCCCATTGAAAGTAATCTTCAGATTGATGATATATATGCTTGATGATGCAGTACGACGCTCGTTGATATTGATTTCATGTCCTGAAATGATTAACAGCAGTTCGTATATTTTGTGTATTAACTTAAGTTCATGTCGATTATTAAAATCAGGTGTGACCATAGAATGGGCCAACAAACCTCGCCTGGGGAGGAGGTCCTCCGCTCGGTAGGGGCGCATGAGACTGAAGAGGTGGCGAGGGGGACAGACAGAAGGCGCATGAGGGGGACGAGGGGACAACGGTCGCTAAGGCAGCCTAGCTGTCGGGGGGCGCCTCCTGCCCAGCAAGGCAGGCGGGCGCATATAGGGTGGAGGCCGGCACAGGCGCATAGAGCGGGAAGGCAGGCACATGTGAAATCGCTGAGGCCGGGGTGAGGGGAACAGATGGCGCATAGCTCGGATTCGGAGCCAGTTCGGAGGGAAGGGTGATGCCGGAAACCTCCGAGCGGCGGATTAGAGTGGGCGCAGAGGCCACCCCTGAAGGCGCATGACCCATCGCCTAGACGGCCGCATGGGAGAAGATAGGCACCGCTAGGTGCCCTGTGGACGCATGGCCCTGTAAGCGTGTGCATGCCCCGGGGAGAGAATGCACGGAGGAGGAGGGGGCACATAGCCCTGGAGCGACAGGTCTCGAGGACGGGAGGAGCGGATTCAAAATTCGAATCTCCGAGGCAAGCGAGCGGGAATGGACAGGCGGGACGCCCAAGGTGGCGAGATAGGGGAGCGCAGCTGCTCTAGCACGGGGCGCCAGCGTCGAAGCGGCCTGGAGGGCGAGGCCGGAGGTTGCTGCCTGGCCAACGCCGCAAGGATGCTAGCGACGAGCGTCTGCTGCACGAGGGTCCAGTCATGGGGTGGAGCTCCGAGGACGGACGGGGGGCCAGCGCCGCCGGGGGGGAGGGGGTCGGCGTGGGGGACGCCGGTGGCGACAGGGAGGGGGGAGATGTGGGTGTAAGGCGGCCGCTATCCTGTGACAGAGGGCCTCCTCGGCGGAGAGACCTTGGGGGCGGGCCATGAGAGGACGGGAGGAGGGCATAGACGGGGAGGGCTACCGACCTTCAGCGGTGGTGGGGTGTCCATGAGGGGGGTGAGGCAAAGGGGAGAGCAGGGGAGAGCGAAACCATTATATATATATATATATATATATATATATATATATATATATATATATATATATATATATATATATATATATATATATATAATTTACCAGAATACCTTCCAATATAAATATTATTTATAACGTTAGTGGAATATTTTGGTAAACTATCCCTCTAACAACCATATTATCTAAGAGGTTTTTTTTTACCAAAATACCTCTAATATTGAACAATTTATAATTGTTTTAAGAGTATTGTGTTTATTTTGCTAAAAATGGTAAAAATACCCATATAACATCTATATTTTAAGGGTATTAGGGATGATTTGGCACCCAAATTTCTATAAATTGGACATAATTCTTCCAAATTTACCACAATAAATTTACATCCCCCTTTGTTTTGGAGACTGAAATAACAACTTTTTGGAGACTAAAGTGCAACTTTTTGGAGACTAAAGTGCAATTTTCTAGAACTAGAGTACAATTTTCTTGAGGCTTCAACTTGATCAACAACCACAAAGCTAAAAAAAGTTCTACATTTGGCTTTGGAGTAAATCAAGTTGAGGTTGTATTTTTATATATTAGAGAAATTAGTTTTTTGATATTAAAATTTTATTAGTTAATTTCTTCCTCTGTTTTTTAGTTGAATAAAAAATTATTCACTCTCTTTTATTATTTTTCTATTTTTGAATATGGACCATAATGATGTTTTTGGTTATAACCACCCTATCAAGGTATTTCGGAATTGTGTTACAATTATTATAATAGTTTCAATTATGGTATTTATAACCACCACTTTCTAAAATAAGGGTATTTTAGTAATTGTGTATTTTTTGGTATTTTTGATTATTTTATTTTTAAATAGATTGGTGTTTTAGTTCTGATCAGTGCTTTTGGTATTAGCAGATGGCTTAACCTTAGTTAACATTAATTAGAAGAATAACCAAGTGATTAGAATCATAGTTATCTAATTAGATTTTAAATTAGAGCATTAGTCCAATTTAGGAAACAATTTAATGCATTTTTAGGCTATTTTTAACATGAAGCTTTTTGGCCTTTTTCCTAATGGGCTTCATATGGACTTTAATTGCATGGTGGCCCATAGAAAACCCTAACCTAAGCCTTGCTAACCCCTGGCCGGCCACAAACAGTAGCCCCCTTGGAGTTATATGCTTGTAGCCGTCAAGCTTCTCAAACCCTAGAAACTCATTTCTCCTCCAAAAGTCCAACTTTCTTATTTCTCATCCAAATCCATCCAAATGAAGTGTGTTGCGATCGTTGGGAGGAGAGGAACCTTCTGGATACTTGCTAGCAAGGAATCAGAGGCATTGGACCGGAGGAAATCGGCATCGACGCATTTGGAGGCTCGTTTAATTGAGATATTGACTCTCAATAGGTAAACCCCTCTAAACACCTGTAAATTCTGACTTTTCTTTGTAGATGCATCAATATAGGTAACCTTGGCCTGTACATGTAGTTTGGTAAGTTTTCGTATCCGTTTGATAGGCGTATCGGATACGTGTCGGTGTATTAGAACACGTGTTCGACGAAATGCCTCTTAGAATCGAAAGTTTTTATTTTTCGATTCTGTTTTCACGAAGTTGTTGCTGTTTATATTTGAAACAACTTTCGTAAAGATGGATCTTGATTTGACACATTTTTGGTGTCCAAATCAGACATGGACACGTGTGCACGAGGCCCATGCACAGCCTCGTGCATGCCCTGCCGTTCGAGTGACGTAACTCAACGCACAGGACACGGTTTCGCATCAAATTTGATGGACATGTGGAGGCAACCTTTTCCCATGTGCTTCTAAAATTTTATAGGGTTTTGTGGAGTGTGCACGGAGAAATCGAACCCGCACGGGTTCGGCTGAACTGTGCACGCGCGCAAAAAATGCCGCTGACACGGCTTTCGTTCGCGGACACGACGCGACGAGGACATGAACCAGGAGCATGGACACATAGCCCTAGACCTAGGCCAGCCCTAGACTTGACCACGTGACACGACATGGCTCGTGTCGCAAGCTACGGGGCTCGATACGTGCCCATGAGGTCGCGCGCGCGTGCGCGCACAGCCGTACGGATACACGTGTCCTGTGACATGTGGACATGACGTGGTGATGTGTCAATGTGTTGTACACCTAGACCTATACTCCGCCTAGCTACGTGCACGAGCACGAGGCTCCTCGTGTTGCATGTGGCATTCTATTGGGCACGGCACGTGCCCACGAGCACATGTCAAAACACATGTGTACGGACTCTTCCGACACGCACTGACTAGACACGATACCGACACGAGTTCAACCTTGTGAGTACCCGAGCACGTCACACACTTGTATACCTTCGTGTTTGCCAAGTTTCACGAGTTCTAGTTGTGTATTTTGGAAATTGGGTATCGAGTTGGGTTTTGAGTATCGGTTGGGTTAGTTTTGAGTTGATTTTAGTTTTGAAATTGAATTTTTGGGATTAAACTCAGATTCTGAGTTTGGAGAGTAGGTTTAGTTTAGATTATGAGTTAATTTTGTGGTTAGACTATTGGTTTACTTTAATTCGTATATAAATCTATATATTGTATATAGTTTCATTGTATATGTATATCTATATTATATATAGTGTTAATATATTGAATTTGGTTCAGTTTTGAGTTGGTTTAGAATTGTTGATCTCAGATTTTCCTGAGATTAGTTAGACTTTGGTTTGGGTTTGTGATTAGAGTTTTCTTTTGATATATATGTTCATGTACATATGTATATATATATCTACATCATATATATATATATATATATATATATATATATATATATATATATATATATATATATATATATATGTATCCTATATATATTACGTATTATTCAGTTTAGGAGTTTATTTCAGTTTGTTATGATTTGTTATATCTAAATTGATGATAGTTTTCCTATGCTATATATTTACATATATATAAAAAAAAAAAAAAAAAAATATATATATATATATATATATATATATATATATATATATATATATATATATATATATATAAACAATGGCTAAAGCATTCTTTGAAATGAAAAAAGAGGGGTTGGAACCGGGAGATAGCCCAAGTTCCTACAAAATGTGGGGGGAGCCCTAACAAAGGTCCTGACTAAAAACGTTATTAACGAAATTAACCATTAGCAGATTTTTTTTTGTGGACTGAAACGAAAACCCGAAATTCAAAAACTGAATTTCGAATTTCAAACAGCGAACACGTGGGCGGGGGTGTTGGGCCCGAGGAGAGCGTTGCACTGCTCGAGAGAGAGGGCACGCGGCCCGAAGGGGCGAGCTGCACGAGGGGGCGCGCAGCCCGGGAAGAGGGCGCACAGCCCGGGAGGAGGGCCCGGGGCCTCCGGCTTAGGCGGCCGGAAGTAGAGGGGGTGGCCCGACCTCATGGGAGAGGGGACGGGGGGGTCCGACCTCCAAGCCGGCAGGGATCATCGGCGACCGGGAGCTGGGGAGGTCCGGCAGCGGAAGAGAGGTACCGCCGCCGAGGGAGGGTGGGGGAGGTCGACTCCGGAGGGAGGAGGAGGAAACCCGGAGGGGAGGGAAGTAGGAAAGGGTGAGCTGGGGGGGGAAGCAGCCGGCGAAAAGGGGAGGTCGACCGCCACAGCGCGGATCCGGTCATCGGCGAGAGGGAGGGACCTCCAGAAAGAGCTGGAGGGAGCGCCGGAGGCCGGAGGACGACGGTAGAGCGGCGGGGGACGGGGACGGCGTCATCGCAGGCGTGGGACGGTCGACCGAAGATGGGGAGGCCGAGCACGTTGGACGCCTCACGGCCACGAAGGCCCACGAAGGGGGCTCAGCACACGTGGGAGGAGGGAGAGGGCCTGCGACGGGGGGGCACCAGGGCTCGCCGGAAGAGGGAACCGTGGCAGGAGGAGAGAGAGAAGCCCCCGGCAGACCCGAGACGAAGGCTGGGGACGGGGAAGACGGCCACTGTAGGGAGAAGAAAGCGGTCGCCGCGGGGTCGAGAAGGCGCTGTTCGCCTGCCGGAGGAGCGGGCGGCCACGTCAAGGGGGCGGCCAAGGGCGCCAGGGACGACGCAGGGAGAGGGGCGACGGAAGGAAGGGACGCCGGGGTAGGAGGGCCAGGCTGAGCAAACTCCGGAGAAGGGCCAGACCTGGCCCGGGTGCGCCGATGCCTCCGACGCGGGCGACACCACCGAGGGGGGTGGGAAGGGAGGAGGGAAGGGGCAAAGGGGAGGCCGGTGGATGGGAAGGCAAAGGGGCCGCCGAGAGGGAAGAAGACGCCGAGAGGAGTGGCCTGGCCGAGGAAGCCGACCGGCCATCCGAGCCAGCCGATCGCAGGGATGGCGGAGTGGCGAATAGCGGAGCTCCCACTCTCTTCCGCATCCTAATTATATATATTTATATATATATATATATATATATATATATATATATATATATATAGTATTGGTTGTTGTGGTCTTGTGGTGGTTGGGGCTTCATATTGTTGTCCCCAACAGAAGCCTATAGCAGCAGCCCCTACCCTTTCACACACACACTCTTTCCCTCCTATGTATACCTATGTATAGGTGTATGTATGTATATGTATATATATATATATATATATATATATATATATATATATATATATATATATATATATATATATATGTATATATATATAGGGTGTGTGTGTGTGTGTGTGTGTGTGTTTATGCTATAGGATATTAGCCTATGATTGGTGAGTCAGCTTAAAAATGACCCAATAGGCCTAAGTTAGGCATAGTTGTCAAACAAGTTGACCAAGTTGACAAAAGTCAACTTTGGGTCAAACTTGATCTAAACTTGACCCAAATGGACTTAAAATGACTAGATAACTCAAGTTTGACCTAAACTTGGAATAATGGACTAGTTGACTTAGGGTTGACCGAGTTTGACCAGAGTTGACCAAGGGTTGACTTTGACCTAGAATGACCTAGAATTATTTAGAATGCATTGTAAATTTCTATAAATTCATGTTAGACACTTTGTAACCTGTGGTTGCTCTAAATAGGACTCAGATACTCCGGTTCGGACTCATATTCTCATCATACATTCGAGATATCAGTCGAGTACATTCTCTGACTGTTTCATACTTGCTAAAAATTGTATTCTTGTTATAAACTAATTTACTTGATACTGACACGATGTTATCACAGATTAGTACTATATGGATCTTTACATGAGATTTTATCCCCCTCGGATGCATCGAATACATCATGTCATGTGCTTTTCACGAACATCATATATTTCATGGACTCTTATTATTCATGTACGCTCATGTGCTCTCATGTACTCTCATGATCTCATGAGCTTCATGTATAAAACTTTTATGTATAATAACATAACCTGTATTGCTCCTTGTGTATTGATTGGGGTACGGAAGAGTAGAACTAGTCATGTGAACAATTCCAAAGTAGTGTAATCATATATAAACTCTGTAGTGTAATCATGTATAAATCAACTATTCACATGTCTATCTTATACTCTAAATCACATAGTCACTTACAGTGTTCTATTACCATATATAGATATCTTTTTTTATCAGATTCTCTCTTTCTCTTCATGTTTATTTCTTACAGCATTTTATGCATCTTATTATATAGCATGCTTTATATTTCCTGCCATGATATGAACTGCGTGAGATGTATTGTGCTCATTTCTGTCCTGATTGGACCTATTGATAAAATTTACAGGTAACTTGGAGGATCACAGCTAGCCTAGAGGATACTAGTAGAGGTCTAGAGTTTTGTTTATCTTATTTCTTGTTGTCTTGGAGATATATTTTATTTTAGATATTAAGATTTTGTGTTGTTAAACAATTGACTTATTTCACTTATGGTTGTATCCCTTTTGTGGATTTCTTATCTATTTTATCGTGCTGATTATCTACCTATAGTTTGTGATTGAGATTGTATCCTCCTGCGATTGTCCTCCGTTTGGAGATTATATCATATAGTGTTAGTTGTGATGGTGACCTAGAACAGCGTTCTAACCGCCGACACTGCGGCGTAGGCTGGACGTACCCACTTTTCGTGCCCTTACACTGGGTGCGGGTCGTAACACGTTTTCAGTGGTGGCCCATACAGGTTGAGATTCGCATTAGTGCGATGTCGTGGTAGTACAGCGACTTAGTTGTACTACTATAAGCCTGCTATAGAGTATAGAAGTAAGGTGTTAGAATGAGAGGATACTCAATCACTGTTAGAATTCCTTGAGAGATTCCTGGACGACCCTTGAGAATCTCATTTTGAACTTCGATTTGAAATCCTTTTTCCTCTTGTTTTGATTCACCCATACTCATTGTTATTGAATTTGATTTTGATGGATTCATTGTTGAATTTTGAATCTTGATGTTAGTTGTTGATTTTGATTTTGTATATTAAGTATTCTTTTTGGAATTAAGGTATAATCTAACAACATATTTGATAAGGATAGTAAGAAAGGTAAATGTTTGCCTTATTTATGGAGTTTAAAATTTATCGCAGTCATATTGGCTAGCATGACAAGGACATAGAGCATGATTTTAGATATACTATCCTAGTTATAGAATTTAGATTCTCTTGCAGCCATACCGGTTAGCGTGGTAAGAACATGATTATAGGGTGTATACCTTAGTTACAGACTCTATCGTTTATTGCAGCTATGCTTAATGGTGTGGCAAAATTCTGACAACATGATTTCAGAAAGACGCGTATGGTATCAGATTATATCTTGAATAGGTTCATTTCTTTGAATAGATGAGCAAGAACAGATTTTTTATTATTTCTTTTCTTGCCATTATTTTATGTATTCCCATTTTACCTTATCTTAGTTAACTCGTCCCAATTACATCAATCACCTATCTCATATCTAATTCTGTCACATATACTTTAAAACTTTTGAATCTCCATATCTTTTTAACTTGAAAAGATCGAGGAAATAACAAAAATCATCTAGCTCGGAAAGGATGTAACTTGTTATCATATGGTAATCTTGGTTGGAATATAATATGATGGACCTTGATATAGAATTTTGAGATAGAGATATGGTAAAGATTGGGAATGAAATCAAGAGATCAATATTATAAATTAAAAACGATCACACATAGAGAAATATTTTGGATATAAATAATTCATAAATGTATTTCCTAACTAATGAGGATATTCGAGGTCAACCTAGTTTTGAGAACTTGGATATTTTTTGTTATTGATTCTTGAGACAAGGCTATGATGTTAAATTAAGTGATTAGTAATGGTGAAGAGATTTAACTGTATGCGATGATGATACGAAATTGAACCAGATATTGTAAGAAAATGGCTAGGAACAGAGAGAACAAAGGAATTTTGAGTTATAAAAATTTAGAGATTTTGTGAAATTTTAAATTTAAGAAGAATAATATTTGAAGGTGTACGTTGAAGGAAATATGAAAGTTGATTTCATAATGGAGAATAAGTTTTGTAATGCCTAGTGGTTTTGGATTTAAATAATACAAGGAAAGTAATTTGAACAAGTTCCAGAATTTCATAAAACTTGATTTAGAGGTTTCGGATCCAATTTAGGACAAGGTGGAAGAATTTGGATTTATGATGATTAAGTGGTTAGTGTTGATTTCTAATAAGAATGTTATGCTTCATGAGTAATGTTTTGGAATTTAGGAATTAAGCCTATGGTGATCATGACAAGGTCAAGTCATTATGATAGAAGGATATAATTTTGATGGTAGTCATATAAAGGTTGATTTTTATATTGGGACTTATGAGATAAAAATAAGATTGACAAATGATGACTAGATAAACTTGATAGTATTAGAGAGAGATGATTAACTTGACTTCCCTATGAAACCTTATCTTTTGTTTTCCCTATCAAAACGAGGAAATTGACTTACTTCCATATCCTTGCATCATCCTTTAAGTTTTCAATATCATTGAATCCTAACTCCCTTGATCACGACCAATCGATTTTGGTCATCTTTTCTTGTTATATTAATATCTTACGTAGTAGTCAATTGAATTAAATTTAAATTGTGACCTGGATCTCCATCCTTGGATGCTCGTCCTCAGATTTTGATAACCTTGTTCCCCATCTTACCCAATCTTGATTTACCTAAAAATTGATCAACTTAGATCGTGTCGAGACTAAATTTCTTTTATATATATCGTTATTGGATTTCAAATGCTATTACCAATTGTACTTTAACTTTCAATTTTGATCATCTTTGGAATAGTAACCCTATATAGTTAATTCTCAGTTGTTTTAGATAATTATCAGTTTTCATATAGGATGATAGACTGCCTTACAGCCTTGATGATTTATTATTTTTCTTATCTTTTCCAGTATGGTACCCATGACTATAGCCTGTCCCCAGTGTATAGCTGCAGTTCCGGATGAGACTGAGATTGTGCTTCCACCTTCTATTGCTCAGGAGGTGTTAGCAGCCTCACCGGAGAGTTTTCCTCCATCTCCTATCCTTCAGGAGAGGGACGCAGTTCAGCCAGAGACTTAGGGCCTTCCTTTGCCTCTTGGAGTGGTACCCCATGCCATTTCTGATGGGGCTCAGATTTACAAACTTCTTCAGGATGTGTGGGAGGTACAGAGACTTCAGGCAGAGCTTATGAGAGAGCAGAGTCTTAGTATCCAACTGTTGTGGGATTACATGCATTCGAGGGGAGAGCCTAGCCCCAAGAGGACGAGAAGTAGTATATACCCAGAACCTCAAGAGTACCCAGGCTTCCAGCCTACCCAGTTCAGAATCCTGTCCAGCAGAGGTCAGTTGAGCGAGTGCCTACATGTACCTTCTATAAGAAGCCTAGGCACGTATGGAAGGACTGTAGAAAGAGACTAGGATTATGCTTTTTTTTGTGGGTCAGCTGGATACAGGATGCTATATTGTCCTACTGTACCTGCCCCTAGTCGAGGCCTATCTCCAGGAGAGAGTTCCAGCCACCAGACCTAGTAGAGGTGAGTTCTTGACCTATACATTAGCCTGTCTTGATGATTAT